>JANRMT010062842.1:4191462-4298028 GCA_026402145.1 Polypterus bichir lapradei | reverse complement strand
AATGACTATTAACAAGGTTGCCCAAACTTTTGCATCCCACTGTATATGTCATAAATATGAGGCCATTAGGGCGCCACTAAAATCAATACCATTTTCACCACTCTGTAAACTACTGCATGATCTTTAGCTGTGCAGGTGCCATACCAGGATATGCTGCAGCCAGTAAGAACAGACTCTACTCTACACCCTTAGGAATTTGTGACAATACAGTAGATGAAGAAATGTGAGCAGTATATAGATGTATAATAAAACAGAGATGCTTTGTGTGCCTTTTTGACAAGAGCTGAAAGGTGTTGAGCTCACTTCAGTTTGTCAATTTTAGTCAAGCCAAGAAATTTTAAACTGTTCACCATTTCAACAGCATCTCTATGTAGATATGCTTCTGAAGTCAATCACCAACTTCTTGATTTTGTTGCCACCACTTTGTCAGAAGGTAGACCTATTCTTTCTAAGCTGAGTTATTATTCAAGATCAGTCCTGTAATGGTGGTGTCATCAGCAAATATAATCATTGAGTTAGAGTTGTGTCTGGCCACATGTTCAAAGGTGAAAAAGGAATAGGAGAAGGGGGCTCAGCAAACTATCCTGTGGAATGCCTGTGCTGAGGGACAGCATGGAGGATTTGATATTGCCAGTCAAGATGTTTAGGGTCTGTTGGTTAGGGAGTCCAAAAAAACAATTGCCGAGGGTGGTGCTTTGTCCTAGGTTGAATAACTTGGTGGTCAGCTTTAATAGTGGTACAGTGTTAAAAGTTGAGTTATAATCTATACACTGGATACTGGCATAGCAGTTTTGAGGGGGTATTACCTGTGAAATGTACGTGCAGAACACTTAAAGGAAGGAAAAATGAACACTCCATACACTCATTGATCACACTCATGCACAACATGCTAATCTAGAATGACAAATCAACCTAATGTCCATGTCTTATAGGTGTGGGAGGAAGCCAGCCTACCCATATTGTATAAGCAAGTCTTGCAGAACATGCAAACTCTACACAAACAAGATCTGGTTGTGAATTGAGCCCTCAACTTGTAACCTTTTACGGCTAAAGCGTTAATCACTGAATGGGTATCTTGCCCCATACATAATCATGTAATTTCTTATTTATGGAACTAGAGCAAACTCGGTCTGTTTTTCCAAACATTTTCCTAAGTATCTCTCCATGTCTACATTATAAATTTACAAGAGAGTTGAACAGACATAAATTCTAACTAGGTGGAGGAGATGGAACCTAGGTGGGTCCCTAAGTGGGACCTGATGCGCTGGCCAATAAAAGGGATATTGCTAATCAATCACTGGTGCTCAGCAGTTTCTGTGGTCTCCTGTGCTGCCTACAGCCAATCAGGATTGATAACGATAGTCAAATCTAGTTAACAGGCACCACATCTTACAAACCATGTAACATTGAGTGCTTTATAAGCTCTAGCATTTACTGTGTTTTTTCCTGTCACATCTTCAGAGATGTGTACCTGTGACGATGTGGGTTCGGCTCCATGCTCCCATCGTTGTTCGGGAGCCCTTGAACCCAACACCGTCGGTAATGTCACTGATGAGCTAGACAGTGGAGGCAATAACAATTGAGCAAGGGGATGGTTCAAAAAAGTGCAAAAGTGCCTTTATTTAAAACAGTTAACAAAACAATCAAAGTGTTCAATAAATAGTGCAGTGCTTCAAAATTAGTTCAATAAATAATCCGATAAAATATGGAGGTTAAAAAACTCTACAAAAAAAAAAAAAATCCTTTTAAAACAAGGTTAAAATGTTCTTTAGGAAGCAAACTTTAAAACCAACAACAAGCCCGGTGCCTTCTTTTAACTGGTGACTCCCCTGCTTCTCCCTGTCCAGGCTTCGCAACAGGGGAGCCACTCTACCTGCAGCTGACCTTCTTTCCAATCCACAACCGATCTGGAGTCGTCCCGATCCCTGGCTTCGGTTCCACTCCCTCCAGACCGCGACTTGGGAATTCCCCTCACGGCCAAGGCTCTCACGTGGAGGACACCACATCCCAAATCTTGATGCCCGCTGCCATCCGCGGCCCCATGCGGAGTCACCCGTCTCCTTCTTTGGTCACTTCCGCTACCTGCTTGTTCAGCGGGAGCGACAACAACTACTACGCCCTGGGTGTTGGCCTAACACCCAGACTGCCTGCTCAGCTGTCTACGAGCGCTCGCTCGCTCCGGCTGCACCGACCTGCTTGCTTCCGACTACAACCTCCGTCCTTTCTTTCCATTTCTCTCTCGCTCTTTCCTGCCCCTCCCAACCGACTCGCGCTTCTTTTTATATTACGAGGGGCCATAGCAGCTGCAGCACATTAGCCACGGGAACAACCACGGATGTGGGCAGTTCCCCACCTGTGCACTTGGTGAGAAACGCCCACACCGCAGATCGCCCCGTGGCTTACTATGGCCACCACGCCCCCTCACAAAGTCGCCACGAGTGCGGTGATTATTTATTTAAAAAAACGGCTTTTGCTCAGCGAGCTGTGGACCCATAACACCACAGTACCTTGAAACATTATATAATTTCTTTGAAAGTGACTTTTGTATAGTACATTTTCAAATATTTATGTAGTTCAGGTCTTTCAATAAATGGTTGCTAAAGCTGTGACCAATCAATAATGCCAAAAGAGCTGCACTGTGCAAATAGTTATGGAAAATGATGCAGTATGCAAACAGCCCTCCATGATATTTTTCCAGGACAAAATGTTTCAGCCCAATGAAGGATGTCCACAATACTGTCATAGGGTGTTTATTGGTGTGCTTAGATTGCTTGAAGGTTTGCAGCGTGAAACAAAACCGAACTAACTGGAAACTGAATGAAAGTAACGAATTCTGGTTTTGAACGAAGCAAACAGACTAATAGAGTGAAAACGCCTTTAGCTTTGAATCGTATTTTTTAATTAAGTACTAAAGCTTTGGCTCTGTCTGACTGGAATATCCATTTTTGGTATCATTTTAGTTTGCTCAGCGGACCACTGTCAAGTTAGTATTTTCATTCAGTAAAGCTGAACGGAGATCAATGAGTAGTGGAATAAAGCGAAATGGCTAGTGTTGATGCCTCACAGATTCAGCCTGCTGGAATTCCATGCCATTCATCATCTTTGTGAAGTTTGCACATTCTCCCCATGTGTTGATTGCTTTTCATAAGCATATTCTGGTTTTCCTCCTACTTTCCCATAGATGTGTCTATGAGATTGAAAATATGGCTGTGAATTGCTCTCACATGGCCACGTGTGTGTGTGTGTGTGTGTGAGTGTGAGTGTGAGTGAGTGTGCCCTATTACAGGCTCGGACTTTGTCCAGGTTGACTCCTGCCTCACTGCTGACGATACTGAAATGGATAAAGGAGGTTTAAAAAATATTATGTCATTCAGAGTTAAATAAAACACTGTCAATAACAATGTAAAGCATTGTTTTTTTGAGAGTATTATCTATATTCATTCCTTTGATGCCATTTCTCAAGCAAGTTTAAGCCTCTTTCCTACAATATTTTGAACCTAGTCACTTGAAATGCCATGTGTATGCCAGAGGCCATTCCAACATTATGGTGGAGTTCCGGGAAGAGCTCCAGTATAATTCCCTTTATGGAGTTTTGTTTGCTTTGCATGTTTAACATGTTATTGTGAACCTTTACAAAATTTCACTTTTTACTTGCTTTCTTTACGGCAAATGTGTTTACGTTTGATATACGTGTTCCATACAAATATCACATTTGTAAGCTATGACATTGTTGTTATACTCATGGTCTTTTTATTCATGCAAGTACTTTATTCTGTGTTCAATTCCTAATCCTCTAATTTATCTATGTTTTCATTTCATTATTACAGGATTGTTGCAATCAGATACAAGGTTTTCAATATCATTATTTTTTTCAGTCAACTTAAACTCTTGTGATATTTTTAGTGTCCCATTAAATAGAGAATTGTTCACAAATAAGCAACAGCCTATGGCTCTCATCATTTGTAGATCAACAGGAATGTTTTCATATTAATTTGTTGTCTCAGTATTAAGTGCCCCTGTTATTTAGAAATATACCTTGTATTGTCATTTTACCTATTGGATCGAGACAAGAGTGCCCTTTGCTTAAAAAGTAAGATATCACATGCTGAACTAATTATAGATTTTTTTGTTTCCATTATCACCCAGTTTAAACTAAAATATAGTATATGGTAATCTTCAATGAAGATAAATTAAAAAGAAATGTTTATTTTGTTTTGATATAAAATTATTATGTAATTTTCAAGCCTTAGCTGAAAGTGTAGTGCTCACTTGAGCAGTTTTTTCCACTCTAAATGAGGCATAGCTTCTACTGCACATCTTTTTAACTAGTGTGATCAATGGAAATTTCATGGAATAAAAAGGCTTGGAAGCAATATTTAATTAACGTTCCTGCAGACAAACTTAATGTATGGCATGCTGTACAGATAAAATGGCTGTAAATGTGAAACTGAGTACAACTCTCTCCAGACAATAATTCATTTGTAATTCAGATTATTGATTTTATTACTACAAAAATGAATGTAGACAGTGATAGTGAAAATTGGTACTAAGCATTAAAATAAAACATTGGTAATGTTGTGAGGAAGTGGATGTGGCCCTTTTTCATGAAGCGTGCTTTAAATATGAAAATGTGTAATTGTGTTAACAAGTATTTTTTTTTAAGAAATGTTCAAGCTGCTGAATAAGCTGTGCAGATTGGTGTGGCATAGTAGATTTAATGTTGCGTTTTAAGCGTTAGAAGACACATATGTATTTTAAGCAGTTCCTGTATTGTACTTTCATTTACGAGTCACTGTGCCATTGAAATGGAAGTGTTCATGTTGCACATCTCATTCTCTGGTCTCCCAGCATGTTCTGATGCTTAACAGCAATTGACTGCCATATGACTTGTGGTCTACAGTTGCCTGCAGTTTTAATTTCATCTCAGTTTTCTGATACTCTTCATGACATCATTTTACAAAATGGCACTCCACCAGCATATACATGTTGACTGTGATTTTTAATTACTATTGAAACAAAAGTATTTGGTATAACATCAACTGTAATATAAAAAGAAAAAAGGGATAATTGTTCCTGTGATTCTGGGAAATTAGTTATTATCCAAATGAGCCTTCGATCTCACTACATAAAGCATATGCCAGTGCTGCCTTTCTTTCTTTGCTCTACAGACGGGCGTCTTTAATTTAGAGAAGGTATGATGATAACTGTGTGAACAGCAGCTCCTGTAGATCCTAAATGAAAAATGCAATACAAATCTCAGTGGTATGCAGGTATCTTGTGCAAGAGTATGTATATTTTTCGTTTTGGTGAAGAATAATTGAAGATATAGAAGCTGACTAAAACAAACAACTATGAATATCATCCACCTCATTCTCGAAGGTCATCTCCTTTACCTGCCAGCATGGTTGTTTTACAACTGCAAGTTTCAACTGCAAACCAAAAATGACAATGTGTTGTTGTCCTTGCTAGCATGAACATTTTTTAAGTCATGTATTATTTGGGTATCTAAATAAATCAGAATTGCCTTTTCTTGTCATCTTTGGTCAAAGAGATGAAGATTCTGCCCCACTTACTAGAATTTTGTAGAACGGTAAACTGGGAGAGTTTTCTTTGCAGTCTATTCTACAAAAATAAGGAACAGTACATTTCAGATTATCACAGGGTAGAATAATTCCACTGTAGCTTGGTAAGTATTTAAAAAAAATCTCTTTACTAATAAATAAAAGCAGTATCATATAAAAAATTTTAAATTATTAAGGTTTTTTTTTAAATCGAACTACATATATTAGGGTAGTAAAAGCATTTGTATATTAATTTATTTGAAAGCATGAAAGAAAGAAAAATAGCATTAGAAAGAACAGTATGACACATTCTTTTTCATTAATTGCATTTACTGCATGCGCTGTTACTAACACCCCTTGCTCTCTAGACTAGTTCATTAACAATAGCTAAGAAAGACAAAGTTTATGATGTCTGCTTTTAATTTAAAACTCTCCCAGGCAGTACAAGGAACAAAAATGTAAAAAAAAAATTCAATATCACAAAACCAAAATGTCTTGTAGAGCAAAACTAGCCACTGTTAAAAACTAATATTTAATCAACAAAATCCATGAGACCTCCAAATATCTTTGAAGATAATGGCCTGAGAGACGTCATTCAGATACTGAGTTTTGACAATTCTTACCCATTATTTTCTTATAGGATTAAGAAGTTTTGTCTAATGTAATCTAATCACCTTGACCTTGGACAATTGTGTCATGCATTGATGATTTATATGAAAGCTTCAAACTTTCATAGCAGACTACTGGACATCACTGAGCAACCAAAATCATCTCAGTTAGACATACAGTTAATCAAGACTAATGGAATGAAATTTTGTGACTGATCTTGATAAAAAAAATGTATTTGCTTGACTGCCATGTCCATTAAGGCTGCATTAACCAATTTACAAGCAGTGCATCATGGTTTATTGTAGAATATATTGTTTTAGCTTCAAGCCCTTTCCCTTGATAGTATTCTTGACATAGTAAACTCGTCATTAGATACAGGGGTCTTCCCAGACTGTCTTAAGACTGCTGTTGTTAAACCCAATGCTCAAGAAAAATAATCTCACTTCCTCTGCTTTTGAACATTTTAGACTTATTTCTAACCTGCCTTTCTTAAGTAAAATCCTAGAGAAGACAGTCATTATGCAGATAAATGACCACCTCAATAAACATGCTATTCTTGATAAGTTTCAGTCAGGTTTTAGAACAACTCACAGTACAAAAACTGCATTCGTTAAAGTAGTAAATGACTTGCAGGTAAATGCAGACCGAGGCCGTTTATCTGTTCTCATCCTCTTAGGTCTGAGTGCTGCGTTTGATACCATTGACCACAATATTCTTAGAAATCGCCTTAGTCAATGGGTGGGCCTCTCTGGCAGTGTCTTAAATTGGTTTGAGTTCTACCTGGCAGGTAGAAAATTCTTTGTTAGTTGTGGTACTTATACTGCAAAGTCACAAGGTATTCTATATAGTGTTCCACAAGAATCTATCATGGGTCCACTGCTCTTTTCGATTTACATGCTTCAATTAGGTCAGATTAACTCAGGGCATAACGTGAGCTGCCATAGCTATGCTGATGACACACAACTGTATTTATCAATAGCGCCTGATGACCCCAACTCTCTTCATTCACTGAGAATGTCTTACTTGAGTTTCCGAATGGATCAATAGTAATTTTCTTAAACTAAGTAAGGAGAAAACAGAGATTTTAGTGATTGGCAAAAATGGATATAATGAGGGTATTAGAAATAAACTTGATCCATTAGGATTAAAAGTCAGTTTAGGGGTAACTATTGACTCTGACCTGAATTGTAAATCACATATTAATCAGATTACTAGGACAGCATTTTTTCACTTAAGAAATATAGCAAAAGTTAGACCTCTTATAACATTGCAAGATGCTAAGAAATTAGTTCATGCCTTTGGTTTCAGTCAGCTAGATTACTATAACACACTCCTCTCAGGACTACCCAAAAAAGACATCGATTGCAACTAGTGTAGAATGCAGCTACTAGAATTTTAACTAGGAAAAGAAAATACAAACATATCTCTCCAGTTTTGTTGTCACTACATTGGTTACCTGTTTCATTCAGAATTGACTTTAAAATACTGCTTATGGTTTACAAAGCTTTAAATAATCTCGCTCCATCCTATATTTCAGAATTCCTTTCACCTTACACTCCAGATCGTAACCTTATATCTTTAAATGAGTGTCTGTTTATAATTCCAAGAGCTAAACTTAAAAGAAGAGATGAGGCAGCTTTCTGCTGTTATGCACCTAAAATCTCGAATAGCTTACCAATAGAAATTCACCAGGCTAATACAGTGGAGCACTTTCAAAAACTGCTAAAAACTCATTATTTTCCTCTGTATATGCATTTAATTATCATTATCATTCATGGTGGCTCCAAAATCCGCACTAACCCCTACTCTCTCTGCTGTTCTTTCTCCAGTTTTCTGTGGGGGCAATCTGAGGTGCAACCTGGTGGCATCAGATGGACCGAAACATAATGTCCCAGAGGTGTTCTATTGGATTTAGGTCAGGTCAGCATAGGGGCCAGTCAATGGTATTAATTTCTTCATCCTCCAGGAGCTGCCTGCATACTCTCGCCACATGAGGCAGGGCATTGTCATGCACCAGGAGGAACACAGAACCCACTGCACCTGCATAGGGTCTGACAATGGGTTCAAGGATTCCGATATGTAATGGCAGTCAAGGTGCTTTTGTCTAGCCTGTAGAGGTCTGTGCGTCCCTCCATGGATATGCCTCCCCAAACCATCACTGACCCACCACCAAACCAGTCATGCTGAACGATGTTACAGGCAGCATAACGTTCTCCACGGTTTCTCCAGACCCTTTCACGTCTGTCACATGTGCACAGGGTGAACCTGCTCTTATCTGTGAAAAGCACAGGGCGTCAGTGGTGGACCTGCCAGTTCTGGTATTCTATGGCTAATGCCAATCGAGCTCCACAGTGCCAGGCAGTGAGCATAGGGCCCACTAGAGGATGTCGGGCCCTCAGGCCACCCTCATGAAGTCTGTTTCTTATTGTTTGGCCTGCTGGAGGTCATTTTGTAGGGCTCTGGCAGTGCTCATCCTGTTCCTCCCTGACCAAAGGAGCAGATAAAAGGAGCAGATACCGGTCCTACTGATGGGTTAAGGACCTTCTACGGCCTTGTCCAGCTCTTGTAGAGTAACTGCCTATATCCTGGAATCTCCTCCATGTCCTTGAGACTGTGCTGGGAAACACAGCAAAACTTCTGGCAATGGCACATATTGATGCACACTAGCTGTGCAACCTCTGTAGGGTCCAGGCATCGCCTAATGCTACCTGTAGTGACATTGACTGTAGCCAAATGCAAAACTAGTGAAACAATGGTCAGAAAAGATAAGTAGGAAAAAATGTCAGTGGCCTCCACCTGTTAAACCATTTCTGTTTTGGGTGTTGTCTCACTGTTGCCCCTCTGGTGCACCTGTTGTTAATTTCATTAACACCAAAGCAGCTGAAACTAATTAACAACCCCCTCTGCTAACTTAACTGACCATATCAATATCTCATAAGTTTCAATGACTTAATGCTATACTCTGATTAAAAAGTGATCATTTAATTTGTTTTGAGTAGTCAGTATATTTGTGCCAGTTGAGTCATGACATTACATCTTAAATAACTTCAATAACCAATAAAAAGGACAACCTGGAGACATGAAGGGTGACTTCTAAAAAGTGTGTCTCTTTGAAGAATCGCAACTCTGAAATGAATCCCTATGAGAGGCACAAAAGCTCAGTTTTCTTGACTGATGTGTGCCTGCATATCCTGCTATACAACATCCAATAATACAAACATACAGTATTAAATCTTGCTATATATTTCTTATAGCTTCAGCACAATAAAGTTTAATGTTGATTTCTATGACACACGGCATTATCACTTCATTTTAGAGTTTCATATTTCTCATGCTTTAAAGCATCACCTCCAAACCTAGAGATAATAACAAATATGCAGTGTACAGTCCAATCAAGAAGAAAGAATGCTGTATTTCCTATTGTACTAGGCTTCCAGGAATGCATACTGGGAATGTGGAATGCAAAACAGATGCAATGTGATCATAATCATGATTTACTGTAGATTATTATCTTACTGACCAATTTATTCAGATTCTTTTAGGTAGTTACTAGAAGAAGATTAAACAAAAAAAATTAAAAGAGCAAAAACAGCCGAATTTTTTTCCATAGTTGATAGCTTTTTTTGGCTTTAAAATGTTAATATCACAGCTGCTCAAAATTGTGAAAAGCCCAAGTTTATGGTTTTTAGGGCATTTTTCATTTTGTGATTATGCATACATAAATCAATTGGCAATTTTGTTTGGCTGTCTGCTTTATTGAGTCCTGGGTTCAAATTTACATCCAGACCTGGCCTAGCTGATTTTGCTAAAAGCTTACACCACATTCACAAACCATGAGTAAAATCTTGTTTTTTTTCCCCTTAATACCCTGTATATGTTCATAAATACAAATCAATCGTAAATTGTCAGCCACATGCACACGGTCAGTTCATTACCATAATCCACACCCATAAACGCCCGAAATTTACCATTAAAGGATGGGCTGCCAAAATGTCAAAAGCGAAAAAACAAAGGAAAATAAGCTTCAAAGAACCAGAGCTCGAGTTAGTTTTAACAGGAGTTAACAAAAGAGAAGAAATATTATTCTCCAGTGTGAGTAGTGGCGTCATTCAGTCAGGCAAAGGAATTGTTTTGAAAGAAGCGATGAATGCGCTTAATTCAGTGTCTTCTGCAGAACGAACAGTTCATGAAAAGCAGTTCATGACCAGCACACATTGCCTCACATATAAGCTGCATGCTGAGAGAGTGGAAGTGTTTTCTATTCATATATGCAAATCCAACATTGGATGGAGTTTTGATGTGCATATGTGTGTAGTCTATTGTACCAATGATCCTGGGCAGGTAATAAATCCCCATCATATTTGAACTGGATAAAATCCCACATTAGTGTTAATATGCCGTTAAGTACTTTAGGTACAGTAGTATGCATCTTATAGATGGCTAAGAAATCCAAGACTTCTCTGCAGTCTCCTGCTGAAATGTCCCTGTAGCCAGAAAACCAAGTGTTGACAGGATTTGCAGATGTACAAGTATGGCACCGCTTCTTGTCACTCTTTTCAAATTAGGATCCATAATAGTGCATAAATGCACCAGAATGGGTCTGGGTAGTCTAAAACAACTAATCAACCATTCATTACTCTCTGCCCACACATTTGCTTGATTCTAGAATCTGTTCTCTCTCCTCAGTGCACCCTGGGCCAAATCATGCAATAGTGCGAGATCAGTCATTGTTATGTTCAATCGAATCAGGTTCAAATCGATGCCCTTTTATAGGAAAATACACTCAACTAGGTACAGACTCGTGTGATGTGTTTACTGAGAAACAAGACACTTGTGTTGTTGAATAATCATCAAAATGGTAGCTAATTTGACAGAGATTTTGTTGAAGGATATGATATCTTGTAATTTATAAATTGTATATTTATACAGTATTTTACTTTTATTCATTTAAAATGTGTTTTGTGCAAATTCATATATTAGGCTTTTTATTATTTACACATGCACTACGCTTGGTCCTGAGCATGTGTAAGATTGTTTCGTTTTTACGAACAGATGGTCCTTACTAAAACTGGATTTTCCCTCTTTGAACACTTTATGAACAAATTCGTTCTACTCAAGTTTCATGAATGAGAACCACTAATTTCTCTTAGATTTCTTCTTGATTGGCTCTAGCACTAAGTCGTTGCAGGTTGCTGCTTTGTTAATCTAAAGTTTGGACTCATCTGTGTGAATCCCCATCTTTTATAGTGGCAGTTTGATGAAGTCACACATCCTGTTGCTGTCACACTGCTTAGCTAACAATGATGATCATTGCCATCTTAGCCATATATCCATATAGTAGGCTTGCACCTGGTTTAATCTGTTAGGTATGCATCTACTTACCATTGTTCTGCCAGGATGGAAAAAATGGTGATAGTTAACTATGAGATTAATAAACAAGAATGACAGCCTAGACAAGAATGACAGATTTGAATCAAAACCAGAAAGGCAAAAATTACCAAAATGCTAAAGCCCAAAACATTAACCAAAAATATACAAGTACTAAGGAAAAACTCTTATATATTGCGCTTAAGTTGTGTGTATTTTATGTTACCATATATACTCACTTATAAGTCAGGTCTTGAAACCTGAATAATCGATCAAAAAATCAGACCCCGATATGCCCGTTCAAAAATATGACACTTTTTTTTTTTACATCTTCTTGCCTCCTCTAATCTCACACCAGTTTCTCAGACACATCGAATTTTGTTGCAGCAGCGCAGTAACCAATTTCTTTTGCCACTTCAACAACTTTTAATTTAAAACCAGCTTCATATTTTCTTCTGATCAAATGCTCCATTGTAGATAAGGGATGCTCTTACGATAAAAGGTGTATGAGGGTGTGAGATACAAAAAAACACAAATCAGTGCAAACACCACTTTGGAATAGTTCAGGTATTACCGTGTGGTCATGTAGGCACAATACATAGAAAAAAAAGGCAGTGTGCTCCGTGGTGACTCTCTCAGGTGGGCGTTAGCATATCATAATCCCTTGGATCAATACTGTGAGTTTTCAGCATTCAACTTATACAACCGACATGATAAAATACCAGAAATTATACGGAAAAGCCAAGCAAAATGACACCTTTTAATGGCTAACTAAAAAGATTACAATATGCAAGCTTTCAAGGCAACTCAGGCCCCTTCTTCAGGCAAGATGTAATACAGAAACTGAAGTTCCCTGTGTTTATATACACACACTAGGACAAGAAACAACATTGGTAAATCTTTAAATGAAAAATCTTAAATGTAAAAAATTAATAGATTCATTCAGGCTAAGATTAATTTAACAAGAGAGAGAAGAACAATGTATGATCAAGATCTTTGGATAAGATAACTGTCCAACAAAGTCCTTTGAAGTTTTTCAAAACAATATGGGTCTGTAGTCAGGTTATCTGTGTCAGTCTGAGAGATGCAAAACAATCCTCATACCTGGCCATAAAACTCTTGTCTCTATTCAAGCCATGTTGTAATGTATTAAATTTTAACATGAGTTTAACTTCCCAACTCCAGTTTCTGTATTGCATCTTGCCTGAAGAAGGGGCATGGGTTGCCTCGAAAGCTTGCATATTGTAATCTTTTTAGTTAGCCAATAAAAGGTGTCATTTTGGCTTTGCTTTTCTCTACATTCATAATGGCTAACACGGTACAAAACCCTAGTACTAAAGAAATTATACGGTAAAATCAAGTCCGACTTATCCGCGGGAGAACTTAAACGCGAGTATATAAGGTATTTGTTTTTTGTTTTTTTTTGCTTATTTGGTGTTTTTATTTCTCATGCATTTATGTTTATTTCTTCTGTTTTTTATGCGATGTGATAACTGTGTCCTGTCCTTTTAAGTGTAGTTTTATTTCTTGTTCTTTATGGGTGGAGCCCCAAGAGGTGGGGCCACCCTGATACCATTGCTGCCTGGTTCCAGGCTTGATAAGAAGCCCAGAGGTAAGGAGCAGAAGTGGCATATTCTAATATGAAGGAGTGTATGTAGTATTGCTTTTGTGTGGATTTTCTGGCTTTTCTGATTGTTTCTGCTGCGTCTTTTTTTTTCTAACAGATTACATATTCAGACTCGTTTGCTTTGGATTGCCTTTTTAGTCATATCCTTTTTGCTATTTTGACCATTTTTCTTCATTTTTTCTATTTTATATATAAGATCTCAAATTATAAATATTACAGTTTGGAATTGTCTTTACAAGCCAAAGTTTTCATGTTTTAATCCCTTCATGCAATTTTTGTATACAATGGTGTTTTTGAACTTAAAGCTCCTGCTAACTATTTTAAGGCCTGCTCTGGATCTAGCCTGCAGGTAGAATTATGGGGCAAGCTGGTCTGAAGCAAGCCTTTTCTGGGTTGGCATGTGATAGTTCTGGCCTGCATTTTGTGGAACTTTTTGTTGGCCTCACATAATCTTCCATGTTTGGAACTACAAATCATAAACTATTTAATTACATCAATCTAACTACAAACAAAGGATTGGTCTTATAGCAATTTATCCACAAATTTGGATGCTGCATTATAGTGCATCACCATGTTTTATACCAGTAGGTGACATGTCTCTTATGGTGTTTGTGCAATGAAAAAAAATACAAAATGGCAGTGAGATACACAAAAAAAAGATAAAAATTTTTAGCATGGAAGATCTACATGAAAAAATAATAGAAATGGGATCTGAATGGAATAAAACTTAAATTCATAGCAACTGTGGCCACAGAGCTGGGAGTGTGCACAACATGACCTCATAGTGTTATATCTGCAATAAAATATGTGGAGAGATTGGAATGAGCAAGTAGGAGGAAACATATTCATAAAAATATGAATACTCTATTTAAACAAGTCCATGGTCACACATATGTTTTTATCTATTTGTATTTATACATGGGGATTTCAATTAATCATATTAGTTTTTACTTTACTTTTCATTTTAAGGGTGTTGTATTTATTACTATCTTGGTTTTATTTATTTTCTTGATGCCATATTGGCCGCACATCGTCACAATCCATTCACATTCTTGTGAGAGCTGCAATTAGTAACATCACTAGGGTATTCTGGTATAAATATGGTGATGGGTAGCAGGGTCAGCATCCCCCAAGGAATGTACATTATAATGTTCTTTGTTAGTGGTAGTTACTCTTAAATTCTACAATGCCAAACATGACAATTTTTTGTTTTGATCCAGGTTTTGATTCCTGCCTTTCATGCTCGCTCTTGCCCTTTGGCTTTGTCATTTTGATCCATGTTGACCTTCTGATTTTTGATCTTGACACATCCCTGAGTAAGATTTCATCTTGAAAATCATTTTCTCACAACAGTTATATATAGTATTCTTAACAACATGAAAGTGGTCATACAAGAAATAACTAAGAAGTAAAGTAGGCAAGATGTCATAAAACAAAAGAACCAAAACACTAAGCAAACTCAAAAAAGACAAAATCCAAGAAGTCAGAAACTATACATTACAAAAATATTTCAAAAAAGAAAGAATATTCTAAATGGGTAGTTGCAAGTGAAATGCAATGCTTGAGCTGCACACCTTCTGAACTCCCTCAGTTTATGTCTCCTGCCCTTCCATTATGTGATTGCTACTCAATAAGCTTTGTAGTGAAATACAGAAAGATGAACTAAGAGTGGGGCCCAAGCTTGTTCCCAACACTATCTAACTCCTCAGTTCTCTTAAAATAATAAGGGCTGGGACTAACCCAGTAATCATTTGATTACGAGGCTCTGACAGAAAACTGTAATAATTGCTAAGGAAGCGATTGTAACTGTCCAGTAGGGGCACTGTTATCACTGAATGAAGCGATCTTCCACATCCACACCCCAGTGAATTTACAGTTAGCACTATGCAGCAGGCGGTGTCCTCTTTTGATGTGACATTAAATTAAGCTCTCATATAGCACTGTTAGAAAAGGTCATAAAATATTTCCCTGGTGTCATGGATGAACTTAGGTCTGCTTCCTTAATCTAGCTTCTTAAATGAATTTTCTAACAGATTAAATGACTCAGCAACATCTCACTTCTTCATCTTATCTGCAGTTTAGTGAGAATAAACACATAAGCTGTCACATTCATTGAGGTGACGTGCCAGATGAAATAATATCCCCTTTCAACTTTTTATCCAATGCTCAGTGCCAGAGACTGCTCATTTGAGAGGCCAGTATACATGTATGTTACTTATTTACTGTAACTATCAATCACATTATTTTAATATTTAACAGTCTTGTGACCTAGATTTAGTGAAATTTATGACAGACAAATTAAAGCAAATCCACTTTACACTAAAAGCCTTTATATTTATCCTTGATTAAGTCTCCTACACTTTATCTATATTACTTGACTGACTCTTATGTTACATTCTTGTTGCCATTATTTCTGCCTTCTTTTTTTTTCTTTTTTCAATCACCAACCACCATCTGAAAGCAACCTATAAGCATTATAAGGGGGTGATTGCATTGATGGCAGTTAAGAAAAATGTAGTTCTCCTTTATAGCAGATGTACATATTTCCCTTTGTGGAATTCAGGAGCAGGAACGGGGGCCAGCTCTCGGGGGGCTGTCTGTCTCCAGTTATGTTTGCTGTCTCTGGTGAGCAATTCCCTTGCTATTTGTTCAAACAAGCTGAAAAGTGTGGAAATATTAAATGCAGAGTAGAACGTAAAATAACTTTATATTAAAAATGTATTCTTCTTATATTACTTGTCCTGAATAATGACTTCAATATGCGCAGCATGCAATTTTTGAATTACTAATTTCCAGGTTTAAGGCCACCTTTGAAAAAAAAACATTATATGCACCAGGTCTAAATTTTAACTTTATATAGTTAAATATCCACATTAATTTACATAAAATATAATTTTGCTAAACTTAAAACTTTACTGAAATAAATTTCAACAGACTCCTGGACTGAACTGGACTAAAGAGCTGTTTCAAAATTCATTTATAATTGGCTGGAGGATTTGACATCCTTTAACTGGTGGTTTTCAGTTACTATGATCTACTGGGCAATAGGGTGTTTTTGGGGTCTTGAGTATAAAGATATTGGGCATTATGGCACAGCTGTTGAAACAGAACTATGATCACATTGCTTTCTCTATAGGGGAACAAAGTACAGTATTCACATAATATAAAGATAATACTTTGGCCTAAGTATTAAGGTCATGATAATCTGCACTCTGTGGTAGGCTGGCACCCTTCCCGAGGTTTGTTTCCTGCCTTGAGCCCTGTGTTGGCTGGGATCGGCTCCAGCAGACCCCCGTGACCCTGTAGTTAGGGATATAGCGGGTTGGATAATGGATGGATGGATGGATGGATGGATAATCTGCACTTTGCTTTTTATTTTTATTCATTTATTTTACAGCCTTTTCCTTGGCCTTTAAAAATAATGGATATTGTATACTGGGGTTGTTAGAGATCAAGTAATTTAATGGTCTGATCTGTTTTTAAATTGGGACATTTATAAAGGCGTTAATTTTGAAATATATTTTGCTGACACACCATTTTGTTTTTAGCATTGACACTAAGGTTAAATGACTCCCGTATCATGATTGTAAGCATCCAAATGAGTAAGATGGCACTTGGCTTGCACCCAGCGCTGCTATTATAGGCGCCAATCCCCCCATTAACATGAATTAGATTAAGTGTTTGAGAATATTATTTTGTTTTTTAAGATCATAAGACTAGTTTCATGCAGGATCTGCTCATACTATTTTCTAAGAGTTATGACCTATGTACTTATTCTATATACTTATTTATTAGTATTAGTATTGGATCATTTATTAATAAAAATAACTGCCATTTTTGGCAGTTCTGCAGTTTGTTTTTTTTAATGGGTAACACCATGTTGAGTTGTGTTGGTTCCAATGGAGTTTATCTCTGTAAATAATGTAATTAGATAGATAGAAAGATAGATAGGTAGAAAAAAACTTTATTTGTCGCAGGGGGAAATTTCACTTTTTACAGAAGCTCTTTAAATAAATAAATACATACATACATATCTAGATAGGTAAGAAAGTAAATAAATATACACACACACACTTTGGTCAGAACACACACAGGAATGATTACAAAGCAGAATAATTAAAAAGAAAGAAAACTTCTGACTTGGCTGTCACAGTGAGACATTAGGCAGACATAATTAACGTAACGTATAAAGCGGTGCATCAGACACTATTATCATCCAAATCTGCGGATACTTAAACAAAAAACAAGCTTCAAGCATATAATATTTTTGTCATTCTGACTTCTTTACTTTTGCTTTGATTTTCTTGATTCTGAAGTCTTGATTAGCCATTTTGCTTAGCTGAAAGACAGGACTGTTTTTCTGGTTTTGATTCTCTGCTCGTTTTATATTTCCTCTTCTGATCATCCCTTTAAATCTGATTAGCCTTTCCTGTAAGGCTTAACAGGACGGAACTGAAAAGATAAACCTCTTTTTGTTTTTTTTAGGTATTGCTTATTTTTTCTGCCACAGGATCTTTGAGTGCACTACACATCCAGCTATTTTTAATAAGATGGAGTTTGTGATATTGCATGAGAGACAGCAGTGGCGCCATGAACTAGTAACACATAGTTAAAATAAAACGTGGATGACATCTGTGAACACTCAACATAAAAGCAAACACAATAACCAGAAACCACACATAAAGCAAAAACCATCCAACAAATAATGTATATGGGACACAAGTCCTGACACAAATGAAAAAGTGGCCTATATTGGGAGAGGGGAACACTTTCTGGCCATGGAAAACCCACATATTAATTCTGTTAGACCTCAGTGCAGCATTTGACACTGTCAGACATGACATTCTACTGTCCAGAATGGAGAACATGCTGGGTATTTTTGGCACTGCCCTCCTGTGGTTCAAGTCCTATCTGACTGATAGGCAAGAGTTTGTTAGTCTTGGCAACATCAAGTCCAGCTCACCACCAGTCACACAAGGAGTTCCTCAAGGCTCTGTCCTCGGTCCTCTTCTCTTCTGTATTTATATGCTTCCCTTTGGCCATATTATTCATAGCTATGGACTGGGTTATCATTTTTATGCAGGTGACCCTCAACTCTATTTCAATGTCAAAGGTGCAACTTCATCAGAGTTTTCTCAGCTCATAACTTGCCTCAGTGAAATTAAAACCTGGATGGAGCAGAACTTTTTAAAATAAATTGCAACAGAACTGAACTCCTGCAAATTGGCACTAAAGCGCTACTTAAGAAAATCGGCTCCTTTTCAGTCACTCTTGACGGTGATCTTATCAGACCTTCTTCTGAAGCAAGGAATCTTGGTGTCATTTTTATTCCTCCCTTTCTTATTCCGCCCACATAAACCACATTAAGAAACTTTCTTACTTTCACCTCCATAACATATCCCGTGTTCACTCATTCCTCTCCTTTTCTAATGCTGAGAAACTTGTATATGCTTTTATCACATCCCGCATCGATTATTGTAACTCACTGCTGGCAGGTGCCCCTTCTAATCTTATATCACAGCTCCAGTTGATTCAAAACTCTGCTGTAAGAGCCCTTACATGAACCAGCAACAGCGAGCGCATCACACCCATCCTGCTTCGCCTTCACTGGCTCCCTGTGTCTTACAGGATTGAATATAGAATTCTATTAATAACCTACAAAGCTTTAAATGGCCTTGCACTGGACTACATCAGTGACCTTCACTATGCTCCTGTTCACCCACTAAGGTCCTCTGATTCTGGTAATCTTGTTGTGCCTCACACTAACCTGCACTCTATGGGTGACAGGGCCTTCAGCTCCATAGCATGCAGACTTTGGAATGAAATCCCAAAATTAATTAGATCAGCTGACTCCATTCATTCTTTTAAAAAGCAACTTAAAACTCATCTATTTAGGAAGGCTTTTAACTTAACTTAACATTCTGCCCTTTCAGTTTACCTCTCTGTCCAGGTGCTCAGGATAATTTGTGTGTCTGTTATATCACAGATTAGGTTATTTGTTAGGTTTTTCTTTTAGTATTGAATTTAGCATTTTACTGCAGTGGGCTGGCGCCCTGCCCGGGGTTTGTTTCCTGCCTTGCGCCTTGTGTTGGCTGAGATTGCCTCCAGCACACCCCCGTAACCCTGTGGTTAGGATATAGCGCATTGGATAATGGATGGATTTAGTATTTTACTCTGGTTTATTGTTCATTATTCTATTTAATGCTTTGTTATCTGTTTCATTGTTGTATTCAGGAAAACATTTGTATCCAATGTTACATATATCCTGCTGTTTTTTCTAAGACTCTGTGAAGCGCCTTGAGCATGGGAAAGGTGCTATATAAATAAAATGTATTATTATTATTATTATTATTATAACTGCAGAAAACCCCACTTATTTTTCTACTAAATAATCAGAAAAGGAATGCTTCCCTTTTATGTAAAGTAACAAGAAAGACCTAAAATGTACATTTGCACCCAAACCCACAAAATGCATGTACCAACCATGTGCCAGGTTAGGGACCTTTAATGTTTTTAGAGCACAAACTGATTAACACCTTTGTAGCTGAAACTATGTTAGAAGATTGGGGTGTAACCCAAGTTGGTGAAATAATCAGATAATCTGCCAGAAGATTCCAAAAAAGCGGAACTACAAACACTTAAGAAATGTGAGAAGAGAGAGGAAACCATAAGACTCTGATCTTGATAAAGAGTTGTAAAACCAGTTCTGTGGAAAGCTGTGTGAGTGTCCATGTCTGGGATAGACAAGATAACTAATCGGTATAGTCAGACCTAAATAGGATGGCAAAGGATTTGTTTTTAATTTTACAGACATCTACTACAACAAGCTTTGTTTACATTTTCTGAGAATGTGAAAGAAAATTTTAAAACATACATTACCTTTATATGCAGTATTCTGACTCCACATATTTCATGTTCTTTGGACAGTTTGCAGTATGTAATATATAGTTAAAATAATGGAAATAGATATGTATCAGGTTAACAGATTGTCTGCAAATCTGTAGGTCTGATGGTTTCATGAGCAAATGCTCACTAGTAATGAATTAAAATCACCTTCATTAATTGCAGCTCAGATACTGTCTTTTCCCTGGCACAGATTAATAAGGTAATCAATATATGTTGTCCCCTTACATTTAACAAAGTACTTTGAAAATTGCAACAGCAATATACTAATAAATCACAAAAAACTGTGATTTTATACAATGTTACTAAGTAAGGCTGTTGCTTTTCATCCCAGGATATGTTTTACCAAGCAAAAATTGCAAAAATTAATGATGTGTTAACTTAGTGAGAAATATATTTTTTACTACTAGATACAATGATGCGACTATGACAAAACAGTCTGCTTTTCAGACTGATGTAGACTTTAGAGATCAAGGTTATTACTGTGCTTGATAATCCTATAACGTGCAAGGAAAAAAGGTTACAGATGTCCCTTAGGGAAAGAAATTGATAACACCAGTATAGATTTATTAGATCCTAGACTAATTCATTTTCTGGTATTACAACTTTTTTTTTTCCCCTCGTAATTATAGACGCATAAATAATCTTTAACACTTAATCAATGGCATGGTTGGTTACATCTAAATAATAGTATGAATGAAATAAAATTCAATATGTTTTTTCTCTGGAAAAAGTTGCCATTTTTCTTATAGGCACCACCCTTTTATTTCAACATGGCAGTGTGCTAATTTTTTTTATTGTATTAAGTTTACAAGCTAGTAATGCTGGGAGTTTATTTTTCTTGTAAGCTTTCTCAGTTGTTATTGCTATCCCACCAGTTTTTCAAATCCACTTTTTCCATTTTAGAGTTCTAGAAGATGAAATCAGTCTTGACAGCTGTCAAGGGTGTCATTGTTCACACGTGCCTAGTGGGGTTGTGTAAATAAATTATAGGACATAATTGTAGGGATCTCGTGTATCTTTCCGTTTCATCACAGCACTGAAGTTAATGAGTCCACAGAGGGTGATGGCCCACGGCTTCCTCCACCCACCCCTTAACCCTCTAACACTTCTGCACCACTCATCTGTAAAAAGACACCTCAAGAGATTGTCGTTGTTATGACCTCGTGGACCTGGAGTAACTGCACCTTGGACTAACACTAGGGTTTTTTTATAAACATCTGTGCAATTACCATTAAAGAGACTTACCATACTTGTGACTCCATCCCTTTTTGTGTGTTTTCCTGTGATTATTTTTACACAACATTGGGTAGAAGTTAGATATTTATCCAGAATGGATACTCACATTTGCAAGCACACTCATACCAAGATCAATTGTGAGTCAATTATTAACATGGATTTCTTTGGAAGGTACCAAAAAAACCAATGTGTTAAGTGTGTGTACATTGAAGACAGCTTAATGGCTCTGGTGATACTAATCACCCACTGAACCAAGGGTTGGCGCTGTGTTCTAATGCCTTCTATCTTCCTCCCTCTGCAGAACGGAAGAGTGATGGCCATTCCACCACTGACATCACTTCCGTTATCCACCCTCCTGGACCCACCCCTTCCTGCCTAGAACACATATAATAGAAAATGTCGGCCATTGTGAGGCAGTTTAGTTTTGAGCTCCCGTCTGAAAGGACGTTATCTGCAACTTCTTGCATGTTTTGTTGTTGTCTTCTTTTAATTATATGGGATCATCAGGGTCATACCCCAACACTTTGACCTTGTTTTGTCTCCTTTTTACAATGGATAATGACAGCACTGATATGGGAACACATGCGATACTGGAACCTAAACATAGGTGCCTACAGCTTGAAGGAATTGTCACTAACCACTGTGCCAATCAGTATTATTATTATTATAATGTCATTCCATTTGTGAAATAAAATTGAAAAAGCACATGTACTGTATGTTATTTTCACTTGATGTTTAGAGTCACTGTGTAGAAACCGAAGACATCTGTAATGACAGCTATGAAATGAGATGATCCATTGGATTGACCTTCAGTTTGATATTTGTACATGATGACATTATTTTAGGTCTAAGCTTTAGAGGTAAGCTTAATGTAATAGCCCATCAAAGCTAATCTTACTGTAGTTTCATGCAGATACAAAAGAGAGAAGAAAGAACAGGTACAAGCTGATAAAGCAGAGAGTGATTATCGTCTAGAATGAGACAATCCTTTCTGTAAATTCAAGCACAAAAGTCAAAAAAGATGAGGCCTTAGAAACATAAAGTAACATGAAAAGTACCAAGAATTAAGCTCAAAAGAACACAAAGAATGGGTATTGGTGGATGTTGGTGTTTAGGTGAGCTAGTAGGTGTGTAAATGCTGTACAAAACCATTGCCTATGATAGCAGTAAAGAGAAACTGATTGCAGGATCTCAGCTAGCTATCACCATAGCATCATATCAATATTCAAAGATGTACCATAAGAGCTGTTTCTAGGAATAGTCCACCTAAAAATTATATGTTTTTTAAATGTTCCTTACCCCATGTGGTTTGTTTTGATGATCGAGAAAAAATGCTAATCTCATGTTTTCATGCAGAACAGAGCTAACAAAGTGTATGTTTTAATAGAAGCGAGTGGTGACCAATGCTGTACAACAGCAAACAATATTGAAATATTCATGAAAAAAAATTTCACATAACATGTCACATAATCCATGTCAAGTCATCCAGTTGTATACTCAAAGTGCAAAATGCATTGGTTTTTTTTTTGCTAAAATATTGTTAAATCGATTCCTCATATAAACCAGAATTAGCCGACAACCCTTTCACATGGGGACATACTTTTGAATTGAAGACAGGACTCTTGGTCAGTGTATCGGGGGAGAGGTGAGACTTCAATTAATTTAGTGTAATATTTTTGTTGCCTTTTGAATGTTTATTTTGTATTTGGTTTTGTCTTTTCTGTGTATTTTGGTCATTTTATGGTTTTTGGTATTTTGTTAGTGTCTATTTTTGTCATTCTGTATTATGTTAATAATGGATGTTTTTATTTTACTTATCTGCCCTGCTTCCTTAAATTAGAGGTTAAGGAGGTGGGGCTACTTGATGGGCAGCTGTTTAAAAGGAGAAGCTTCAGTTAGTACTGAAGATGTGACATTGTGATTATGGTTGTTACTCTTGGTTTTTTTTATTTTTGCTGCTCTTTGTGGATTTCCTGGATTCCTCTGCTATTTTTCGAGTTACTGTTATTGGAATTTTGTTTGAGGTTTTGCTTGCCTTTACGTTTTGCCCATGTTCTTGCTCTTGCCTCAGTTTTTGCAGTCCTTTTGATTACTTCATATATAAAAGGAATTGGTTTCGTCTAATTTTAAGATCAGAAGGTTTTACAGTTTTCCTTTCTTCATTTTCTAGACATTTTGCACCATTGCTATTTAAAATCCTGACTCCTGTTTTTGGGCTGGTAGAGGTTTGATGCCTGCCTTTTGAGTTAGGATATGGGTGGGTGGTCCATGGCCGGCCATTCATCCCGGCCAATACCCCCAGGCCGCCAGAGGGAGCCCTCCCTGCGACATGGAGATGCCCCAAATTCCAGCAGGGCATCATGGACTATGAAGTTTTCCTGTACAGCCCTGCTGGATAACGTCGGGACCACCAGGGGTCACTGCAGGGAGACCCAGGGACTACTATTTGCCCTACGCCCCAGAAGTATGTACGAATTACATGGACAGGAGAAATGACATACTTCCGGGGTGAAGAAAAGGACTTTTTATCTGACCCGGAAGTGATAAGGAATCATGGACTGAAGGATGGGAAACACTTCCGGGTCAGGGACTATAAAAGAACTGTGGGAACTCCCAGACGGCGAGCTGAGCTGGGTGGAAGGGTGAGAACGCTTCTGGGAGTGGAAGAATGGTTTATTATTATGTGTTTGGTAGTAATTTATGAGTATTGTGGAGAGGAGGGTGCTTTGTGCACTGTGCAGTATAAATAAAGTAAATTATTGGACTTTTACCTTGTGTCTGGAGTTAAGTCTGAGGGTTCAAGGGAGCGATAGCGCCCCCTATCTGTCACAGGTGCTTGTGGAGAGGCTTACTCTGATAAGCCAAACCTGGTTGAAGGACTGGTATGGCTTGTGTTTTTTAAGGCCTACACTCATTCTTGGGCCTTGGTATAACATTGTCATAACAATCACAATGCTAAGAATTTTGTTTACCCATACTACCTCCTACAACATTTAAGTGACTTTTTCATTTTTCCAGAGTGTGCCATCCCTGCCAATTAGGGTGAGTCAAATGAAAAACGTACATTTTTTTCATAATTTATTGCGGCAAAGGTGCCATACAACTGAATAATTATTCTGTGTGATCTCCATTGCGCTCAATATAAGTTCTCCGCTTTTTGAGAAGTACAAGGATTTCTTTGGAAGAAAAGTCTTTTGGTGGCATCCGCAGTTGCTCATACACTACCTGCTGTAGCTCTCTATCTCACATGAACATCCTTCTTCCCATCACCTCTTTGAGTGGTCCAATAATGTGGTAATCACTGGGTGTAATGCCTGGCAAGTGTGACAAATGTGGAAAACACTTGAAGTGCTGGACCTCAATGGTTGCAACCATTACTTGGGTAGTATGACTGATGCAGCTATTTCATTCACTAACACTCCATGATTTTAACTCAAGATGTGTTCATCTTTTGCAGTCAACTCTTATGTCACTACTCGTTGTGCTTGACATGGTATAGGAGAGTCCGTCAAAGAACTCACACCATTTCAGAACTTCCAACTCCATTTGTACCCTTGCTGGAGTGACATCACATACTGAACCTTCATCTGCAGTGGAATTTGATTGGTTTCACACCTTCATTACTCAAAAAGAAGATTACTGAACACTGTTCCCCTTTAGTTAATATTTCCAGTTGGGCTACCATCTTAACACTGCTACCTATAATGTCTTTTATGCCTGACCTGAGAGTACTTCCCATTCCACCATAATGTATTAAATTAGTACTTCTGGGTCAGGTGGGACCTCCTTAAAGTAAGGACTCCTGTTTTATACAGCATCCCAGGCAGCCCACAAGAAACCCAGCAGGGCTGTCCATTGGAACTACAACTCCCATGCTGCCCTGTGGATGTGCACCTGGGGAACCATGTAAGGGATGTTGCCATCTAATGCACTGGGGTACTGGGGAATGAATTTTTCTGGAAAGACAGTCTTCCCCTGTTCATGCATTATGCCCTCCGGGCCAGGGAAGACACCGGCAACCATCCCAGCCAGGATGCCTGTCCATCCTTGTCCTTTCATCATGGCTTCCCATTCAGGCAAGCAAACACACTCCGTCTACCCTGGCACCTACATTTTATTCCTGGATTGCAACAGTGGAGTCACTACTCATTGAACACTCTTGCATAAGGAAGTTTCCTGAGTACACCTCAAAGGCAGGATAAATGCCAAAGAAACAAAATGTAAAAATGAATGAATTTTATTTAAATAATAACACATCCTAAAGGATACAAACAAGCGGATTGTGATGGTGTGGGTTGGCCCCATGCTACTGGGTTCATCTGGGGAGCTTCTTGAACTTGAATCCACTGATAACATACCCGAGAGATGAGCAGACGAGGTCACAACACACAAAGCAAGAAGTTGGTGCAAAAATGCTTTTATTAAAACAATCAAATCAAGTGTCCAAATGTACAGTACAAAAAGTTCCATAATAAATATATAATCCATAAAACTAAGTGATGGTGTAGGTTAAAATCACGCAAAAGGAGTTCTTTTAAAAATCATGGTTAAAAACACAGGCAGAAACTGTCTTTTAAAATGTGGTCCGCAGTCCTTCCCTTTGATACTGACGCCTCCTTTGCTCATCCCACACAGGGCTTTGCAGGATAGGAGACGCCCTGCTGACAGACATAGCCAACCTTCCAGGGGTTCCAGTCCTCACCGTTTCATGGTTACAATGGGGCTCCCCAACCAAACCCCAGGCTGAGGTCCCCAAAGGCCATGGCGTTCACAGTGGACTTCTCAATCCAAGCCTGTCTTCCTGGACTTAAGCGGTGAGTTGCCCCTGTCAGCATGGCCTCACTCCAGCTCTCTAAACTGCTCAGCCGGAGCGATCACTTCTTCAACCCTTGAGAGTCAGATGCATGCTTAACTGAAGGGGCACTCCTGCTCGGCTGCATGCTTCCTCTCTCTCTCTCTCTCTTACTCACATTGGCACGCTCCCGTCTTCCTACCTGCTTCTCTCTCTCTTTTCTTTAACCTCCGTTCTCCCAATCAGTCTTTTTTTCAGTATGGCATCATTTAGGCGCCTGACTGATCTGCCCACCTCTGCACTTGTACGCTGCGCTGTAAGCCAGTTCCCCGGTTAACTGCAAAGCGACACGCATTCTTGCTTATCCGCACCCGATTGGAGCCTTCACATTCAGGGCACGATTAAACATTTAAAATTGGCCACCTTTTTCTGAGCTGCAGACCCGCTATACCACAGAGATAAAACAAACTATCAAACACACAATAACAAAGCCCTAGCTGTCCAACAAAGCCCAACTAATGCAGGTTTTACATGCTTGTGTAGCTGCAGGGATGCCTTAGTACCCAACTAGTAAGCAAATAATCTCTCCTTTATAACTCCTTCCATACCTTTCTCTCTCCATTTTGTCTGGCATCTCTTCCTCCCATCAGTTGAACTCTTACCCCACTCATCTTTTAATTTCCAATTTAACCAGCACATAACAGCTTCTAAGCCCCCCTTGGCTACACTCTGGGAATTAGTTCCCAGGCCTTATGGCCATACATCCTAGAGCTCATTTTGCTGACTACAGTTGTGCTTGTATTCAAAGGGTTCAACTATTATTTAAAATTCCAGCTGACCCCCGGTTAGCATGGCTACCATAACGCAAAGTAGGGGACCAGGATGGCCCTGATAGCTGCAGTTCACTTCCCAATCCAACATCCCTGCACATGCTACTGATGTTACTAAGCACCATCAGTTTTTTAAAGTCTCATGGTGTTTGTCACTAGCCTTTGATAATATTCTATAATGATAGATGTTTTAGAATTTATCATAATGGCCTCCTAGATCTCAGAATAAAAAGATAGTAAAGAGCAAATTGGGTTGCATCAAAAAAATGGTGCAGTCCTCGTCTGAATTGGTGTCCCCGGTGACTCTAGCGGTAAATGCACAGCTCTCTCTAGCAGCATGTTTCAAATCTTTGCCAAGTTGTTTTTCATTTCTTTTCAAGTGAGCCCCAGGGAAACACTGCATTGCTTTTGTCGGCTAGAAAGAAAAACTGACTGGGAATTTCTCACTTACCACAAAAGCGCCTTCTGGGGTGGCTATAATGGATATCTGTCTCTTTTTTAAGCTTTAAAGGGCATTGGTGGGCAAAAGTAGTTTATTTAAGAAATATGATGATGAGTTTTGAATCATTCATTACACTGTAGATGTATCAATGGTTATAAAATGATTTATTATTCAAGCTGGTACATTACATATTCTGTATCTGTATGTTTATTTTTTTAAGAGTATATTAAAACCACTGTTTATGTCTACATTGAATGCTTTAAGCAAAACATAACATGCCAACATCAAAAAAATTAAAGGTGTATTAATAAAAATGCCCAAAATAATTCAACACCTCTACAACACTCTTTAACATCTGTCGATTAAAGGGAGAGCAGTAGAAATCTATTAAATAGTAGAGCGGCATTTGTGTTTTGTAGAACTACAATATAAGCCATCGACACTTTTATGAAAAATTCTGTTTAGAATAAAATTTTAAATCCACAACGGCGTACACATTGTGCTCACCAATAATATTTCTGCAGATGGCTTAACCGCGATGCCTACTCTTGAGATGAAATATTGTTTATGAATATGAAACTTTCCTTTAGAGCAAAACAGTCAGTCATTTCAATGCCACATTTTATAGCAGACTGCATCTCACTCCATAATAATTCTTTCTTATTAACTGCTTGGGTACAATTTATTTTCCTCTCAGGCAATGAAGGCAAGTACTAGTGTGGTAGACTCTGGCAGGTGCTGATAAGCAGCCCTATAGAAGCTGCACTGCTGGCAAGATGAGATTTGTGAGAAAGACAATATCCCATTGGGTCAGACATGCTATGCTGTATATCAGACCAGATCAAGAATCACATCTACAAAACAATACCTTTACACACATGCCAGCATCCACAAAAGCTCAGTGCTGTTTCAGTTTAAATGCCACATTATATTTTGTCATTGTTCAATAAACAGTTTAGCGGCACTGCCTTCTCTTTTGTTTTGTTTGATAAATAATTTTCAAATTCATAACAATTCATCAGCTTGTTTCAAGTTATATCTGAAGAAATATATTTCTAGCAAACAACAAACAGATTTTGGATTATCATATGTCAGCCGGTTACTTAAAATAGACAGGCATTTTCAAATACATTTCTAATGTGCTGTATTATTTTATTCGATTCTGCAGGCTGCAATGTATGGTGCAGGATGGTTGAGAGAATTCCAGTCTTACCATGTTTTCTTAAAATAACATGAAGAAATGGACAGTGGAGACACCGACATGAAAAGCAATGTGAGCCAGATGAAAGCCCCAGTAAATTAAGTATGTGGTGCTTTTAGGTGACTGGGTTGTGTTGATGTCAGCTTGGGGCTGGCAGTCTGTCAATCAAACTAGTGAGGGGGATGAGAATAGAAATAAGCTGGAGCACCAGGTGTGATTGTGTTATGGGAAAAAAAAAATATGATAAGAGCAGAGAAAGAGGACTAAAGAAAAATGAATCGGAAAAAGCATAACAGAAAGCAGTGACCTGCGCCTGGAGAGAATGTGCTTGTGAAAAGATGGCCACGCTGGCTGCCTTACTTGTTGGCATGCAATGTACATCATTGTGAAAACATTTTTGCCCTCTTTTTGATTTTTCACTATTTTTCCATATTTATGACACTCAGTGTTTTCAGGGCTTCAACAAAAATCAATTATTACATAAAGGGCTCCTGAATGAATAAATTGCATTTTTTTTTCCAAGCTTCTTAAAGAATGAAGTTAACCCCTGTGTGACAAAAAGAACTGCCTCCTAGTTAAGTCAACCCAATGAAAAGGATAATTAGAGTCAGCTGACTGATCACAGCTGGGCTTAATTACGATCAGCCCTGCTCAATATAAACCTCACTAATGTCGCCTTTTTAATATCAGAGTCCAGTTGTCCGCACAAAGAAGAATTAAGCACATAATGCTTGACATCAGTTGGCCTGAAAAGCATAACTGATCCATTGGATTCCATTAAACCACAGTGGCAACCAGAATCTTCAACACTTGAAACAGATGTAGATCTTCCCATGACTGGCCAGCCTGCAAAAATGGCTGCAGGGGCACAGGGTAAAATCATCCAAGAGGTTACGAAGGCTCTACAAAAATAAAACTGTGGGCTTCCCTTACCTCGACAAAGGCTAGTGTTTGTAGCTCCAAAATCAAAAAGATGCTGGGAACAAATTGGGCTTTAAATGTTCTGTTTTTTTAAAATCTGTTTTAGCCTAAGTTTTTATGGGATGTACTGTTAAACTAATCTTTGTAAAGTGTGTTTTTTTAAAAGGGAATGTATAAGCATTTTTTGATGTCAGTGCTAAAAAATGTCTCTCTGATAAAGCTTAAGGGATGTAACAAATGTTACATGGCTATAATTATGTTTAATGCTGCAAATTTAACTACTGAAATGGACATGCAATTTAGAGACTTCTTAATTTGTTTATAAATTTTATTTTAAAAATGTCAGGCAGATAAAATTTCAAGAATTTATACAACAAAACTTCAAATTCTTGAGAAAGAAAGAAACCCCAGGACATTGGGGGTAATGAACACATCGAAAACAAACAAAACCTAACAGAACAAGAATTCACCTGAGAAAAAGAGATGTGCCAAGAGCAGAGAGGTAAAATCAAACAGTCCTACCCCCAAAATATGAGTGTTTATTCTAACATTTTTTGTCAATTAAATCTTGCCATATTTACAAAAAAAAATTGTACATTTCCTCTAAGCCAGAAAAAATAGCACAGAAAGTCATTTACCCACTGAGTTATAGGAGAGGTAGGTTGGAATTCTTCTAGTTAAATGGGATACGTCTATATGCTAGTAGCATGGTATAGGCTATTACAATCTAGTTGCCCTTCTCCATTTAAGCCCACCTAGGAGTCCACAAAACACAGCTGTTGATGGTTTGGAGTGATTCTGACAACAAGGCTGTCTTTTTGTCCAAAATGATGTTAATTTAATGCATTCCGAAAACATGTGGCCAAGTGATACCGGAACTATATGGCAATCCTTAAAGACTGGATCTTGTCCTGGGTACATTTTGGACAAGATAAATGTGATAGATGAAAAAATGTTAAGTTGAATTATTGAGTACTTGCTGCATATAGAGCTAGAATATGTTATATATATATACAGTATACTGTATATATACTGTGATAGATGGCCGGCCGTTCATCCCGGCCAATACCCCCATGCCGCCAGGTGGAACCCTCCCTGCAGCATGGAGGTGCCCCGAATGCCAGCAGGGAATTATGGATGTTGGAGTTTTCCTTTACACCCCTTCTGGATACCATGGGGGCCACTAGAAGGCGCTGCAGGGAGGAGCAGTGACTATTTTCCCTATGCCCTGGAAGTACACATGGACAAGGGGAATGACATGCTTCCGGGGTAAAGAAAAAGGATTTTTATCTGACCCGGAAGTGTTCCGAGTCACGTGGACAGATAGGGCAAAACACTTCCGGGACAAGGACTATAAAAGACTGAGAGATACACCAGAGAGCTGAGCTGAGCTAGGTGGAAGGGTGGCAATGCATCTGGGAGTGGAGGATTGGTTTATTGTGATTATTATTGTGTATTGGATGAGTATAGTGGAGGAGAGGGTGCTTTGTGCACTGTTAATTAATAAAAAGTCAAATATTTGAACTTTTATCTGGTGTCTGGTGTATTGGACAAGGGTTCAAGGGAGTGATAGTGCCCCTATCTGTCACAATATATATATATATGGCTTCCTCTGCTACTTGTACCCACTTTACTGTACTTTAGGATTGTTGAAGGGAAGATTGTTTGAAAATTTTTTACATATTGTTGGGATGCTGTCTGAGTCGTCAAGACTGATCAGTATTGCTGCTGGAATAAAAATGGGTGGAAGGTCTGGAAAATTGGGTGAATTTCTTTTAACAAAATTTCAAATTTGAAAATAGTGGAAATATTGTGTTGCTGGTAAGTTAAATCTGAAGCATAATTGTTAGTAAGATGCAAATACATTATCTGTAAATACTTCTCTTAGTGTCCTCATACCAAGAATTTTCCAATGATTAAAAACTGTGCAGGATTGAAAGTTGGAAAAAAAAGTGATTATTGTAAACAGGATCAACAGATAAAAGCTTATATGCCTTGAGGTATGTCTTGTGTGTGTTCCACATTCAAAGTGGATTATTGGTATACAGTGATCCCTCGCTATATCGCGCTTCGACTTTCGCGGCTTCACTCCATCACGGATTTTAAATGTAAGCATATCTAAATATATATCATGGATTTTTCGCTGGTTCGCGGATTTCTGCGGACAATGGGTCTTTCAATTTATGTTACATGCTTTCTCAGTTTGTTTGCCCGGTTGATTTCATACAAGGGATGCTATTGGCGGATGGCTGAGAAGCTACCCAATCAGAGCACGTATTACATATTAAATAAAACTCCTCAATGATATACGATATGCTTCCTGCACGCTGCTTCACACACTTAAAAGCTCTAACAGCCCGTATTGATTTTTCATTGTTTGCTTTTCTCTGTCTTTCTCACTCTCTCTAATACTAGGTTGTTGTACCGTGTTAGCCATTATGAATGTAGAGAAGAGCCAAGCAAAATGACACCTTTTATTGGCTAACTAAAAAGATTACAATATGCAAGCTTTCGAGGCAACATATTGTAATCTTTTTAGTTAGCCAATAAAAGGTGTCATTTTGCTTGGCTCTTCTCTTCACTCTCTCTCTAAGAAACACAGGCAGATACTTATCCATCATGCAATACCATCAGGGAGGCGTATGATTGGCCCCATTATCTGCTCCTGACGGAGGGGGTGTGAGCAGAGGGGCTGTTTGCACAGTGGCTGTTTGCTTACCAGATACGGACACGCCTGTAAAAAAATGCTGAAAGGCTACTTTCACATTGATCCCTTCATTGTGCCGCTTTATCGCGGTGCTTGCATACTTAAAAGCGCAACAGCCCTATTGATTTTTGATTGTTTACTTTACTCTCTCTCTGACATTCTTCGCTCCTGACGCGCACCTTGAAGAGGAAGATATGTTTGCATTCTTTTAATTGTGAGAAAGAACTGTCATCTCTGTCTTGTCATGGAGCACAGTTTAAACTTTTGACGAAAAGGTGTTATTTCATGTCTAGAGGGCTCTAATAATGTTAAAAAACGTAAACAGGTTTTCAATGCTCTAACTGCGAAAATATTAGATTTATAAATAAAGAATCCTACTTCTTGGAAATTCATTTATCTGTCTGGAGTGGATCAACCGCTATAAACGAGGGTTTACTGTATAACTGTACGGAGAATATTTATAAACAGTGTGGGAGAGTTTCTAAGAGCTTAAAATATATAAAAATAACCATACAAACATATGGTTTCTACTTCGCGGATTTTCACCTATCGCGGGAGGTTCTGGAACGCAACCCCCGCGATCGAGGAGGGATTACTGTATTAACTAATGTTACAACGCAGGGTGTGTGTGTGTGTGTATATATATATATATATATATATATACTAGCAAAATACCCGCGCTTCACAGCAGAGACGTAGCGTGTTAAAGAGGTTATGAAAAAGAAAAGGAAACATTTTAAAAATAACGTAACATGATTGTCAATGTAATTGTTTTGTCACTGTTATGAGTGTTGCTGTCATCAAGGATTTGATTATCATTATTTCTTTCAATCAGGTTCGTATTTGGAGGATGTGTTGTGTTCAAGTTATATTCCGTGTTTGTCAACCGTTGTAAAGATAACAGGTTTCATTCATCGAAGTGTTCACTACCCAAATCGGTACTCGTGAATCTAAGATGTTAAACAGGCATTCCCGGTATTAAGTTGTGGATTTGCTTGCGAATATTTAGCGGTAGCGTGTCTATAAACTTAATTTAACCTTTCCCAGTCCTGCAAAGTCAGTTCACGTGAGCCGCTCGGAGTACATGCATCGAAGCTTCTCAACTGTGCTTGTGCTATCTCGTGCAATCTCGTGATGTCCACAGCTTTATTTAATATTAGCTCAGACCCAGCACTTAAAAGTTTCTCTCGCACTTTTGCTGAGTTTGCTCCAAACACTATTCCATCCCTGACCATCTCATCTTTGTTTGCATAAGCGCAGTCCTTCACCAGCAATTTTAACTCTGCTACAAAGTGCTGAAAAGTCTCGTTTATACCCTGCGTCCTCTCATTAAACTTGTATCTCGCGAATATCGTATTCGTCTTAGGCATGACAAATGCCAGCAGCAGCGTGTCTATGAACCTAATTTAAAGTTAAGCTTTACACCCTGCTTTCCTATTTGTTTGCATAAGCACAGTCCTTCACCAGCAATTTTAACCCCGTTACAGCAATTGTAACTCTGTTACAAAGTGATCAAAAGTCTCGTTTATATCCTGCTTCTTCTCATTAAACTTGTATCTCGCGAATATCGTATTCGTCATAGTCATGACAAATGCCAGCGGCAGCGTGTCTATGAACGTAATTTAAACTAAAGCTTTACACCTTGCTTTCCTATTGATATGTGTACAAAGGCTTGTTCAGCGTCAGAGGGTTTCCGCAGTAGCTGCACTTATGAATATGCTAAGCACAGTCCTTCACCCGCGAATATTTAGTGGCAGCGTGTCTCCCTGACCATCTCATCTTCATTCGCATAAGCATAGTCCTTTACCAGCGAATATCTAGCGGCAGCGTGTCTCCCTGTCCATCTCATCTTCGTTTGCATAAGCACAGTCCTTCACCCACGAATATTTACCTTATATGGGCAGGCACTCAATTACGTGGGATGCGTGATGATGCGGGACGCAACTCTGCCTCACACGGTGACCGAGCTGCAGGCTATGGCTGTATATATGGACGAAAGTAGGTTCCAGTTATGACCGTTACGCGTAGAATTTCTAAATGAAACATGCCTAACTTTTGTAAGTGAGCTGTAAGGAATGAGCCTGCCAAATTTCAGCCTTCCACCTACACGGGAAGTTGGAGAATTAGTGATGAGTGAGTGAGTGAGTGAGTCAGTCAGTCAGTGAGGGCTTTGCCTTTTATTAGTATATATATATATATATATATATATATATATATATATATATATATATTACTGAACATTTAATGTTGGAATTTTCGCTTGTTATGGTTTAGCACAAATGTATGCATAATATCCTCAGCTCTTTGTGATTATGGGTCTTGGAGGACCTCCATCTTTTGGATTACTGGTATTTTTAGCTGTACCAATACAGTTCATCAAACATCAGGTCCTAAGTGGTATGACATGACCATTGATCTCCACATTCTTAATTTCTATAGCCACTGTAATAAGAATGAGTCGAAGACATCATAAAGAGTTGGGGCAGCCACCCGTATATTATTTTCTCAGCTGCAAAAGTCACTTTTTATGGTAGCACGATGTGCCTACAACAGAGTCCAAAACAGAAATGCCTGTACTGAGGCAAGATGGTAGTTTTAAAGGCCCAGAGGGGAAATGACATCATCAGTGCAGGAACTGGGAGTGGTGTCCTCGTGCCAGGCAAGATTTCCTGCAAAGGACTGATAGAGACAGTCAGTACACTCCGCTGCCCCCCAAGCCTGGCGTAAAATTACTATTGTTTAGGCCCTTCAGCAGTTTCCCATACGCACGTGTGTGACACCAGGCACGGTGGAATATCTTAAATTTCATTGTCATTAATTTAATTCCAGTTACTTATTTTTTTCACGAGCATTTAGCAACACCCAGATGTATATATACAGTATGATGTTGCTGAAACTGGCATTAAAGTTTATTTGAAAATGCATTGCTTCTTTCCAGAATCAGTGCACGGAGCTAATTTGCATGGATTTTTAATCACATTACTTTCCTGTTATGTTTTTCTCCTTCCTTCAGCAGCAATGTATTCCTGTAATATACATTAATAACCATGATTTAAGCAACACATTTATTAAAATGCCAAACTGATTAAAATATTAAGGCATACCTTATGAGTATTTCCTCAGTCAACATTCTAAAAAATTATTTTTTCTGTCTTCAGGAGTAACGTTATGCATGCTGAAAACATTATACAGGGAGTTGGTGTGTCTGTGTATATAGTGCCTTAAGAAAATAGACTTCTTAACTTCTGCATGTTTTGCTATGCTGCAGACTTATGCCAAAGTCATTCATTTTTTTCCCCTCATCAAGCAACACTCAGTTCCTCAAAATGACAAAGCAAAAACAGGATTTCAAAGATTTTTTTTTTTCAAATTTCTCAAAAAATAAAATAAAAATAAAAACCTGATAACACATGGACACAAGTATTCAGACCCTTTACTGAGTACTTTGATGAATCGCTTTTGGCAGTAAATATGTCCTGGAGCTTTCTTGGGTATGATGTGAAAATTTTACATGCCTGGGAGGACTGTCTGTCATTCTTCTCTGCAGATCCTCTCAAGCTTTGTCAGGTTGGATGGAGACCATCAGTGAACATCTGTTTTTCAGGTCTCCTTGAGATGTTCAAATGGGTTCAAGTCCAGGCTCTGGCTGGTCAACTTGAGGATATTCCCTGAGCTGACCATAAGACATTCCTGTGTTACCTTTGCTTTACGCTTGGAGTCATCACCTTGTTGGAAGGTGACCCTTTGGCTCATCCTGAGGTCCTGAGTCCCCTGGAGCAAATTTTTATTAAGGATATCTGTGTTTTTGTAGCCTTCACGAGATATGTGCCACAACACAACTCTCTTTCTAAGCTCTGCAGGCAACTCCTTGAACCTTATAGTTTGTTTTTTTCTGATGCATGTTATCAACTGTAAACCTTATATAGACGGGTGTGTGTTTTTTTCCTGTTTATGTCCAATCAATTGAATTGAACACAGGTGGACTGCAAACAAGGTGTAGAAACATCTCAGTAACGATCCACAGAATGGGATATGCCCAAGAAAGATTTCAAGTGTCACAACAAATGGTCTGAATATTTGTCTCAATGTGATATTTCAGTGTTCTTTTTTTTTTTTTTAATTTGTAAAAATTCATAAAATCATGTTTTTGCTTTACCATTCCAGAGGTATTGAACACAATGTGTAAAGTGAAGGGGTCTGAAAACATTCTGAAGACGATCTGTGTATGTGTATACATGTTTATACTTTTTTTATTTTTGGTCTTCCTGGCAATATACATTTTCTTTAAAGATACATTTTGTGGAAAAAATTTGCAAAACCTGGAGGAAAAGGTAATGAATACATCAGCTTAGCTGATTCTTTTTTAAATAAAATGAAGTTATATATTGTTTACAGAGGGTGGTGGCATGGTGCATGATGTTGTTACATGATAGAAAGAAATTCATTTTACATGTGACAGTACTACAATTGCTACTTATTGGTCTGCTATCCTTTAAAGTTTTATTTCAGCAAATTTGAATTTATGTGGTGTGTTACTTTGTTACTTTGGATGATTTTTATTAAATATAGATTAATTTTATTAGACTCAAAAGTTTACAAATATTAGGGACTGTAGGAGAAGAGTGGACGATGATGTCTTTGACAAAACATTGGCTCTGCGGAGGAGTGTCAGTCCTGCAACAGGGTTGTGAGCTGTCAAAAGACGATTGGTTTCAATGTTTTTCCCACTGATGGAAAGGTGTGCCTATGAAAAATACTTCATTAGCACCACAAGCTACATATGCTGTGTCTTCAAACTGTTGTAAACGTTAGTCTTCATTTTCATCTTTTGTCCACACCGTGTCAGTGTTTTTAAGCCCCAAAAATGGACTTTTTGGAATGCTCTCCACAGTCATACATCTAAAAACGCCAGTTTGGTGTTGCAATCTGGATAGGTGGAAATGTATACTCTGATTTGTTCATGCTTAATACGTTTAGCCTTTCCCTGATTGGGTTCTGCTTATTAGAAAGTCTTATTTCCTGATTGGTCAGTCTTCATGTAAGAAAACCATATTTCAATAAAGTGGACAAAAAGACCTGTTTGGACAGGATTAGTTTTACACCAGGATATGGGGTAAAGTAATTACTTAACCACTGAAAAATTAGCCCGGTCATGTCAGCAGCTTTTTACTGACGGTGCACTCACATAATGGAGTTTTTTACCTTCGATAAAAAGTCCATAAAAAATAACCCCAGGTTAAATTAGTCCTGTGCAAACTTACGTGTCAGTAAACTTCTGTCATATGAGTGATGTAAAACTGGTCCCATGTGAATAGGACTATAGAAGAATAGTTTTCCATGGCACTTGTGGTGTCTACCTATATGCATCTAAATTGTGCTTTGTACAGTTTGAATGTTGCATACATGCGCAAATTAACATTTTGCGATAAATCCCATGGCCAGCAGCAATATCATCCCCTCAAAGATTTTTCCACCAAAGTGCCAATGCCCAGTGCATGTCATATGCGTTTTCATTCATTTTAGCATGGTCGGAAATAGTTTTTGTTAAAATGTACCTTTTTATATTTAAAATGTAGTAGTATGGATGCAACTCATAATTGACAGAGATAGAATGCAGACAAGCAGGGTCTGAAAAGGATCAAGAGTGCACTGTAAATGAATTAGATTAGTGATCTATAAAAAGCTATCTGTCAGTATCTTTGCTATTAGTTAGTCAACGTCAGTTCCTGGTATAAAGTGGAAAATGGATAATCATGGACTTTGCAGTTTTAGTAGCCAGCTCCTGTCTTTAGTTAAAATATGAATTTGAAAGTAATAACTTTAACTGTCATGACTTAAATTACATTTTAAAAACCCTGAATATAATTGTACTTGTTTAAAAAATAAATCTTACTTGTTACAACTATCTTATTACACATAAGTATACAACCTCCCTTTCTGTGAAGGGAGAGTCTGAAGAAGATGCTACCAAATGCTTAATGGAAAACTGATTTTGATTGGGGTTGTTTTCATTGTTGGTAAAATGGTGGTAGAAATTACAATGGGATATTTATCTGATCATAGTATAATATATTATAGGAGGGTCTGTTGTCTTTCTGTTTTGCAAATAAGACCAAAAGTTTAGGTTGGTCTTATTGATGGTACACAAGTGATCATTCTGCTTCTCAAAGGTCTCATTGCAATTTAAACAAACACATTCTAATAACACATAGGAAAAAGCTGCTTTAGTTTCTCTTTTTTACTGAAAAAGTTGAGTAGTTTCACAAAACTACCTTGTAAGTTTTAACTCTGTATAGTGTGTAAATTTGAGTTTAGGTTTGATATTATGGAGATTAAATTACTCTACCTTTACACTACAATATTCAGTTCACATAAATAATATAAGATGGGTTTTTCAAATTAGAATGCAGAACAAGATGGGGAAGCCCATTATGACCAATGCTTTTTGCAGTCATTATTGACTCTCTAGCTATTCATCTTATACAATCAAAGAGAAAAGTATTATAAGGGACTGGCTTGAACAAAGTGTCTCTTTATGCTGATGAGATGGTGCTTTGTCTATCATACCCAATCTCATCATTGCTATTTGTACTTGATTTTGAATATCTAGATCTTGTGAAATTCATCTAACAAATCAAGTTAAGAGGATTCTCTTCCTAGGATCAGTTTTCATTGATTGTGTCATAACAGTTCAAGTACTTAGAATATTGCTACAAAAAAAGTAATTGCTTAAATCCATTCTCAATATTATTCATAATATTGAACAAGTGTTAATAGAACCCCAGGCTCATTTTAGAGGGGAAAATTAATATTATCAACATGAATATCCTCTCAAAGCTGCTAACCTTTCATAAAATCCCTGTATAGAAATACTAAAACCTAAAGAGAGTGGCATGGCTTTTTTGTTCTGCCACTGGGCAGAAATATTCCTATATTGAGACTTTAGAAGCAGGTATAATTTTGTGAAACAACACTTTAATCAAAGACTTTGTTAAATGGTGCGACTCAAACCACTTACACCTTAACACCAGCAATACCAAGGAGCTGGTGGTGGATTTTAGGAGGCCCAGGCCCCTCATGGACCCCGTGATCATCAGAGGAGACTGTGTGCAGAGGGTACAGACCTATAAATACCTGGGAGTGCAGCTGGATGACAAATTGGACTGGTCTGCCAATACTGATGCTCTGTGTAAGAAAGGTCAGAGCCGACTATACTTTCTTAGAAGGTTGGCGTCCTTCAACATCTGCAATAAGATGCTGCAGATGTTCTACCAGACGGTTGTGGCGAGTGTCCTCTTCTATGCGGTGGTATGCTGGGGAGGCAGCATAAAGATGAAAGACGCCTCACGCCAGGACAAACTTGTTAAGAAGGCAGGCTCTATTGTAGGGGTAAAGTTGGACAGTTTAACATCTGTGGCAGAGCGACGGGCATTAAGCAAACTCCTGTCAATCATGAAGAATCCACTGCATCCACTTAACAGTGTCATTTCCAGGCAGAGGAGTAGCTTCAGTAACAGACTTTTGTCACTGTCTTGCTCCACTGACAGACTGAGGAGATCGTTCCTCCCCCACACTATGCGACTCTTCAATTCCACCCGGGGGAGTAAATGCTAACATTACTCAAAGTTAGTGTCTGTTCCATTTGTAGCATCAGATGTAGTATTGGATCCTGAAGGGAGATATGTAATGGTTATGGGAGACTTATCTAACTGTAAAATGATCTTGATAAATGTTTATGCACCTAATGTTGATGATAAGGAATTTATACAAAATTTGTTGGCATCCATTCCCAATCTGAACACTCATAAAGTTATAATGGCTGGGGATTTTAATTGTGTTATGAATCCACTTTTGGATAAGACTTCCTCCACAGGGGGAACGGCATCTAACACTGCAAAAATAATTACAAAGTTTATAACTGATCACAACTTATCGGACCCCTGGAGGTTTTTAAACCCAAATTCAAGAACATATTCTTTCTACTCACCAGTACATCATTGTTACTCAAGGATCGATTACTTCTTTATAGACAATAACTTCTTGCCTAAGATTAAATCTTGCAAATACGATGCTATTGTTATTTCTGACCATGCACCTATGATCTTGGAGCTAAAATTACTAAGCCCCATGCACTCACCCCGCAGATGGCGCCTCAACCCGCTTCTATTAGCTGATGAGAATTGTACTGAATTTATATCCAAACAAATCAAATTCTTTCTAGAGACAAATACATCCCCTGAGATCTCTGCAGGGATACTCTGGGAAACTCTTAAGGCCTTCTTAAGAGGACAGATTATCTCATATCTTTCCCACAGAAATAAATCCGAGGCCAAGTAAGTAGCAGATATAAAAAGCGAAATTACTAAAATAGATGAAGAACATGCCAGACTACCAAGCGAGACTCTACATAGGAGAAGGCAGGCTCTACATTCGGAATTAAACCTCTTGACAACTAAAGAAACTGAACAACTAATTTACAAATCCAGACATCATTACTATGAACATGGGGAGAAAGCTAATAAGCTTTTAGCTCAACAAATTGACAAGCAAGAAGTGCGCAACGCAATCTCGGTAATAACTAGTACGAACGGAGATAAAATCGTCGAACACCAAAATATAATGCACACTTTCAGAGACTACTATAAATCCCTATATACTACTGAGTTTAAGGAAGACAATACACAATCTAATGCATTTCTGGATACATTACAGATACCACAAATAGACGATTTTACTGCGGAGGAACTTGATAAACCTCTGATGTTATCAGAATTACTAGATGCTATAAAATCACTCCAAGGCGGGAAAGCAGCAGGCCCTGATGGTTACCCTGCAGAATTTTACAAGAAATTCTCCGCTCAGCTAGCCCCCCTCTTATTAGCAACATTTACAGAAGCCAGAGATAACCAATCTCTTCCACAAACCTTTCGCCAAGCACTAATCACTGTCTTTCCAAAACAAAATAAGGACTTATTACAATGTGCATCATACAGACCAATTTCACTTCTGAATAACGACGTTAAAATACTCTCTAAAATCTTAGCCAGAAGGGTGGAGAAAGTGCTCCCCTTGGTAATATCACAAGACCAAACTGGATTTATTAGGGGCCGGCACTTATCTTCCAATCTTCGACGCCTGTTTAATGTAATATACTCACCAACTAAATCAAACACCCCAGAAATATTATTATCATTAGATGCAGAAAAAGCATTCGACATGATTGAATGGAAATACCTTTTTACTATATTGGAGAAGTTTGGGTTTGGCCCAAACATCTGTGCATGGATTAAATTACTGTATACTAACCCAGAAGCTTCAGTTTGCATCAACAACATTTGCTCAGACTACTTTAAACTAGAACGTGGCACTAGACAAGGATGCCCCTTGTCACCGCTGCTGTTTGCGATTGCCATTGAACCACTGGCAATACATTGTCGAAATACTGATCAGATAAAGGGGATTAGCAGAGAAGGACTGGAACAGAAAATCTCATTATATGCAGATGACATGGTACTGTATATATCAGACCCAGAAAATTCTGTACCTGCAGTCTTAGCAGCACTCACAGAATTTCAAAAGATCTCTGGTCTCAGAATTAATCTGAATAAAAGTGTACTCTTTCCAGTGAACTCTCAAGCATATAATATTAGATTAGATACCCTACCTTTTATCATTGCAGAACAGTTTAAATACCTAGGGGTAAACATCACAAGTAAACATAAAGCTCTATATCAACAAAATTTCGCCGTTTGCATGGAAAGAATTAAACAAGACTTGCATAGATGGTCAACCCTTCATCTCACACTAGCTGGAAGAATTAACACTGTTAAGATGAATATTCTTCCTAAGCTCCTTTTTTTATTTCAAAACATCCCAATATACATTAATAAATCATTTTTTAGGCAATTAGATTCGACAATAACCTCATTTATTTGGAATTCAAAACATCCACGCATCAAAAGAGCGACCCTACAAAGACAAAAGGCAGAAGGCGGCATGGCTCTACCTAACTTCCAGTTTTATTACTGGGCAGCAAATATACAGGCGATAAGAACCTGGACACAAATAGAAGAACATACACAGGCTTGGTCCGCAATAGAATTAAATTCCTGCAGTACTTCGTTGTATTCCCTGCTCTGTGTTCCAATAAACACACGTTATCGGCAATACACTAATAACCCAATTGTGCTCCACTCACTTAGAATCTGGAACCAATGTAGAAAGCATTTTAAGACGGAGAAGCTTCTATCTGTGGCACCCCTGCAAGAGAACCACCTCTTTCAACCCTCACAAACATATGCAGTTTTTAATATCTGGAAAAAATTTGGAATTAACTTGCTTAGAGATCTTTATATAGACAACGTCTTTGCATCCTATGAGCAATTACATTCCAAATTTAACATTCCAGCTACACATTTCTTTCACTATCTTCAAATCAGACACTTTGTTAAACAAAACCTTCCAGATTTTCCTCATCTTGCACCCTCATCCATGCTGGAAAAAATATTGCTCAATCTCAAGGATTTAGACTCCATCTCTACAATATATAAAATCATTTTACAATCCCTCCCTTTTAAAGATCCAAGAGGACACTGGGAAAAAGATCTTTCAATTAATATATCAGAAAAGGAGTGGAAAGTAGCAATGCAGAGAATTCACTCGAGCTCCATATGCACAAAGCATACAATTATACAACTCAAAATTATATATCGAGCACATCTGTCTCGACTAAAACTCTCCAAAATGTTCCCAGGGCATGATCCAACCTGCGAACGTTGTAACCAAGTCCCAGCCTCACTAGGTCACATGTTCTGGTCCTGCACCAAATTAACATTATTCTGGACAAACATTTTAATTACCTTTCAGATAGCCTTGGACTTACAATCCCTCCAAACCCATTAACAGCTGTGTTTGGTGTTCTTCCAGATGGGTTTAAAGCGGAGGAAGACAAACAAATTGTGATTGCTTCCACTACACTTTTAGCACGTAGACTTATTCTCATAAACTGGAAGAACCCAAACTCTCCTCTTTTAAGTCAGTGGGAAACCGATGTGTTATATTATTTGAAGTTGGAAAAAATCAAATACTCAGTTAGAGGATCCGTACAGACTTTTTTCAAAACATGGCAGGATCTAATCAGTAATATTTTAAAATAAGTTCAAAAGGCACAGAGAATTTATTAATTTAGGTATGTCTCCAAGCCTTAAATTTAACGCCGTTTGGCTTGCTCTCTCTCTCAGGGGTGGGGATCGATCTGTTCTTAATTTTTCTCTTTGTAAAAACTTGATTGCTTTGTATGGATTGTAATAAAATTAATAAAAAGAAAAAAAAAAAAAAAAGTTAGTGTCTGCTTTTACATGCATTTTTATTACTATTTAATTTAATATTTTTTTTGTATCAGTTTACTGCTGCTGGATTATGTGAATTTCCCCTTGGGATTAATAAAGTATCTATCTATCTATCTATCTATCTATCTTATTGGTTAGCCATCGAAATTGAATCTTGCTCCAGATCCTCTCTGTATGATTTGCTCTGTGCTCCAGTCAATACTAATACCAAAAAAGATCCCCATTTTTGCAGAAATAACACCAAAATACATGAAAATTAAAAATCTATTATATAATAAGTTTTACTGTGTGTGTGTGTGTGTGTGTATCTGGTCCTACTGAGCAATCTGATCAGTTTGGCTTTTACCTAATTGGTCATTTTGGCTTTGGTTTTGCAGTCAAACTAAATTGAGACAAAGTGCTGGGAAAGTGGAACCCGAGAAAAGGTATAGGAGGAACGCTGAAAAGTTTCCTTCAAAAATAGGAAGTATTCACAAGAATACAAATTGTTTTCACAGTGGGTACTAGAGTCTGGTCCACTATTGGACAGGAGGTGAGCAGTGTGCCTCAAAATGACAGTCTGAAAGCAGCCTTTATGGGAACAAGATCAAGAGAGGAATGCGGACAAGACCTGTTGAAGGACCCAAGCAAACTGTAGAAAAACATACGACAAATGCTGATGGTACACTTAAGGCAAGATATATCAAATTTTACAATTTATCAACTGGTAAAGTGGCTAGTTAAATAATACCAGTCTTGAAAACGATCCTTAATTACTGGTTAATAAGACTGCTCATCTATACTTTATCGTTTCATTTCTTCTACTCAAAGAATGTGTTTGATCGTTTTTTGATGCTCCATATGTGAATAACCCATGATAAATTGACTGCACATGAACACATCATCAGTTGTGAGAATCCAGCTGCACTCCTTGCTACCGCTTACAGTGAGGCGTACCCGGAATGACTGTGGAGATGATTAGGTGCTAGAGTTGGGTACGTGTGTTTAGCCTTTGTCACCTTTAAAATTCAGCTTCATTATAGTAATAAAGTAATAAGAAAGTAATAAGAAAAGGTATTAAATTACTTATTTTCAATAATTCATAAAGTGGTTATTTGTAATTTGGAGGATGTCTGTATTCATAAAAAATATGCGACTAAGTAAACATTTAAAAAAAAAAAATTTATGGGTGGGTAAAAAAGAAGAAAAACTCCAGCGAACATTAGGAAGGTACTGTTGGTACATTTTTTTTTATTTTGAACATTTCTTTAATGTGGCAGCACAATGGCAGAGTGCTTACTACTATTACCTCATATATCAAAGATTCTTGGTTTGAATCCCATGTGCCTGTGTAGAGTTTGCATTTTATTCTTGTGTCTACTTGGGTTTTCTCTGGGTTCTCTAGTCTTCCTACCATATATCCAAAGGCATGTTGGTTAAGTACATTTTAAATAATTTTATGGTAATTTTAAATTAGCCCACTGTAAGTGTAGATGTTTGTGAATGGACCCTGTAATGGAGTTCAATTCCATCCAGGCTAGGTTCTTGCATTTCACCTGTTGCTAATACAATACATTCCTGAGGTCCATCCATCCATCCATTATCCAGCCCGTTATATCCTAACTACAGGGTCACGGGGGTATGCTGGAGCCAATCCCAGCTAGCACAGGGCGCAAAGCAGGAAACAAACCCTGGACAGGACGCCAGCCCACCGCAGATTCCTGAGGTCTCATTTATAAAATTTTGTATGGATTCTAGCATGAAAATAGGTATGCCAAAATATATAATTTATAAAACATGGTGTATGCACATTTCTATGCAATTTACCCTTTATAAATCACAATTATATTGTAAATGTGCATAAATAAACAGGCCATGTATGGACCAAGCTAATGAACCTCATATGCAATCATAGTGCTGCAGACTTCATTGGCTGGTAAAATAGCCTCCCACGTGACACATCCAGACAGCGCCGCTTACATTTGAGGAGAAGAGTCCTATGCTGCACTCCATACCGCATTGGGCCACATTTCCTGAGTGGGGAAAGACATCAGCATCTGAGTGGGTAGCCACCAACACCTGGCACATGTAATGAAATGTCTGCTGTTACAATAAATAGTATAGGTCATATGAAACGGTGAAGATTCCACCAGTTACCTTACTAGCATGCCAGCCATCACATACAGTATTATCAGCAAGTTGTTTACTTTGCCTCAAAATAAATGAATCATGGGTTGAAATGGCCACCGAGCCACGACATTTGTCAGTCTTATTTTGGCATCACAGATGACTTGTGCGTTGATGGAATTTAACTGCTTACCTTTCACAAGAACAGTGTTGTACTTACCAAGTGCCCTTATTGCAATACGAGTGATTTCAAATGCCCTCATTATGTTAGGAAAACCAGACACTGCTGCAAATTTCCTTTTTATGTTGAAATATACAACCAACCAATACTGAAATGGAATGTAGCGTCTCATCAGTCATTCATGGTTTCCAGCACAGCACGGCAGAGCTTAAACTTGGCCGGGTTATTCCTAACCTGTCGGCCAGTCCCCTCTGGTAGGTGCATGTTGCCATAAACATTTGTTAAAACGTGCGTATGAACAGGTGTAGCCCAGTTTTGGGCAGTCTGTCTTTCTAATGCAGGAGCCAACTCGGCACATACTGTAGTTCAAAGAGAATGACTCTTGGAAGTTTAAACTGGGTCCTAAGCCAGTCATGGGCAAAAAATCCAGCCAGTCCCAAAAAGCTTGTTCCCTTCGTATATGACCATTAACGGTACATAATATTCATGTAGTGCCAAACATGCCATGTTGTGTCAAACTATAGGCTGTAAATAAGCTGTAGGGCATGATATTTAACTTTATCTATGCAGGGAGAGAATCATGCCTGTGTTTTTACTGTGCTTTTGTTGTCATGTTCTGAGAAGTGACAACAGGTAGTCAATATAAACTGACGAAAGAACAAATTTGCATTGAGATGGGTCAGAGTTGTCGTAAATATATTGTCGGAGATGGCTGGGGCGGCGACCCAGCTGGGATGCCCAGGAGGACCGTAGGAGGGCTTGTGCATTCCTTAGACCACGTGGGTGTGACCACCCTGGTTGCTATGGGGGCCACGCGGGTACAGAGCTTTGAAGCTCAACCCTGTAGGGGCCTGTGGCCGCCGCCAGAGGGCGCCCCTATGAGCTTGGAGCCCTGGACCTCAGCACTTCCCCCACACCCGGAAGTGCTGGGGGGAAGAAGAGAGGGGACACCCAGGTGCTTCCAGGGATGCAGCCGGCACTTCCGCCACACTGGGGCGTGTCGGTGGGAGACTGCCGGGAAGCACGTGGAGCACATCCGGGTGTGTATAAAAAGAGACAAAAGTAAGGCATTGTGAAGAGGCCAGGACTTTGGGGACTTGTGGGGTTTTGTGGTGCACTTTACGAACTTGTACATAGTGGAATGTATAATAAACGTGTGTGTGGTGAAACCAACGTGTCTGCCTGTTTGTGGCCGGGCCAGTCGCCACAATATGCAAGCCTTCCCGTCAAGTTCTTGTATAAATCCCAACTCTTGCATAGAAAGCTGTGTACACACATTTCAAGCCTCATTTTGTGTGCATACACATTTTATAACCCCAAGTTATAACTGACCTCAAGTCTGTGACTCTGAATTGGATTAAGTGAATTTGAGAATATTATACCACACAAATCTTGGATTATCTGCTGTTTTATGTAATTTTTTTAATGCTAGGCTTTAGCACTGCCTATCATTTATTTGATTTCTAAATGCTAATCTTTGCATCCTTGAGTCTTTATAACTGTTACTAGGGGGCTTACCCCCTGCTTGCTTTGCTTGCCAACCCCTCTTGCCTGTGCTATGCGCCAGCCACTTTGCATCTCTGCCGCTCGTGTTGTGAAGAGGAGGGCTGAACGCACCCCAAAGAGACACGGTCGCTCCTCCGAAACCCTCTCTTAAATGGTGATACAATGGGAAACAAATAGTTTTTTTTTTTCTTACCTCCTCTTTGCTCGATCAGCTGCAGGCCGCGTGATCTGCATTTCGTACAGCGGTTCGAGCATTTAAAAGCCTGTACAGCAGCTGTCTTTGTCATCTACACTTTTTTTAATTTCTGGCCCCGGGCCTGGTTAAATCTAGTGAGACAAAGTCTCGTCTTGCGGGACGTGAGTTCTTGATATTTTAATTTATAATTTAAAAATGGAAAAAGAATCTGAAAATCCAACAACGTCACATTAAAGTTCAATAAATTCTGAAAAGAATGATACCAAACATATATATGTAGGTTTTAAAATACATATACGCTTAGGATTTTTTATATATACAGTATATATATGGAAGAGAAGGTCTGTGATACGGTTTGCATATTTGCAGCTGGAGATCCACAAAGGGAGAAAATGAATCACGTATCAAAAGTAGTTTTTTATTCCTGAAGAAGAACCACCACCCCACCTGGCACTCACTCCCTTATCACCACAAGTTGTCTGAAGGTGCAGCACGCATCCTGGCCAAGTCAGGCGTCAGAATAGCACACAAACCCACGAACAATCTGCACACGGTCCTCTTTAATGCTAAAAACAAGAAATCGACAGCAGAAACGGTATAGCGGTATGCTCAGCGGTATACATAGGACAAACTTCAAAAAGAATCGCAACACGTATACAGGAACACGGCAACGGCGTCAGAAGAAAGGACTCACTATCATTGATCTATACGCATACTAAATCAACAGGACATACATTTAACTGGGACAATGTACAAGTAAAATTTAAAGCCAGTACTAAAAGTGCCAAAGAGCTGGCTGAATCTTGGCTATCAAATGAGAACGCCATCAACAGATACTTGTACATAAATCCAACATATGCAAACTTAAAAAGAACATATTCATAATAAACAAGACTTTACTCCCAATACCCCCCCCCCGACCACACTGACTTAGCCACCGCCCCCACCCCGCTCCACATAATTTTTTGCTATATATTGCCTTTGATTCTTGTAAGTCTAAGCATTATCCTCCGATGAAGACCCCTGGCATGGGTTGAAAGCTCAGGAATAAAAAAAACTGCTTTTGATACGTGATTCATTTTCTCCCTTTGTGGCTCTCCAGCTGCAAATATATATATATATATATATATATATATATAATATATTTATATATTTATATATATATACAGCATATATAGTGACAGATAGGGGGCACTATCGCTCCCTTGAACTCTTGTCCAAGACTCAATTTGTCAGGAGACCCCCATTTTAGTTTTTGGATCTCATGTTTACTTTGGGGGTTTTCCACAGTCTGAGTCTCTTTATTTAATAAAAAGAGACCCTTTCCTGTCTGCACCCCTCTAGATTTATTAATTACATGGGTCGGGGTCTTTAGGACCGAATCGCTCCGAGACACAGCACCATCCAGCTGCTCCAGCTCGATCGGCCCTTCCCCTGGCCACTCTGTCAACGTTTTGGCCTCTCTTGTAGGGCACACATCCACTTGGCACCCACTATGGATTAAACGCGGTCCCATGTCACTCTGCGTCCCTATTTCATTATATATGGTACTGGCTTTACTCACCTGTACCGCCACATCATGTAATACGGGAGGCTCCCGTCCGATTCTCTGAAGGTACTCCGTTATCTTTCGGATGGGCGCCTCAGCCGTTTCTCCAAGATCCCTGATGATCTTCTCAATTGCCGCCAGCATCTGGAAGATACCTCGATTCATTTTTCTAGTTCCCGTACGTCAAAAGAGTTAATTAATTCAGCCGGAGGTATGCTTACTTCCTCTTTCTTCATACCTACCGGCCGGAAGCCAATGAGCCCGTCCGCTGTCAGCACATGCTCTGACTGGTCTCGTGGAGACTTCTGGGAAATGTAGTTCTTTGGGCTTGAGGACCGGGTTGCCTTCTTCGGCGGACTGCGGTCTGTTTTTATTAATTTGTTAACAGCCTGATCAGCCATTTCCTGGCCCTCGTTACCTTCTTACGGGTTGAGCGGTGCTTCGCTCGCCTCCCCCTTCCCCTTCATAATGTCCAAGTCCATATCTTCGGCAACGAAGGCGCAAACAGCGGGACGCAGACTTCCTCCTTCCCAGAAAACACCGGGGTTGATCTCGTATCCCTCGCTGGCCGCCAACATGCGGTAGTCTTCTCCCATGCTCTCTGGCTCGAACAGGAGCGTGCCATTATCTACGGGTAAGTCTCCTTTCTCCCGTGGAGCCTCCAGGTGATCATCTCTGAGGTACATGCATGGGACAAAGTGTGTTATTTTAAATGGGTTATCGATGACGTTTCCGGCATGTACCTCAGAGTGATCGGTTGTCCCTGGATGTTTCTCCGGACTTGTGAGACCGCGAGCGTCGGCCATTACGAGCATGGCTGTACCGCTGGCGATACTGCTCTGCTTGCCCTTCTTCTTCCCCATACCGAACTTGTTGAAGGTTGGTTCCGGCACTGTTGCTGCGTGTCCGTACGTCATCTTCTGGGGGATTCTCTGTACACAGAAAATTTTTATACAGGTCCTCTGCAATAGACGCTACAGAATCCTGCCGACTATGCCACTGTGACAGATAGGGGGCGCTATCGCTCCCTTGAACCCTTGTCCGAGACGTCAGACACCAGATAAAAGACCAAAAGTAGATAAAAATACAGCACAGTGCACAAAGCACCCTCCTCTCCACAATACTCATTAAATTCCACTATACAATACTCAATAAACAATCCTCCACTCCCAGATGCGTTGCCACCCTTCCACCCAGCTCAGCTCCCGTCTGGGAGCTCCCATAATCCTTTTATATTCCCTGACCCAGAAATTTTGCAATCCTCAGTCCATGTGATCTATCACTTCCGGGTCAGAAAAAAAGTCCTTTTCTTCACCCCGGAAGCACGTCATTCCCCTTATCAATGTGACTCGGACGTACTTCCAGGGCGCAAGGCAAATAACCATCGTTCCTCCCTGCAGCATCTCCTAGTGGCCCCCATGGAATCCAACAGGGCTGTGTATAAAAACTCCAATGTCAATGATGCCCTGCTGGTCTTCGGGGGACCTCCATACTGCAGGGAGGGCTCCACCTGGCAGCTTGTGGGTATTGGCCGGGATGAACGGCCGGCCATGCACTACAATATATATATATATATATATATATATATACAGGGTGGGCCATTTATATGGATACACCTTAATAAAATGGGAATGGTTGGTGATATTAACTTCCTGTTTGTGGCACATTAGTATATGTGAGGGGGGAAACTTTTCAAGATGGGTGGTGACCATGGTGGCCATTTTGGATCCAACTTTTGTTTTTTCAATAGGAAGAGGGTCATGTGACACATCAAACTTATTGGGAATTTCACAAGAAAAACAGTGGTGTGCTTGGCTTTAACGTAACTTTATTCTTTCATGAGTTATTTACAAGTTTCTGACCACTTATAAAATGTGTTCAATGTGCTGCCCATTGTGTTGGATTGTCAATGCAACCCTCTTCTCCCACTCTTCACACACTGATAGCAACACCGCAGGAGAAATGCTAGCACAGGCTTCCAGTATCCGTAGTTTCAGGTGCTGCACATCTCGTATCTTCACAGCATAGACAATTGCCTTCAGATGACCCCAAAGATAAAAGTCTAAGGGGGTCAGATCGGTAGACCTTGGGGGCCATTCAACTGGCCCACGACGACCAATCCACTTTCCAGGAAACTGTTCCTCTAGGAATGCTCGGACCTGACACCCATAATGTGGTGGTGCACCATCTTGCTGAAAAAACTCAGGGAACGTGCCGGCTTCAGTGCATAAAGAGGGAAACACATCATCATGTAGCAATTTCGCATATCCAGTGGCCTTGAGGTTTCCATTGATGAAGAATGGCCCCACTATCTTTGTACCCCATATACCACACCATACCATCAATTTTTTTGTTCCAACAGTCTTGGAGGGATCTATCCAATGTGGGTTAGTGTCTGACCAATAGCGGTGGTTTTGTTTGTTAACACAAACACAATGGGCAGCACATTGAACACATTTTATAAGTGGTCAGAAATTTGTAAATAACTCATGAAAGAATAAAGTTACGTTAAAACCAAGCACACCATTGTTTTTCTTGTGAAATTCCCAATAAGTTTGATGTGTCACATGACCCTTTTCCTATTGAAAAAACAAAAGTTGGATCCAAAATGGCCGACTTCAAAATGGCCACCATGGTCACCACCCATCTTGAAAAGTTTTCCCCCTCACATATACTAATGTGCCACAAACAGGAAGTTAATATCACCAACCATTCCCATTTTATTAAGGTGTATCCATATAAATGGCCCACCCTGTATATATATATATATATATATACACATACTGTATATATATACATACACATATACACACTGCGGTGGGCTGGCGCTCTGCCCGGGGTTTGTTTTCTACCTTGCGCCCAGTGTTGGCTGGGATTGGTTCCAGCAGACCCCTGTGACCCTGTAGTTAGGATATAGCGGGTTGGATAATGAATGGATGTATATAAATATATATCTATATATTTATATATATATATGAGTAGATTAGAATGTAACATTCACTTATCCTTATAAATATTGTAAGAGATAAATAATAGTTCGGTGGCTAATAGTTCTGCTTCATACTGGGTTTGATTTATAGCTGAGTGAAAGTGTGCCCTGCAATAAAGACACCCTTCATGCAAAGAGTTTTCTTTGCAACCTTGTTTTGGGGTGATTTAGTTTTTGAAAATGGACGGTTAGGCTGAGGTGTTACTAAGATTTAATTAAATGCTCCAACGTTCTCAAATTTCTTGAATAGAAACAAATTAAATGACAAATAATTGCTTTCACTTGCCTCTCCCAGTTAGAGGGCTACAAGATTCAAGTCTAACTCCAACAACCCAATCATCAACATAGGATCCAGCTCATCTGAAACTGAACATTTTTGCATTAATAAATTTAACCTCTGAATTAAAAAAAAATCAGTATAAACAATTTATTTTGCAATTACAATTAATTGCACATGAAGTAATTTGATGGTAAAAAGACTTTTTTTCCTCCCTCCAGCATATTACTGCAATCTTTATATCAAGAAAATACAATTTCAAAAGAAAATTGGGTGATTGTCCTTCAGTTCTTCTTGCAACTACCTCCAGCTGTACAGTCAGGAGCACACTTGAATCGGGCTCCAATTATGTTTTCCACCCCCTTCTCAGAGGAGGTAGGGCAGCTTTGAATGATGGCAGCTGTAATACAAAATGATTTTACTGCACATACCTCGCCAAGCAAGACTTTACTAAAATTGATTAAACCAGCTACGCTTACAGAGTTTATTTGTTTCAAGGATGCTAGTGCTAACTAAAATCATGAATTATGCAGCCAAACTATTAGTTAAATATATCTCTGCCACATTTTTTAAAGCTGCCTTGTATTTGTTTCCATGTACAGTATAGTTTTTAGTGCAAATATTTAAATCCAGAAAATATTTTATCTTTTATAGATATTTGCAAAAAAGTGTAGCTTCATTATTTGAAATCTATGTGGCTGATTATAACTAAATAATCTGCAATAAAACTTGCCTGTGCGAGTTCCTGTGTGGCACCATGATATCATAAGACCATGACATGTAAAAATGTATCTTACGATATTCACCAAGACTGGTAGTGCAATCACTAAGTGGTGTTTGCATTCAGGTAAGCTATTTTTTGAGAAAATGGGGAATAATATGGATTCGGACTTTGAATCCTCCAAAATTGTACAAAGGTTGCTTTAAAGTAAACTATTTTAGGCCACAATCTGACACATAGCCTTTGTTTCAGTAGCGTGATCACAGCTGATGACTGACTGCGCTTAAAGGCCTTTGTCCAAATTACATGCACAAAATAATCATCTTCTATATACAGTACTAACTGTGTTTCTCAGATTCACCAGGGAAGCTTTCATAAGACAATGGGAATCCGTTATAATGCTTTCAGTTAATTGGTATTAGAAGTACTATGTAACTAGCTAAGTACTTTTATGCATGTGATATTTGTAGGTGGGTTTTTTAACCAATGCCTAATATTATTGCCAGTGTGTTGCAGTGATTAAGGCTTTGGACCTAAGACTTCAAACCCCTGAGATTATAACAATGGCTTGACCAAAAGCAAGTCACTTCACCAGCATGTCTTCCAACTTGAAAAACAAAAGAAATGTAACCAATTGTATCTCATATCTCATGTCTTCTTGGATAAAGGCATCTGTCTAATAATAATATTAGGTCACTGGAGCTTCTTAATCTTGAACACGCTATACACAGTTGTCCATGAGAAAAACATTCTTGCATTAGATCAATTCCTGTTTTTTATTTCTGCTTTTGCTAGTGATTTGGCATTTGGTGGTGGTCTTTGCAAAGCAAAATTTTACATGGAAAAGTATTGAATTGATTAGTAGGAATAATGTGAGATTTACACCATTCGCTCAACTACGGTATTTCTTCGTGGTTTTTCATCAGTTGCATGTAGTCCTCCATTAAAGTTTGTAGATGTGAACATATGTGGAAAGCATTGCCTAAAGTGGATATACGTACTCTATGTGCTACACATGAAGATCATGGAGCAATAGCAACTTCAGTAGTTTATAGCATCACGACAATTTCTGTGGCTTTGCCATTAAAAATTCAAGTAACACTATCCAAGACTGATGCTGGGGTATTGTGAGATTTAAGTGCCACAATCCAATACCAGAGGTGAGAGGAGGGTTGTGGTTTCCAGCACGGCAGCTACAGGCTGAAGGTGGCTGAAATGGAATGAGTGCCGGTATGCATCTGACAGTGCCAGTAGTAAACAGCAAAAAAACGTGCTTGCTAACCATTGAGCTTCTCATCTTTCTTGAGCTTCACCAAACTTTCTTTATCAATTCACAATTCAATCACTTCTTTTCTTTTTTTTCCCTTTCGTCCAGGACACAGCCCTGTCTTCGGTCGTCCATCCGCCCTATTGTTTAATGGTACTATTCATGTGGCGATTCACTTCTGCTGCATGTTTCATTTGCATAAAACACACTGTTAGTGCAGAGCATGTAAGTTAGCATAATATTAATAAATATTGACAAATAAACAGTAGGCTAATTTTCTTTTTTCTACACCCTTACCAATTTTCCAATCGGATCTGTCATTTTTTAGATTTAGGAGTATTTAGTTTTTTTTTTTTTTTACCCCTAAATATCCATCCATCCATTAACCAACCCGCTATATCCTAACTACAGGGTCATGGGGGTCTACTGGAGCCAGTCCCAGCAAACTCAGGGCCCAAGGCAGGAAACAAACCCCGGGCAGGGTGCCAGCCCACCGCAGGGCACACAAACCTATACACCAAGCACACACTAGGGACAATTTAGAATCGCCATTGCACCTAACCTGCATGTCTTTGGACTCTGGGAGGAAACCGGAGCACCCAGAGGAAACCCACGCAGACACGGGGAGAACATGCAAACTCCACACAGGGAGGACCCGGGAAGCGAACCCAGGTCTCCTAACTACGAGGCAGCAGCGCTACCCATTGACCCCTAAATATTGATTCATCTATTTATTTATTTTTTCTGAAACCAATTAACCTAACTGTACTAAATGGGCAAATAGCGTTTCTGTAGATGAGTGAGCGTGTGAGTGAATGAGTCAGTCGACTTTGCATTTTATATATATACTAGCTACAGTACCTTTTGAATTCAGGTAACAGCAAATATTTTTAAATTATTCTATCTCTGGTCCTACATGTACCTTCAGCACCTTTTCTTTGTATTCTTCATTCTCTTGAGTCTGTTCCCATAAAGTCTGCTTCTCAGACTCTGTCATTATTTTGGAGGCGCCTTTCTCACGTTCTTTCCAGTTTTATACTTGCTTGTCTTTGAAGGTGACTCTCTGAGTGTGCGCCTTTATGCCTCCTTATGTGTCTCACACTAATACTTCTTCGTTTGCCAAGTCGCTAAAGCCAAACTGACCAATCAGATTGCTCTGAGGAACTGGACCCACCGACTTTACCATTTTTATTATACAATAGATATACATGAATATATTTGTCTCTCATTTGTTCACTTTATTTCCCATTTCTAGTGGAGCCACCGTTGCAGAGCTCCTCCATATTACATAAAGGTATGGACATTGTATAATCAATAAAGTTTTGCTTCTCTTTTTACTGTGCCTGCTGAATGAATTGTTGCCAGCATACTGCGTTTTTTAAATGGTGGCAGAATTTTATTGAAGTTTAACAAGAAACAAATACAGGATTCACAGAAACAGTTATTCAACAAAAATGTCACAACTGTGAATAAACAAAAAGAACCAATGGAAATAAGAGGGGGACCACCCCTTCAGCACTCACCCTGTATCATCCAACCTCGGCAACTCTGAACAGATAGAAAGAAAACGTTTAAACCAATAATGTCCAGAAAAGCCAAGGGTGAGGACTATTACCCAAATGGCAAGCCCTGGGAATTACAAAATTAAAAAGAGGTGACAAAGGGGGTCATAGTCCTTGCATTTCTGGATGGTCTGCACCATATGTTGTCCTTTATCCACTGAGCAGAGAGGAAGAGAGATTAGAACACGAGAAACATTTTAACGAGAACAGGCCATGTAGCTCAACAAAGTTGGCTGATTTCTCCAAAATAACATCAAAGGTCAAAATCTGAAGGTCCCTGAAGTTCTACCACAGCACCTGGCAATTTATTACATGTGTTTATGGTTCTCCACATGAAGATAAGTTTTGTAACACTTGTGTGAAACATATTCCCTCATGTTCTTGCTGAACTCCTTTTAAATGAACCCATTGTACTAATTCCTTCCATAATTTGAAAAACTGCAATCCTGTCACTTAATTTCCTTTTGCTTAAACTAAAAAAATTTAACAGCTTCACACTTTCTTCATAACTCATCCATTACAGTCCCGCAATTGGTCTAGTCGCTCTTCTCTGGCCTTTTTCTACTGCTATTTTTTTGTATCTGAGACCAAAACTGAACACAGTACTTCAGGTACTGAGTGTTAAAGCTTGACTTTTAAATATCCATTAGAATGTAGATTTGAGGATGAAATGGAATGCTGATAGAGGGAACAGCGGAGAGAAACAGAAAGCAGAAACTGGTGGACACTCCCAGAACATTCAAGAAAATGAGCCTCGGACATTCTCCTGTTGCCTGGTAGATAAGACAGGTAGGGGGTCTATAAGATGCTTTGTGTAGAAATTATATGTATTGCTTCAATTTGCTATGAGGAGGAAAATCAAGAATTGGCAAAGGTATAGAGAGAAAGTGATTTTAAAAAAAAACAGCAAAAGAAAATTTTGATTGCATTTTTTTAATGAATCAAGAAGAACTTTCACAGAAATCTTGCATTTTTCCCAAACTCTAACTGGAATTGTAAATGAACAGAACAATGAGTGAAGATGTGACATCACAAATGGTAACTTCAAAAACTCCCATAACACATGAATGCTGGGATAGCCAGCCAATTGAATTTTGCCTGATACCCACAACATTCAAGCACAGCCCTTTCTTTTCTGGATAATGCATAATTTCACTATGATTTTGTATTTACTTTGGATTTTGCTACAAAGTATAATTTACAAAATGTTTCAATAATATTTTGTGCTGCACGTTCACAGGTGACTCATAATTACGTTCATCACATACAGTAAATATTAGCTTTCCATAGATTTTGTTTTTGTGGATGTACTTCTCCACTATTATAAAAGTGTAACCCATTTCGTGACACATTGCAGATTATTTGCAGCTATGCACAAAAAAAACAAAAAAATTCTGAGAGGCCTATTGTGCAGCAGCGAAACGTGTGAGTGAGCAAAGACAGGTTTGTGATGCTCTGATATGTACAGGGCTGCACTCGGACTACACTGAATGGATCAACGTGTGTCTACCCAACGCCAAGAGGTAAAGATAAACTGTTGGGCCCCATTTGTGATAGGACTGGAACTTGCAATTGTTATCCATTTATGTGGAATTCACAGTGTGTGTCATAATCTCGCACTGATTAGGTTCCTGCTCTTTGTACACAGCATCCATTGCTACTACTGATCTGGATGGTTTAGAAGGGTCCTTGATTAGGCTCTGTAGCTTCTGGAAGAGCACCTAGAAGATGATCGAACTAGCTACCTAGAGGATGAAAACTCATAAGGTCTCTATAGGTGAACCTGCAGAAGGATCATTACTGTAGAGGGCCGGCATCCCACCAGAGTCTAACCCCATTTTTCTCCATAGGATCAGTGTTTCAATATCTATAGTTTCTGTATCTGCTGGATTTTTTAGAAACACAGCCCTCAGAGCTAATGAGAATTGCCTGTATATTAGTAGTAATATATATACATTCTTTTAGTTCAACTTAACAGGCTTCACATATTGTATTGCACACACTGCTATTTATCATGCAAGGCCTCCCTGCAATTATTTTTTTTCTCTTCACACTCGTGCAGCTTTGCTCTATTCTTAACTGATCTGGCCTTGCATTTTACTGTATACAGGAGATGATAAATTGTGATAAATATATTAATAACACATCTCTAAAATATAGTGCAGCTTAAACAGTAATGTTTATTTCCCAGAAAAAGGATCAATGTTTTGCTATTCTGAGGTGTAATTTAAAAACTGAGTTTGCAGTGCATTCGTTTCATTAAGCATGTCTAAATGTTAACATTCAACATGGCAGTTTCTTTTTCCATTATATTAACATTTTCATCTTCCCCTAGACCTGTCCATGTGACTCTTTGGAGTGCTAAAGTATCTAAGGTCAAGAAGCGGCATAATGCCTACACACCTTAACTGTACACCTATCAAATAAAACGCTACTCTGCTCTATAAAGAGTGATCTTAATGCTATAGAGGCACAGTATCTTACTTTAATAAAAGCTTTGTGTAACTCCACTCCTGCTTACAGTGCATTTGAGGGAAACATGAAACTCAACCTTTTACCTAAATAGCCAAGATAAAAAAAAAAAAAAATACAAAAGCCTCCCACTCCAGACACCGAGTCAAAAGCTATTCCATCTGCTTTTAAAACATAAGCGTTATCCCCTTTAGTACCAAAATCTATAATGCTATGTGTGGATTAGTCACATTTACTCCATTAAAGATGCAGCTTTTTAAAAAGCTCACCATTCTTTTGTTTCATCTCTAGCTATACACAGAGGAACCATTCATCAAAAAAGCAGTCACGCTGTATTGTCCATGTTGCAAGCAAATATATTTTTTTTTTTGATTGTAAGCACATTAAAGGGAAATAAAGTCATCCTTAATCAACAGGAAAGGCTTCCATTTCATTTATTTTGTTGTGTAAAAACCCATTAAGTCCCAGATTCAGTGAAATTCTTTGTTCACGCTATGCACAATTTATGAAATCCTGCTTAAAATGCAATTTAGAAAAAAGTGTGTTTTTTTTTTTCTACCAGATGGAAGCCATTTTTAAAAGCTCAATATTTTGAGTAATTTGAATTAAACTTGAGATATTTCAAAAAAATTACTGAAACACTCTATACATACAAACACACACCAGTACATTCTGAATCAGATTTTTGGCTTTGCATCACAACCTTTTTCATACCAAAAAATATCTGAATACATACTTGGCACTTTATGGTATTCAAATTGTTTATGGCACCATTTATAGAAAATATAGATTAATGGGCTATTAGTTCCCCAATTTCATTGCAAGGAAGACCAAGGTTTGCTGTTATAGTGAACACCGCGTAGCTTTAAGTGGTTACTGTTATGACTGTAGCAGCACACAAATAGCAAAGAGGTGACGTCTTTAAAAAGGCCCACAAAACACAGGCCATAATCCCAGGTGGCCTGTCCCAAAATAGGTCGCACTCTAGGGAAGCTTGTCCCTAGGAAACTGGTAGGCTTCATGCCTATCTTGTTCTCAAAATGGAGAACAGTCTTTTTTTTTTTTAAAGTTCAAAATGCAAGAGGCAGTTTCAAATATCTCAATGTGTCTCACAAGAGGGAGTACCATGCAACTTTAGCTTGTACAGAGAAGCCCCAACAGAATCTTTTATAATAGATAAAAAAACAATGCAAAAGCAACAAAATCCTGGCAAAATAAAGTGGCAAAATTGATTTGCTAAAAAGGCAATGCACAGCAAGCAAGTCCCAAATCGTAACCCAAAAGCAAAAAGATCAAACGAATCAGTAAAGACTAACGGAACAACACGGTTAACAAATCTCAAATCCAAAGTGTATTCAATAAGCATTGCCCATAAACCTTTATAGGGATGGGAGTCTCTTGGGAAACACCAAGAAGACACGGGCAACGTAAACATACATAAAGGAACCGTATTTTTGAACAGAACAAAAACAATAAATGGATCAAATGATAAATGTACAGAATATTAAGAAAAATATGCAAACTATATAATTTGAATTGAAAAGCAAATGAAAAAGACAAAAAAGAAGATAAACTTAAGCCAAGGAATGAACCCTGGCCAAAACCTAACAGTCACATACAGACAAATAACTGTGTTGCAACCAGCAGATATCAGTCTCTTTTGTTGTCCTTATGGCATTGTAAGTGCATCATTGGGTATTTGTTGAGGCAAGAATGAAGCTTGCTCTGGCCTTATACGACTTCTGGATGAGCAAACAATGGCGCAACTGGTTACTGCTGCTGGCGGCCGCTTCTCCACAGGAGACTTGGTTTAGTTTTATTTCATTAGTTTAGTTTAGATTAGTTTATTGATGTGGTGAGAGAGGACCTGCAGGTGATGGGTGTAACAGAACAAGATGCAGAGGACAGAAAGATATGGAAGAAGATGATCTGCTGTGGCAACCCCTAACGGGAGCAGCCGAAAGAAGAAGTATAGATTAGTTTATTTAATCTGCTGTTCTCTTGTTTGACAGTAGTTGTTATACTGTGTCATTATCTGCTAGAGTTTTATTTTGTTTAATGATATTTGATAAATCTAAAAATATTGTCTATCTGGTTGTTGACAACCTGCTTTCTCCATCTGAAAGCTTTCCATAATGCGGATTAACAGACTGCTTCTTTGGAGCATGTTTACCTGGATTATCCTGTTTTTCCTACTTCTTCCAGTGCCTTCGATATTCCAATACACGGCAGCTATGTACATTTCCAGCTACCCTTCAGCACATCTTGGTCGGACACAAGACCAGCCTAACACAAGGTAGTTTAAATCAAGTTTTAAAGTGCTTGGTAGCCAAACTTGAGTGCAAACAAGTAACCACCAACGCCATACCCCTTAACAACCATGTAGTTGCCCAACAACCTCCATCCTTTATCCGGGAAAGGGAAAAACTGGAGACACACCCCTCACCTCACAAGCCAGGACTGAAAGTAGCTAGAGACAAGGAAATGCAAATGGACCTAGGCCAGATACTCATTTTCCCTTTGGAGACTGTAACAATCACCCTGCAACCAGACCTACTGCCTCATGTATAAACGGTGTACACGCACAAAAATGTTGCATACGCTCGTTTCCTCACACACTTTTGAGATCTATAAAAACTAAACTTGGCACAAAGCTACGCATCTTTTGACGGTAGCCCCAGACCTTGCCTACGAACGTTTCTACTCCTGTTTTGCAAATTGGTAGCACCCAGCATCAAAGCAGCAATACTGTTTCTGTTTTATTTACCTTTCTTTTTCATTTTCACAACAATGATGCAAGATGTATCAAATGCACCAAAATTAATTGCACAAATTTAAATCACTTGATTGTAATCATTCTGAAACAATATAATGGTGCATTGAATGGCCAAATTATTCCAGCTACCATAGCTGCTTTAGCTTTGTTAGAAGACATCACAAATGGAAGAATTAGAAGAGAGAACGTATTTATAGATGATGATGATGATGATGACTGGCTTCTAAGTCGATTTTGATTTCCAAGAGCTGTCCTCTTGGAGCTGTGCACTGAACTGGTGCCGGCTTTACAAAGGCAGACTTTGAGGAATTGTGCTTTACCTGCTCCTTTGCAAGTTCTGTCCACTCACAGGTTTTTAACCACTGGAGCTTTTCGACGTAAACTTGCTGACCAATCAGGTATTTCACAAACATCACAGAGTTGCACCATGCCAGCTGTATAGGATGGTAGTATCCGCTTGTCATCCAGATATATAAAATTTCCTTGCAACTGTGGTTGAGGTGCAAAACATTAAAGTACAATTTGCAGCAATGTCCAGTTTTCCTAATGTAATCAGAGTGGTCAACTGCACGAACATTGCTATTGCAATGGCACTGGACAAGTTACATCATCCAGGGATAAATCACCAAAAGAATGAGCTGGTATTGCATCATATATAGCTGGAGAACCTATAAAAACGGCAGCTCTGGACAGTCGCAGGTGCTTTTTCCAACTAGTGCGGCAAAAGGCAAGCAGTTCTTTTAAAGATAAGGAGTCCACTCAAACAGCCATGTAAAGAGCAGAGAATTGATCTGTTGTGTCACATGGTGCCAATGCTACAATATAAAGGCGCCTACAGACAATGAATTTGCTTATGTAAACAGAATGCATTTCCACTCTATTAATATGCTGCTCTATAGTCTACAGAAACTGTGTCGCATTGTGCAGGCATGTAGCGTCCTGCATAATGTGCCATACAATCATGTCTTGCCCATACTTGAAGACATGTGGTATGATGAACCTGACTGTGACCCACCAAATAAGCAGCCAAATTGCACAGCATTACAACTTTGTTTGGATGTCATTAGCAGAATGTAAAAACGGGTAATCAGCTGCAGCATTTACTTTTTAACCAATTAATTTAAATTGTGGTCAATATCCCATAGTACAGCCCTTATATACCTTAGTTCATTGGCCCCATCTCTTACAGCATCCACTATGGCATGTTCTGACTCTCGAAAAGCGTCCGTCAACACACAGCCAGATGGTCGCCAAGCAATTCCTGAGGCAGAGGTGTGTGTGCAGCCAGTATCTGAAAATGTGCTAGGCACAGAAGTACCATCACAGTGTGCAGTTGCGTCATTGGCACGGGGTTTAGCTTTTGTAATATTGTCTGACGCAGAATAAACAGACGTTGGGCTGCGACTCACCTTTTCATATCGACTTTAATATCTATTTTGGGAACTGTGCAACTTTCTGAGCTTGAACTTTTGAGTGTCTCCACAATGTTGTATCACTCCATAAGTTCCTTTCCTTGCTTATACCACTGTTTGAGCCAACAAATAGTAAATTTTTCCTTGCCTCTACTTCGCATTCACTGAAATTCATCTTTTTTTCCACGTGAATTTGCCACTGACTTTTAACCAAACACTGAACGGAAAGTTTTTTTATATAGATTTGCATACTAAAGTATGCAAAATTCTGGGAGGAGTCGGGGTGGAGCTGTAGGCGTGTGCATGTGCATTAAATTTCACGTTCACTGGGATTTATAAAGAGGAAGTGCATGGACCTTGGTGTATGCACAGTATTATGCATTTGGATTTTTTTAAGCGTATGCACATTTCTGTTTTTGTCCTTACGCCATGTTTTAGTGTGAATTCTATGCACTGCATTATACATGAGGCCCCTGGTCCTCTGGTCCAACTTCAGCAAACAGGCCTATGTCATTGGGTTAACAGTCCCATGGGAGGATGCGGTCAACAAAATTCATGAACATAAGAAGCTGTGGTATTCCAACCTAGCAGCTGAAGCAGACGACAGAGGATGAATGGTGAAAGAATGTGCAGTTTAAGTGGGGTGCAGGGGCTTTGTAGCCAGTTTGACAGCAAAGTTCCTCAGTGCAAAAGGTGTCAGAGGTTAGGCCCACAGGAAAGCAGTCAAAGAGCTGGCCAGCACCGCTGAAAGGAGCAGCCACTGGCTGTGGCTGAAAAGGAAAGATGCTGCTTGTTGACCAGCTGACCACGAGACATGCACCCAGGTCTGATCAGCCTGTGGTGGGCCTGCCTCAGACGTGGGTGTCTTGTGATAAAAGGCCAAAACAGCCAATGATGCAGAAGTGCACAACTGACAATGTCTCATCCTGGTAGCCAAACCACTCCCTCAGAAGACAATTGTGGTGCAGAAACATTAGGGACTGTAACATCCAGTCCTTTTTTGAAATCTGTGTAAAGCCTGAAAAATCAAATTTTCCATCAAGTATTAGTTCTTGATAACTTGGAAAGCCTGAAGGAATGGGCCAAAAATGCTGCGGAGCATTGTGCAAATGCAGGATATTGTTACTCCAGAAGATGTAATGTTGCAAAAGATGGCTCTCAAAATATGAATGTGTGGGAATTAAATGGTTATGTAAGGAGCATACAGTACTCCCAGTTTCCTTATAAAGCTTTTTCTAAAACAGTGTTGCATTAAAAAATATGTTTGAGTTTTGGTGATTTAAATAAATATCACAGAGCAAATTTCAGAGTATGATTTTTTTTGGTAAAATTAAAGATTTGATAAAGGAACCAAATATACTTGTAGGACACTGAAAGGTGATTTAGTTTCCTATACCTTTTTATTCTGTTGAGCTCATCAAAGTAACTTAAACATGTAAGATGTTGTGTTAGTAACCCGACTGTGTTCCTAAGGCAAGACTATGAAAAACCCTATATTTTGTGTTTGTTAAATTTTGGTAAAATGTACCAGTCTAAAAATACTGCTGCAGTAATGATAAAAAAGTTGTACAAATGACCCAAAAAAATATTCTCTAAATGTATTATGGTTTTATTGTGGGAGCCATTGTTTTCTACTGAAATTTGAACTTTAAGAAATGTAGGCTGAAGATTTGCTTTTCCTCCTGCTTCTGTATGTGAAGACTATTACATATTAAACATTCCTCCTTTTCTCTTTTCAGAAGACAGATGGAACTACATATTCGAAATGACTGGAAATAGTGCTTTACTATCAATCATGCCAGAAACTGCTAAAATTCTGTAGGGCATTCAGGACATTTTCATGTCTATAAATATTAAAGTCAAACAGAATCTGCAAAAGCATCCTGATGGATTAGCAGAAGAATGAAATTCGGCTATGATAGCTGTTTGTACATTAACTCCTAAATTAGTATCTTTAATCAAAATTAGGCTATGTTGAACATGGCAGAAGCACATGGTTTCATTATCTAAGTTTAAAGTAAAGTAGGATACAAAGGATATAAAGGAGCAGCCAACCTGAAGTGCCAGTTGTCCTTATAAAATAATAATGATACCTAGGATGGCTATGGCTACATATTAGTCAGTGAGTTAAAGCCTGGCAATAATATTAATGAGCAATGACTATTAAGAGATATTCACTTTCTTTCATATACAATTATGTGTAAGTACAATTTATTCAGTCCATAAATATTAAGATAATAAACACAAATGGAATATATATATATATATATATATATATATATATATATATATATATATATATGTATATTGCAATTTTTGTTGCTCAGATTTGGAGTTCTAATTTAAAATGTCTTTGTTATTTTAGCAACATATTTTAGGTGGTCAAACTATTATAGTTAATAATTACAAAAGTTCAAGTTTATTATCATGTGTAGACAGATGTCATCGTTTAAAATGTTCCTTTTGATTTTGGGTTAAATATGAGTCACAGCAGTGTTTTTCTCTCTCCTGATCTCCTGTAAGAGCTGCCGCCTGGAACTTGCCAGTAGCTGACAGTTCATTTTCCAGTTGTTTTATCCTGCCACAATGAAGAACACAAATACGAGCAGGCATGACAAATCCACATAAAAGGCCAGACCAGGCCTACTTTCATGTTACCCATACCCCAGGCAGCCAACTCCCAAACTCAACAGGTCAGCTTCAGGCCTACCTAAGCCCAAAAATGGGACTAAAGTTGTTTATTCAATACAGTTTATTTCTGTATAGTACTCTTCAATGAATGCAGGAGTAGAGTGCTGTGAAAAGTTCTCAGGAAAAATGCAAGAATATAATTTAAAAATTACTAGTAAAATTCTCTAATTCATAGAAAACAAAGCAAACTCCTTTGTATTTACAGATTTATTAAAAAGAACTCAAAAATATAACACAAAACCTAAAAGCAAACAAATCAAAGTAGGGCTTAATAGCCGGAAGATTAATCAAAATATAAAAGTCGAACAGCAATCGAAACACAGACAGAATGATGAAGCTGTTGATCCCTGCTGGACGAATAGTCCACCTGCCTAATTAGGTGGACCTACATCTTTAGGTGTCACAAACAGAGGGCATGGCAGAGAACAAAAAACATCATGTATATTCTTAATATAATAAAATAGAAGTATTAACAAACAACACAAACAGAACACTTGCACAACCAGAATGAACAAAATACACAAACTCCTTGAAAAGCAACAAAAAATCTAAATGGAAAAATGAAAGAACTGTGGCAGAACCTCTCCTTTACCCTGTACATCCACACAGTTGCATCTATTGGATTGTGTAATCTGATCAACTGTATCTTTTGAATAAGTGAACATCCCACAGTGTCAAGGATGGATAAATGGACAGTCAAGAGCCTTTCATCCTTTAATTTAACTCTGGTCTTGTTTCCTAAAAATTCTTAATAAAGCTTGTTTCATCAACCAGTTTCTTAATCAAATATTGCATTGAAGTGAGCTTCTTAATGTGACAGCTTTGATCTTCTAGTCGTTTTTTTATAATCTGCACAATGTGCTTTACTAGGTTAGTATATGTGGAAACTATCCGTCTCCTTGTTATTGAGATTTCTTTTTCACTTTTTTTTCTGTCCATCAATTTTCTTTTCCAACTAATGTAGTTTAGGATTATGAAGATGTATTCATCTTAGGCAGGAACCAGTCCTGGATGAGATGTCACCCCATTGCAGGGTGCTTTCATACATCCACCCACTCACTCACTTTACTAGGCAAATTTAGTGTCACCCATTAATGTAACATAAACTGGAGTGCCTACACAGACAACGGGAGACATGCAAACTTTCTACAGATAGTGACAATGCCAGAATTTGAACCCAGTACTCTGGGGCTATGAGGCAGCAATGCTATTCACTGGCTAATTCTAACCCATATTTCATTTCTATTGTTTTCTAAATATATATACAAAAACAATTAATGTTGTCTCTAGGGTACTTTAACTTGAAACTGTGTCTAGTCATTTTTAATAAGAATAAAGTGAAAAATTTTAATGAAAGGGGGAGAGATTTCAAATGACAATGTAATGAAAATGGAAAAAATTGTATATTAAAAACTAAGAAAAACAATTTTTGATTCTCTTTAAAATAATGGCAAAAGCAGAAAATAACATTTAATAAAGCAAGATGTGCAATTAAATGCAGAAATTGAACTCCGAATAAGAACAAAAAAATCTGGCAGCCACTTTCTGTGACAGCTTTTTAAATTCTATTGATGGCATGCAGATCAAACTTGAATTGTTCCCTCTGCACTTTTCAAACTACTCAAAACTTCCTCGCTGCATTGCCAGATACCTAAAACTAAAATGGACTGTAAGAGCACTGTATATAAGAGATCACATAGTGTGTTTCTGCAAGATTGTGATCTGTAATGCAGTGTGACAAATCCTTTTAGCTGCTATTACAGCTGGCAGTAATGGGAAATGAACTTATATCCCTCCGGCTCACAAGCAAGTGCCCTGTCCAAGGTGCTGAAAAAAAACTGGCCTGCCTCAGCATGGCAGATAGGGACAAGGTAATATGTTACCCATACATGCTGTTTACTACTGCAGTTGCCTGAAACCTTGATCTTAAGAATAAATGAAAAAATGCCTCTTTCTGAATTGTATCAGCAGAATAGGAGAAACCCTGGTTTGAGGGAAGTAATATATTCAGCGTACAAGACACTGATATCAGTCTCCAAAGCCACTTGCTCTTTTTGTTTTATGGACACGATTTAAAATGTAGCTGGTCATGGCCAGACATCTGCTATTTTGGACACTGCTCTGTTCTTTGAACAGCATTGCTCTAAAAAACTATAATTCATAGGAATTTATTGTGGAGTCCTTTTTAGATGAAATGTATTAGCTTTGATTGATTATTCTTGGCATAAACTAGTTACACAACAGAACACATCCCTTAAATGACTTAATTTGTATTTTGAGTTTATAAGAATATGTTTGATGGAAAAAGGAAAATATTACACATAGATCTTAAACACCAGATTACTTCTGAAGTATGCAATAGTTATACTGTTTAAGTATATACACTAGACATTAATTATGCACGTACTATATACCCAGAAAAAAGAAAAAAAATTATATATATATATATATATATATATATATATATATATATATTATATATATACAGTATATTATGAGTTATCCCTAAAGCTGTGCACAGCAAGGTAATACCATCTCAGGTCTAGAGGTAGTACTTTTGTAAACACGACCTCTTTCTATCTGTAGTTCAGGGAAGATGAGTGATGTCACTTTAGGGTCCACATAATTAGGACCCACCCCTTCCCATAATCAGCACTATAAAACCAACCGGGACCAGAAGGAGGCGGTCAGTTTAACTACAATTGACTGAGATGGACCTCTCAGAAGCACAACTTTCCTTTTGCTATTTTAACACCCTTGTGTGTTCTTAATTAAATGGGGACCTCCTGGTTCCCCACACACTTTGTGGTTCAAGAATTGCTGATATGACAATTTATGTAGGTGTATATATGTGTGTGTACAAATATATATATTATAGTCCTAGAAGACAGAGTTTAGCTGACATCCCGACCACGGATGCCTTTATAATGGAAGGAGACCACCTCCAGGAGCCATATGCTTCCTCAGTCTGAGAAGTGGCTTTCTGGTGGGTCTCCCATTATACATTCCCAAATGTCTTCAAGAGAAATGAAGTTCCAACAGGCAGCCCTGCTGAGTCTCATTAGAGGCGGCAGAGAGAGCTGTGAGGAGAAGTTTTCTTCCTATAAGGGAGGTTTCATCTGACCCGGAAGTACTTCCTGGATGCAATGTGGCAGCACTGAAAGTACTCCCTGGTCCAGTACAAAGGAAACCCCTCCTCTTCTTTTCATTCAAGTCAGAGTTAGGTGGAGGAGGATGAAGCTCACTTAGGAGGAGAGAGGGAGACAGAGAGAGATGGAAAGAAGAGAGTAGAAGAGAAGGATTTTTTGTATTTAACAGAGAAACCGGTATAGCAGAGGTATTTATTCAATAATTAATTTGTTTGCATTTGGGACTTGTGTTTGCACTAATGTCTGGGGTTTGGAATACTGTAACAGCCCCTACTAGTTACAATATATAACTATCCATCCATCCAACCATTATCCAACCCACTATATCCTAACACAGGGTCATGGGGTCTGCTGGAGCCAATCACAGCCAACAAAGGGCACAAGGCAGGAACAAACCCCAGGCAGGGTGCCAGCCCACCGCAGCAATATATAACTAGTTACTACCAGTAATCAAAGGGGCAAACACTTTGCCTGTTTCATCCGCAGAAGCTGAGCAATGTGACACATGTGGCTCCTCAGCAAGCAATGAAATGCTTCTATAAAGAAACCTCCCCAAAAACGTTACCATAGCCTTGCAGCTCCCACCCTCATATCAGGCTTAAGCCATCAGAAAGTTTAAGTGTACTAAAAGCTATGACTGGAAACAAAGTGACAGAACACAAAAGATTTCTGGACTTCCAGGTTCTCACAATAAATAAAACCGTAAGTGATGCTCAAATTTGGCATACCTCTTCTGGTTGCACTCACTCATCTTGCCAGGCTTCTCTGTCTCTCCATGTGTCTCTCTTCAGTACAGACTCTGAGGTAAATGATGTTTTTGAATTCTTCTGAATTCTGGTTGCCTGAGAAGAAACCTCTCTGGCATGAGAGCCATTACCAAGTTTGCTGCATTATTGTGCATCAAAGTTTCTCCAGTTCTTGTTATAAGTTTGCAATAAAGCATGAGGTTGTGCCGACATAAAAGAGGTCCCTTCTGAAGTTTTTTGAGCATCAGAGAACACTCACTAATGACAATATACAGCATACTGTTTTAATCTAAAAAAAAGACGCCATTTGCCTTTTCTAGTGATGAATCTGCTTTACCCAATTTTTTTTTTTTGGGTAGTATAGAGAAATCAAAATAAAATGAAGTAGGATACACACAGCTCAGTTTTATTTTTAGATTTTTTTTTTAATGCCTGAAAGCACAGAGAGAAAAATACCAAGAGATGAGAGTTTCCTATTTAATTCTTCCTTTTGTGTAACAGGTCAATTCCTGCTTTAACTACAGTTCAGCACTGCAGGCGAATTTGTTTGCCAAGAACCTTTATTCTACAAGGAGTTTAAAATATTCTATTATTATTCATCACGCAGCAGACAGATGGTCAGACTCTTTGCTTTAAATATTAGATGAGGAGATCAGTTTTTAAAAAAATAGGCAGACACTTTGATTTGTACTGTATTTGCTGACACAATTGTTGGTGTAGCCTACGTCTCTTAAGTATGTTTAAAACCTCTTAAAAATCTTAATGCACCATTCAGTGGTGTCAGATTAAGGTCCACATTTGATTACATACACTTTCTGATCATTCACCTTACAACTGTTCACCTTCAGTACACATACAGACACACACGTATGCCCATGTATAACTTGTATATTCATGCATGGTTGATTTATGATTATCAAGGAGTCTCCAGGTAGGAAAAAGATAGAGGAATGGAAGCATCCTGCCTCAAGCCAAAGACTAGAAATAGCAAGCCAGTCCTTAGCGATGCATCTCTACATGTGATATTAGGAAGGCAGGAGTTAGCATGCATTTAAAACCATCTAAAAAAGTTTATATAAAGGCTTACTTTTGAGGAGATCTGACAAGAGTAATAAGAAAGAGAAACCAGAGTAGGGAGGGGAATGGTTTTTAGCTGATATGTGGGTAAGTGGGACAGCCACCTCACCTAAGAGACAGAGCAAAAACTTATGGAGGATGGTTAAGATGGAAAATATTTAAATTTAGTTTAGTTTCTGTTTTGAGTGATCTTCCTTTATGCTCAAACAAATTAATAAAGCACTAGCTTGATATTGGTGTTTTTCATAGAACTATTCTTTTTTGCAGATAGACCCCATACATGTAAAGGTTCTCTCTCTCTTTCTCTGCATGTACTTCATTCAATTATACATTAGACAAAATGAATTATTACTATTGTTTTGGTCTAACATTTAATAAAAGGATAAATTACAGTCTACGGTTATTTTAAATAATTTCAAATATGCCAAAACTATTACCTTACTTTTAATCGTACTCCATTTTATTTAATTGTGTTTGCAGCACGTTTAGGGTCACTACCATGCTGAAAGAAAGGTTTTGACAATTTTATCGAATGTAGAGTTTGATGACTGAAAACTTTATTATATTGCTCCATTCTATCCATTTTTGTCCAAATCTTCTATATTCATATGAAATGTGTCCCCAGCCCATGACAGAGCTGCCGCTTTGCTTCACACCTGCAGACAGACATTGATGTATTTCTTGTTAATTCTCCTTCTGACATACCGATGGCTTACTAACCAAAGGTATCACATATGAGCTCATTGCTCCATAAGAGTTTCAGCAATTGGCTGTCGCTCCGTGCTTTTTTATGCTCTTTTGTGTACTTTAGTCTCTCCCTCTTGTTGCCTTTCAAAGTATTGTTTCTTAGTTGTGATATGCCCTACAATACCATTTCTTTTAAGATTTCTTCACACCATGTACTTTGGTGCCAGATGACTTTGCTACATGAAGAACAAACACTTCACTAGATATCCTTTTGTTCCTTAAGGAATTGACTGTTCATCAGATGCAAAATACACTTTTTGAGCCTTCAGCTTCTTTTTCTGTCTTCAACTTGCCTGGTTTCTTCAGATTTCAGCATGATACTTCTAGTCTTGTTATTATAGAACTATGTTTTTATTTCTGTTAAAGTGTATTAACTCAAGTCATTTCCAAACCTTTACAGAATTTTTGGTTAACACCCAATGCACATATTGATTTGCTAAAATACAACACTAGAACACCAGATTCAGCTAATCACTACCTCATTAATTTGAATTAGGTCTGCTGTTGATGGATTTCCATAAACATGTGAAATGGCCAGGCCTCTTCCATCTAAACTGTATGAGCTATTTTAATAGATAGCAACACATTTATGGAAAACAAGAAAATCAATCAAACAAGAAATCTTGTATTGGGGATTTATAAACAAATGAGCACTTACTAGCCAGAAAAAAATAATTGGGTGACCTAAGACTTTTACAGAATAATGTACCTGACGTGTACACTGTTTTTATACTTCGTGTGTTTGTGAGTATTTCTGTTATACAGGCAGTTCCCAGATTATGTACGAGATAGGGACTGTAAATTTGTACTTCAGAGACATTCTTGAAAGGTGAAGACAAAAGGTTAAGTTGAGTTCTTCTATACAGCACTGTACATGCTTTTACAGCAGGAAGGCACCCGTTATCTAAACGTCTGATGTACTGACAAGAGACAACTTCCTGCTATATGCATAACAGTACAAGCAGGCTTGCTATTGAGAATGAATGGAGGTGGCAAGGGGTGGTTCATCACCAGCCCACCTCACAGTCCCCTCCACTACAGTATGCTGCCTGAAGCGTCCGCTCACCGAGAACAAACACGGTGTGGCAAAAGGCGTATAGTGAATCATCCACCACCACCCCCATTCAACAGGCAGCCATCCGAGGCACACTACAATGCTACCCTCACCGCCCCGTTCACCCTCAATGGCCTCTGTTCAGCCACAACCGAGTCACCGCTTGCAGCATCACCAGCTGTCCACTGATAATGAACGGGGCAGCCATGTGTGGTGGGCGGGCAGTGAAATTGCTTGCCGCCGGGAGCCGCCCGAGGGACGCTACACTGTGCAAGCAGCGAAATCTTCTTCCTCCAGCCTCCATCCAGCTACCGCTTGCAGCGTCCCCAGGCCGAAGATGACGGAGCAGCAGTTACTGAGGAGCATGCGTTGCAGCTGCAGCCTCGTTCATATGTTGTAGGTCGGATGTCCGTAACCTGGGGACTACCTGTATAATAAATAATAATATAGTAATTACAGTCCCTTTGAGCAATCTGTTTGGTCAGTTTGGCTTTGGTGACACAATGGACAGAGGAAATGCTGGGCTCACATGAGCTGAGACACACAAGGAGAAGTGAAGGTCTAAGAGGCACACTGGAAGTCTGCTTCAAAGTTGGGAACTATTTGCAAGAATACACATTTCACATTAGGTAGCGGGGGCCCATCTACCAATGGTGGTATTCAAAAAGAAGAAAGGAGATGGGCAAGGTGCCTTGAAATGACAGAGTCTGAGAAGCAGGCTTTATTGTAGCACACTCAAAAGAGGAAATGCCGGGCAAGAGAGATTCAGATACCCAAGAATACTGAGGAAAGATGCACAAGGAACATTGAAGGTAAATTTAGGGCATGAGATACAAATGATCAAATATTTTAGAATTTAGTGTGTCTGTTGGATTGATGTCTGGGGACCTTGCCCCACCGGGATGCCTGGAGGCGGGAAGGACCAGGAGAGGGGCTATATCTTCCCTGGAATGCAAGAGGGCGACCTCCCTGGATTGTATGGGGGCCACAGAGCATGGAAGCTCGACCTTATGGGAGGACGTGGCCACTACCAGGGGGCGCCCGGATAGCTCCAGAACTGTGGTCCGCAGCACTTCCGCCACAATTGGAGGTGCTGTCAGAAGAGGAGCTTGATGGCTATGCAGCACTTCCGCCACACCCAGAAGTACTGCCGGTTGTTAATTGGGGAACACCTGGAGTACTTCCGGGTGCACTATAAAAGTGGCCACCTCACTCAATTCCAGGAGCCGGGGTCAGGTGGGAGAGGATGGAGCTTGCGTTTGAGGAGTAGAGGTGGCAGAAGAGAGAGAGAGAAGTGCACTGTTGCTGCTAATTGTGCACTGTGGGTGTTTTGGAACATTTGGAGTCCATGTCTGTCTATCTGTGTCTGGGTTCAAGGTTCACAGTGGCATCCCAGATGGGACTCTCTGCCTGGTTCAAGGCAGGGGCCCACCATTAAAAATAATTTTGTGAACCGCCCGGCGCAGCAGACGCACACATGCCAAGGCACACCCGTGCACTCTGCAGCCGGCAATTCGCCATTCAGCTGCGGAAGTCCCTCATTTCCAGTGAGAAAGAAGAAGGCTGGGTACAATCTGATGGCAGCGGGCACCTTGGAAAAGCCCGTTGCCGAGAAGAGGATCGACGCACCGGAAGAAGCAGCCAGGCCGTGGAAGCTGCCATCTGGAATCCTGGAGGTAGGTAACGGACCCAGGGGCGATCTGCCCCAGGAGTGTTGCAGTGCTGTTTTGTGATGGGAGACCATCCGGAGGTGTTTGGCTGGCCGAAGGGTGCTGATTCCAGAGCTGGCAGGTGGGGCGAAGTCTGAGGAGGACGAGGGCCCGCTGTACAGAAAGAAACCGCAGCCGGCAGTGGAGCACCAGCAGCCATATCTTATGGGGAGTGGCCTGAAGGAGCAGGGAGTGCTGAAGGACCAGAGACTGCTTTGTGAGACAGGTAATGGGGTGGAAAATGTGTGCCGAAGCCCTGCAGTTCTGATAGGACGAGCAGGGATGGTGAATCACCACCCCACGCCAGTGCTGCACCCGACAACGCATGCACAACAAAAGCGCCTGCGTAATGGTTCCCGGCCAGAGAACCAAAGGGGCAGGGGCCTGTCCCCCTTGCCGGCCAAAGTAAATGTCTTTGTGTTGCAGGAGTTGCAAGAGGCAATAAAACTCGTCAAAGCATTGCTGAAGATCACTGGGATGATTAAAACGGTGATCGACGAGTTAGAGAAGACAGCGAGGCTACTACTGGAGAAGGTGGAGGGAGCCACGATATTGTTGAATGGACTCAAGTAGCGAGGTGTCCGACAATAGACCAGGAAACGTGGACCAAATGCGCCATTGCACTAGAAACACCTAGGGCGTGGGGAAGGGGTTGGCTTGTGTGTTGTTTCCACACCCTTAGGGTGCGGTTCAAAAGAGGGTGCCGGTATTATGAGTGCCACAGGTTTGATCACACATGAAGACACTGTCCGCATCGGATTGCAGAGGATGCCTGGAGTTGGCATCAGCACAGCCTCTCTGTGCATTTTTCTGAATTCTCTATTGCAGGAGGAGACCGTGGACTGTGGTATGCCGGCACCCTCACACAGAAGGAGCCAGCCCTCGCGGGACGTGCTGCTTCGCCCTACGTGGGGGAGGGGCAGTGTCATAGATGTCCGGGGTCCTTGCCTCACTGGGATGCCTGGATACGGGAAGGACCGGGAGAGGGGCTAAATCTTCCCTGGAATGCAAGAGGGCGACCTCCCTGGATTGTATGGGGGCCACAGAGCATGGAATCTCAACCTTATGGGAGGACGTGGCCACTACCAGGGGGCACCCGGACAGCTACAGAACTGTGGTCCGCAGCTCTTCCACCACATTCGGAGCTGCTGTTAGAAGAGGAGCTTGATGGCTATGCAGCACTTCTGCCACACCCGGAAGTACTGCCGGTTGTTAATTGGGGAACACTTGGAGTACTTCCGGGTATGCTATAAAAGCGGCCGCCCCACTCCATTCCAGGAGCAGGAGTCAGGTGGGAGAGGATGGAGCTTGCGTGTGAGGAGTGGAGGCGGCAGAAGAGAGAGAGAAGAAGAGCGCTGTTGCTGCTAATTGTGCACTGTGGAGTGTTTTGTTTAAGAGAAATGTGGGTGTTTTGGAACATTTGGAGCTCATGTCTGTCTGTGTCCAGTTCAAGGTTCACACTGTATATGTATTGTGATTACTAGGGTGCACCTAGAGACCAAACACCAGACACAACTCGGCTGCAGACAAGTTCAAGATAAAATAAAAATGCTATTGATTTGGTAACACCTTGTCACAGTTGTTATGGTGTATAAAATCTGTACATTTTGGTTTCCATTATATTTTGTTCAAGACAAGACAACAGATGAACTAAGACAAATTAAAGCAGGTTTTCTTCCCTTACACCTTACTTTTGTTCATAGCTTAGTGCTAATTTGGTTTATAGCCTGGGAAAGGATGCTGAGCTGATACCTCAGGCTATTGATTACTTTATGGATGGACATCTGGAACAATAGTTTGGTTTACAGCCCAGAACAGGAAGAACTACTGATACCTCAAAGTACATCAAAGGTTTTGTTGTGTGGGAAAACGGACAGTGAATGAATTCATCAATCATTTTGACAGCCGGCCAATCAGGTGCATGTGTTGTGAAACCAAGGCATGACATTTCATAATAAATATGCCTTGGTTTGAAAAGCAAGATGAGAAGAGAAGCAGTGGAGAAGAGAAGAAGAAGGAGGAGAAGAAGAAGAGGAACGGACGAAGACGGCCCTGGTCGTCAGAAAGGCATCGTGAACATCGATTGCTAAATCAAACGCCTCCCTGGGACATTCATCCTTGTCATCTGTAACTTTTTCGTAAGCTTTTTCTAAAGACTATATATATTCAGACTTTCCTATCAGTACCTATTTTCTAGTATTCTTTGTTCTTGTGGTATTATTATTATTCTTGTAATAAATACCATGCTGCTTTTAACTTTCAATGCTTTGTCTTAATGTCTAGAGTGATTGAAGTAATAAGTTAGATTTCTTTGAGCACCTGGTGACAGCCAGATTTTTGCCATTATTTCTGTGCTGCGAGGTTTATAAGGCTGAGAGTGAGAGCGCTATACTCAATAGAAGGGACAAATACGAGAAAGAAGGTATTCTTGGCTGATGAATGGCCTATAGTCAAGAGTGCTGAGTCTTTGTATATTTAAATGTATTCTTGTAGACCAAAAGTAATATTTAGGTCTGAGATATCACTAAAACAATGTATTGTTGTTCGTGCCGAAAATAAGTAAGTCTCTTGAAGTGCTGAATGACAGGCTGTTATTCCTATAGCACTTGTGTGGTTTAAAGTGCTAAGGGTTAATCAGCGTGTGTGTGTCATTCATAGGGCACTGTTGTGGTTAGGGTCTGTGTGTTTGTTTATCTATGTATGTGTGTGTTCATCTTAAAGTGCAACAGTAGACCAACCCGATAACGAACTTGACGAGAACACTTACCCTTGAGGAAACAGGTAAAGGGCAAGTAGAGGGAAATACCACGATAATACAACAGTAACAACTTAGTTGAACACCATACCAATAACCAATAAAGCACCTCCATTTCCCTTTGTGTCTCCTCTTTGAGTATCGTCCAGCTTCCTCCCAACTCTTACTCTCTGAATAGATGTGAGATGACTCCTGGAAGAACATCTTGTACTATTGAGGTCATAAAATGATTTTTTCAAAATATCGTATATACCTACATCTGTGTTTTGTTTTTTTTTTGACATCATACACCATAAGGTACATGCTAATTCAAAACTGAATAAAAAAAAATAAAGTGACGGTGAGATATGAAGAAGATTCACCAGCGTTTGTGTGTCAGCTTTTATCCCTCCAGATCAGAGAATGTCCAATTCCATTGCCTCAAAACACTACTCACATCTACAGTTATTCCCAGTTTCAAATAAAAACTAACAGCGTCAGATCCCTAGGGCGGTAGTATGTATCATGATCGTGAGTGAGAGAATAAAGGTAAACGTTTACAAGTACAGTACTATAAATGTACACGGTCTGTTACAGACACAAACCAAATGTATGTGTGTACTGTATAATATTAACAATAAGAGCAGCTCACTACTGAAAACAGTAAATATAGGAGACAGTCAGGATCGAACTGGGTACTCTTGATTATAAGTCAGCAAAACTCACCGCTATGCCACGGAAGCTGTTGTATCATCCTTGAACCTTTTGTAAAAGTGTTTATTTGATCTTTGGACTTCAGGCTTCACACATTCTATAGTTTATGCTTACATTTTGTAACATTTATTACTAAAATATGAAAAAGTTTCTGTTTTAACAATGTGTTTACACAGATGAAGTGCATGTGTTCCAAATAACGATCTATTATTTCCACTCTAAAACTCCAGCAATTCACTCCCAGATAATCAAACAAGGCATGAGCTGGGAGAACTTAGTGAACGTTCTGCGATGGTGGGGGATGGAATAGTAGGCTGCTTGCTGCTTGTCTTAATCGGCACATTTACAGGACAAAAGACGCTGACGGAGAGGTGTGAACAGATTTAAGGCGGGCCAGATTTACGAGTTTTCTCGTAGGCTCTGGTAATTCTAGTGTTAAAGCCCCCTGGCTGGGAAAGGTTGCAATTTCCTGTCCAGTCATTACACAAGTTCTTCCGTGTTGCCATTCATAATGTGTGTGTGTGTGTGTGTATATACAGGATGAGCCAAAATGAAGTACCACATTTCTCAAGGTCATTATGCGATGTAGAGGCAACCGAGTGGGTTGGGGTTCGGGGTCCTTTAATAGGTGATCCCTTGCAGTTTTCAGTCGGTAACATGCCTTGGTCCAGTGTGCACTGTGCTTTCTCTGTTGAAGCATTCTTCAAAAACAACGAATCCATCACTACGCAACGCGCCTTCCGAACGCACTTTAACATTTCTCCTAACGGTGATGTCCCAAATCTGAAAACAATTCTTCAGTGAGTGGCTAAATTTAGACAGACTGGTAAAATATTGAACAGAAAATCTCCAGGCCATCCTTGGACTGTATGAACGCCTGAAAACACCCAAGCTGTAAGAGCATCAATTTTGCAGTCTCCTAGACATTCAGCTTGCAAACAAGCTTCTGCCTTTGGCATTTCCAACACCTCTTTGAGGAGGATTTTGCACGAGGACCTTAATTTCCATCAATACAAAATGATGGTAGTGCAGGAACTCACTGAGAGAGACTGGGAGAGCTGTAGAGAGCTGTGCGTGAACATTCTGCAAACTGTTCATTGAGATACCATCGTCATATGTAGCAACAAGGCACATTTCCATTTGAATTGTTGCGTAAATAAGCTAAACTTTCACTATTGGGCTGAAACCAACCCTCGTGAACTTCATCAGAGACCCCTGCACACTGAGCATGTTACAGTTTGCTGCGCCATTGCAGAATTTGGCATTGTAGGCCCTTAATTTTTTGAGGAGGGTGCAGCAACGGTCACTGTCACTTCAGAACGTTACATTGAAATGCTAGAGAACTTTTTGCGGCACCAACTGGAAAAATGGATTTGTTGGATGCCTGGTTTCAACAGGATGGAGCAATAGCTCAAATGGAACGGAGATCTAATTTATGTTACCAGGGAAGCTAATCTCCCTGTGAGATTAGCTGCTGCACATTTCTGCTAGATAATCTTTAATGAGTGCCTGTGAATGAACATCAGTCTTGGAGCCTTACCTGTAATGCCTTACCTTATTGAAAACAGAATAGTACAGGCCACCTCTTACCCAGTGCACTTGTGTACTCAGCTCCTGATACCTATCTCAGGCTGTCTTTTTGTAATTTTGAGACTCCAGCTGTGTTATGTCTTCCCAAATAACATTGTAGCCAATACAATAGAATTGAGTGCTACAATAACATTTAAGTGTCTAAAATCGGGCATCCTTTTGAACCTCTCAGTCCAAATCAGGGTCAGAGTTGGTTGACATCAACCAACTCTGGACAGGACAGCTGTCCATTGCAATGCCTGCTTATTTTACAGTAACATTTATTAACAAACAGTGTTCATCAAAAATAAAACAATTGCTTACGAAATGTTTTACTTTGGCTTTGTTTACTAAAAAGGGACAGTGCTTGTGACTTCTCATCCAAAGTCCTGTTTTTCCATCTGAATCAAACCAGCAACGTAATTTATTTCTAATTACTTCTTGAATAACTGAATCACATTTTTTAAACCAATCAAACAGCAAAACTATGAATGTACCTTACAGAAGTCACCATAGCATCTTATTTGCCTATATTACAGAAACAAGGAAAGGAAAATGGAAATACCTTTTGACATATATTTGCATATCCAGTGTGAGCAGTTTAGCAACTGAATACTTAATATTACGGTTTTGCAGATAGTTATGGTATATTTGCAAATTGACTAAGTTCAAATAACACAATGTCACGTATTATGTTATTTTGCTGTGCTTTTATTATACTGTATAAATAAAACCATCTAACCCATCAGGTTTAGGCCAAATGAATAGCCAGTTAGCTACAAAAAATACTTGTTAAGCCAATTATCTGTCATCACACTCGTCTGCCTAATGCACTGCAAAATGGAAAAACACTTTTCTCTTTAAAGTTTTCTATGGATCAGCATAATCAGTGGGGGAAGCCAACTACGCTGTCTGTTTTAATAGTTGCCATTTGTAACCTGCATACTGAGAATTTCCTTTTTCACTTCAGAAGTTGTAAATAAAACTAATTTTCATGTCCAGTTTAAAATCATTTGAATAGAATTCCAATGGTATTTATGTAATCTCCAGTTTTCACAGGCCAACTGATTCTTATTTTTTACTGGTATTACTAGTTGTTCCATAATCGTATTGGAAATTCTGAATTTAATTTTTTCTGCTTGTGGAAGCAACTTCTGATTGCAGTTTGTTGTTGTGAGATTTTACAATCTTTGTCATTAGCTTAATATCTTGTTTTATACTGTAGGTACATTAGCATATAATGTGCTAAACACCTATTGCAATAGCCACAAGGTTCTCTCTGTCTGTTCACATGAAACAACTCAGCCCCCACATAGACCAATGCTGTTGAAATGTGGCATGTTTACCCTTCAAGGAAATTTGCCAAGACAGTTCAATTTTGGTTCAGATAACTGAGACAGATCAAGCTGTACAGAGGTTTGAAATTTCAAAATCCCCCTTGGAAAATCATTGGCAAATTTGCAATCTTGTCTATCTTAAAATGGAGAACAAATAAGTTGACTGTTTCAGCTTTACCTTCATAGTGGTTGCTTGAACTTGTATATTTTGCACATTTTCCACTTTTACTTATTTGACAGCGGCTTGGATGCCCAATGCAAGCAGGGCAGATTTCGGGGAGACTGCGCACACAAGAAGCTCAAATAGCACCATTCTTCTTCTGCAGCTTTATTACGTAAGCAAGGACTGCTAATAGCAATGACATGGCAGAATTACAGTTTGCGTCGTGCTGACTACTTAGAGATGTAATGTACAACTGACTGATCATGCGTTATGGTTTATCTGTTCCTGAAAAGCTGTTTTTGTTTCCAAGTATCTTCAGATGGGAATTAAATTCTTTTAGATAATTGTTGCCTTTCAAATTCCTCTTTCCAAATTCACAATTATTTATATCATTTTAACAAATGATTGTTTTTTAAATAATATTAATACCTAGATGGGGAACTTATTTTACCGTATATACTCACGGATAAGTTCTCCCCGCAGATAAGTCGGGACTTGATTTTACAGTAGAATTTCTGGTATTTTATAATGTCAGCTGTATAAGTTGAATGTGGAAACCTCACGCTATTGGTACAAGGGATTATTACAGGCTAACACCCACCTGAGAGAGTAGCCACGGAGCACACTGCCTTTTTTTTCTATGTTGGTGCGACAATGTGCTGTATCAGCATGTGTGCCTAACCTATCTCTCTCTCTCTATTGTGCCTATGTGACCACACGGTAATACCCGAACTATTTCGAAGCAACGTTTGTACTGATTTGTGTTTTTTGTATCTCACACCCTCATACACCTTTATTGTAAGAGCATCCCTTATCTACAATAGAGTGTTCGATCAGAAGAAAATATGAAGCTGGTTTTAAATTAAACGTCGTTGAAGTAGCGAAAGAAATTGGTAACTGCGCTGCTGCAACAAAATTTGATGCATCTGAGAAACTGATGTGAGATTTGATTTGAACTTGAATCTTCTGTGTATGAAAGCTAATGAGCCACCACAAGCTTATTAGTGCTCCATTTCTGATTCCATTGTACTGTTAAAAAAACTTTAACATAGTCTATAAAAACATGTAAGTCTATTTTCTGATCACTATTATTTATGAATATGACTCACTGTTACAAAACTATTTAATAAAAAAAAATGATAACTGAAATAGGTAAAAAATTTGAAATGCTCCAACTTCATTAATTGAATGCTATTACGCCACGTGTACATTGTCTAACTTGTTCAGTTGTATAATTATTTGTTTTGTTGATTGTTGGTGCTTGTTGGCTGCCGCCTGTATTCGCTTAGCACCACTACAGTGGCTGTTGGAAATCATGTCTGCTACAAGGCTCAGTTTTATACTCATTAAGCTTGTTTGCATAGGTGCTCTATGGTGCTTACCATTTAATGCTGGTATGAGACTTGAGGGTACTTAATATTTAATAAAAGTATTCTTCAAGTTTGGATTTGTCCACTTTTATGCTTGAGACTGTCTTTCTAGTGTTCTGTGCTGTGCTTTTTCAAAAAGGTACCATAGTTTTGTTGTTTCTTTTCCTTATTTTGTTGGCTATGGTTCTGATTTTTTGAACATGGTGTTTAACATGGTGATCAAGTTTCAAAAGGCTTGCCTTTGGCTCCCTTTCATAGTCTCTTTCACTTTGTCTCCTTCTGTGTGCCCCCCCTGTGTTAGCTGAAGTCATTCAAATAAAATTTGTGGGCCTCACTTGATATAAAGTCTTTGAACCCAAGATGCTATAAATGAGGCAGTAGTTCTAAAGAGGGTGCTATAGTGGCACACTGCTTATTATCTAATGTTGTGCCATGCACTTAGAAGGTGCTGTGATAAAAATAAACCATTAATATAGTTGCAAGTCAAAATGTTTAGTCGCTATTTTGTTACACTGTTCTTCAAACAATTTTCTTTTATGTTAATTACAGCATGAAACATCAATTTATAATGGCAAATGAAAGCTTTATGTTTTATTTATTGAAAATATATGTGCCCATTCATTTTTGACCTCCCTTTGTCTGACAGAGCTGGTGACCATCTCAGCAGGGCTGGGCATAAGTGCAGTAACCAAATACAAGGGAGGAACATCAGTTCATCTCAATTTCTGTTAAGATTTGTTTTGGTGAAAAATGTATTTCTGGATTTTACTTTATATAACAAAATTATCTGATAGTTATATTTATGCACAAGGTATTCAGGTATTTTAGTAGGGTGGGCACATTCTTGTAATGATGCCTAGGATTTCACTCAAATGGTATTTTAATTGTTCCACAAAATAATTTTTTAATTTTAATTTCAGAATATAATTGGGTAAAAGAAGAATCTAATGAAATTGTGTTGAGCAGCTTGACATTGACTGTTTAGTATGCATTTCATGTGTACAAATTTAATTAACATAAACCCTCTGAAGTCAGCTCAGTATTAATTCTGATGCTAGACTGCAGATTAATAAACTGAGCAATGCATGTAGTAAATTCAAAACATAGCAGTGAGCCAACATTGCTTTGTGAATGGGGTTCAGACCTCAATACCTAAGAACCATTTCAAACCACTATGCTCTGTTTTAATGGTGGGGCTCAGTACCACTTGAAGCTTAAACCCCTGATATATTAATGCATAAAAGGTTTTACCCAGTAAGTCTCATATGTATGACAGTTTTAAGATGCCATATCTTTTTACTTCATTAATCATTTGAATAATATATACACTTCTATTTGTTCTGATATATTACTATGTGCTTTGCTTCTAAGAGACAGGAGCTGACATGAGTTAAACAGGATATACAACTCGTATTGCCATGTGAAAATGTCATAGGTTACAAATGACCAGGAAGAAACCAATGCCTATAAACTAAAATAAGAAGCATATTTCATGGACATGACAGCACATCAGGGAAATACAAATACTGTACCAAAGATAGGGAGGATGTTTTCTAAACAGATGCACATTTAAACGCAATAGAATATTAAATATTCTAATTACTTTTTAGAATGCATGAAAAGTTCTATTGAAGAAACGAGCAAGAAAGAAACGACCAGGGTTTTTTTTTTCAGAAGAATACCATTGAAGAAAAGAAAGCTGTCTTATTTTTTTATGGGAAAGAAATTCTCAAATGTGAAAACGGAGCTCTATTTTAAATTGTAATAAATGAGTACTCAATAGTGGCGCTGAAAAGAGATGACATGAAAGCATATAGTAAAGGGAAACTAGACACAGACTGCATGGACATCAATTCCTCCTCTTTATTACCTTTTCAAATTTACAAAGAATTCAGAAAGTATTCAGACCCCTTCCCTTTCTGAACACTTTTTGTGTTGTGGATTTCATTTTAAATGAATACACTTGCCACTTTTGCCCATCAATCTACACTCCATAACCTGTAATGACACAGTGAAAGCATGTTTTCAGAAAGGTTTTATTTATTAAAAATAAAAAAAAACCTGAGATCTCTTTTTCATACAAGTCTTGATGTCTTTAGAACTTGATTGGAGTCCATCTGTGGCATACTTGCTTTCCAAATAATTTCAATCACACGCCTGTGTATACAGTATACTGTAAGGTCACATTGCATGTAAGGACAACATCCAAGCCATGCTCTCTGTAGACCTCCTTGAGAAAATTGTGATGACACACAGATCAGAGCAAGGGTACAAAACCATTTCTAAAGCTTCAAATGTTTCCAGGGGCACAGTGTCTCGATAATTGTGAAATGAAAGAAGTTTGGAACTCTGTCTGTCCAGTCAAACTGAGTAATCGGGAAAGAAGTAAATTGATCGGGGAGTTATCACGAACCAAAGGGTCACAGAGCTTCAGAAAGCCTCTACTGAGAAGGGCAAACAAGTTGGAAGGATTAACAACTCCGTGGTACTCCATCAATCAGGCATTTACGGTAGAGTAGCTAGTTCATGCTTGGACTTTGTCAAATGGCATTTAAAGGACTCTGAAAGCTTGAGAAAAAATATTCTCTTGGCTGATGAGACAAAAATTGGACTCTGTGATCAGAATTCCAAACACTATGTCGAAGACCAGGCACTCCTCATCACCTGCCTAATACCATCCCTATGGTGAAGCATGATGATGGCAGCATTACGCTATGAGGGTGCTTCTCAGCATCAGGGACAGGGAGATTGTACAGAATAGAGGGAGGGATGAACAAAGCCACAGTGCACAAAACCTCAAACTGGGGTGAAAGTTTACCTTTCATACTACCAAGAAAAATCACTGGAGTGGTCTCAGGACAAGTCTCTGACTGTCCCCGAGTGGCCCAGCTAAAGCCCAGAGTTAAACCCCACACAACATTTATGTAGAGACCTAAAGATTGCAGTTTACAGACGCCACCTGTTCAGTCTAAAGGAGCTTGACAGGATAGTCCAGGAAAAATTGTATAAACCACCCAAATCCAGTTGTACAAAGCTCGGAGAGACTTAACCAAGAAGATTCCAAGCTGGAACTTCTGCCAAATGGGCTTCTACAAATTACTGAATTAAGGGTCTGAATATTTATATAAACTAGGGGGCTTTCACCCCTGCTCGCTTCGCTCGCCAACACTGGGCCTGCACTACGCGCCATTGTAAAAAGGGGGGCTGAACACACCCCAAGGAGATGCGGTCGTGCCACTGAAACCCTTAAATGTTGATACAATGGGAAACATATACAGTTTTTTTTTTTTTTTTAACCTCCTCTTTGCTCGATCTGCTGCTGGCTTGATGTTGCTGCCATGCCGCGTGATCTGCATCTTGTGCGGCGCTTCGAACATTTAAAAGCCTGTACAGCAGCTGTCCTTTTGTCTCACTGCTTTGTCTCTCTTCTCCCCCAGACATCCTCTGCTCCTGTTGGGGGTCCCGCTCCCGAGGCACGTCCCTATGAAGAGGAAGATTTTCTGTTCTTTTAATTGAGAGACGGAACTGTCCCCTCCAACTACACATGGAGCTCAATTCACTCCTGAAAGAGACTTATGTTTGTTTGAAGTGTTTGAATAACATTTCTGTCTCTAAAATCTCCTGTGTTTCTGTGCAACTCTGCGACCCAAGTGTGACAGCATATGTGGATTTCACTTTCACCAAACAACAAATCTTTTAATTCTCACAGATATGCCTCTTCATTGGGAAGAAACACTAATAGATCTCTTTTCTCCATTCTGTTATTTCACCGAGTAATAATTTCCATTTGTTTGCGCTAATGTGATCTTTACTATCATTTTTTTGAGACTTTCAATTTTCCTACTTCCATTATCTCCAACCTGCTCTACATGTGTATCACACCAACGTTTTTGAATTCTTTACGACGTTTCTGAACAGTTCTTGTCTCATCCTAAGATTTTTTTATATAATGGAGAGATGAGAGATTTGTTTTCGGTTTTTAATAAATTTGAGTGCCTTTGCCTACCTTTGGTCTAGGGTAACATCAAGTAGTCTTTGCTCTCTCTGAACAATGCCAGGATAAGCTCTGGTTTCATACAAGTCAGTTAACAAATGGAAATATTTATTATTATTTATTATTCATAATCACACAAGTGTGTTTTGTGCCTATTATTCAGTAATTACTTTAGGTGCAATATAGCAAAATTATAAACTTTATTACTCGAAATTTCTCATTATTTCATGCTCTTGAATCATCAGAATAATCTCTTCTTCCATAATTGTTAATTGGAATATTTTTCAATTTTTGGAGGCATCAAGTATTCTCTATTTAATAATTATACACCTAGGAATTATAATAGTAAAAATGCAAATGCAACAAAAAGTGTGCCTCATCAAAGTGTGCTATTATTTACTCAGACACATTAGTGTGGTAAGGGATGTAAGGGAAAATATGCCTAAAACCGACTACCTGTTAAACTATACAATACAATACAATACAATACAGTTTATTTTTGTATAGCCCAAAATCACACAGGAAGTGTCGCAATGGGCTTTAACAGGCCCTGCCTCTTGACAGCCCCCCAGCCTTGACTCTCTGAGAAGACAAGGAAAAACTCCCAAAAAAAACCTTGTAGGGAAAAATGGAAGAAACCTTGGGAAAGGCAGTTCAAAGAGAGACCCCTTTCCAGGTAGGTTGGGGCGTGCAATGGGTGTCAAAAGAAGGGGGTCAATACAATACAATACACAGAACAGAACAAATCCTTAATACAGTATAATAATACAAATTTTAGAAGCACGGAGCAGAATTTAACTGTAGATGATATCCCATAATAAGATTTGGATATTTTTAGAGTCCTGGAGACCTCATCCATCAAGCTGCCTCCCCATTTGGCCATTCCACGGCTGAAACGTTGCTCGGCCAGCCAATCCGATGAAAGGACCCCTTTTTCCCATGATTCCTGTGATCCTCCATCAGGGATGACTTTACCATAGGCAGGCAACAACTTGGCAGGTGGGTCGTGGCACCAAGTGCCACATTTGAGTACCGAGAACAGAAACAGAATAGGTGAGGGTTAGTAACAAATTATAACAATCATGTTACTTATGTTTTAGTGTTAATGACTAACAACAGAGATGCAGTCTGTACAGTTAATCAGCAGCTCTAGACAGAATATGCTAAACTGAAGTAGTGAGTCTTCAGCTGAGATTTAAAGGCTGAGACCGAGGGGGCATCTCTTATAGAAGCAGGAAGACCATTTCACAATTTAGGGGCCCTGTAACTAAAGGCTCGACCTCCCACTGTTATTTTATTAATCCTTGGAATCATAAGCAGACCGGCATCTTGAGATCTTAATGTGCGCTCAGGTTTGTAAGTCATGATAAGTTCAGACAAGTAAGCCGGACCTTGGCCATTTAATGCTTTATATGTTAAAAGGAGGATTTTGAAATCTCCCCTAAACTTAACCGGGAGCCAGTGTAAGGATTTAATAACTGGAGTTATGTGTTCATATTTTCTTGTTCTTGTAATAATTCTTGCAGCCGCATTTTGGATTAACTGGAGGCTGTATAAAGAACAGTTTGAACAGCCAGTGAACACCGCATTGCAGTAGTCAATCCTACTAGAGATAAATGCATGAATTAATTTCTCACAATCCTGTTTATTTAGAAAGCGCCTTAATTTCCTAACATTTTTAAGATGGAAGAAACATGTTTTGGACAACTTTTTAATATGTGCTTTTAAATGACATGCTAGAATCAAAGATAACTCCTAGATTACGGGCTGATTCAGTAAAATGAATTGGGATTCCAACTGAGTTAAATGATGACAAAATATTGTTGTGATCCGCGTCATTCCCTCCAACAATTAACATCTCTGTTTTATCTGTATTTAAAGACAAGTAGTTCTCATTCATCCACTCCTTTAATTCACTAACACAACTAATTAAAGACAACATCGGAGATACTTCATTTGATTTAAATGAAAGGTATAACTGGGTGTCATCTGCATACAAGTGAAAATTAACATTATGTTTCCTAATGAGAGATCCCAGTGGAAGCATGTGAAGTGAAAACAGTAAAGGTCCCAGTACTGAGCCCTGCGGGACACCATATTGAACTTCTGTGTATAATGATGGAGTACTGTCAGCACATTTCTGTACGTATTGGAATCAATTTGATAAATAAGAACTAAACCAAGTGAGCACGGGGGCCTGTAAGCCCAACATCGTTTTCTAGCCTGTGCAGTAAAATAGAATGGTCAATGGTGTCAAATGCTGCACTTAAATCTAACAACATAATTACAGTGGAGTTTCCTTCATCAGAGGATATCAGAATGTCATTTACAACCCGTGTTAGTGCAGTTTCTGTACTATGACCAGTGCGAAAACCAGACTGGAATTTCTCAAATAAATTGCAATGTGTAAGGTGTGACTGAAGCTGACTGGCGACTACTTTTTCTAGTACTTTAGAGAGAAATGGTAATTTGAAACAGGCCTATAATTATTTAGTATGTGTGGGTCTAGGTCTGACTTTTTAAGTAAAGGTTTAATGACTGACACTTTTAGTGCATCAGGTACGGTGCCATGCAGTAATGAACTATTGATAATGGTTAAAATAGGTGCTGCAAGAACATCCATGGCACTTTTTACTAGTTTTGTTGGCACTGGATCTAGGGAACAAGTAGTGGGCTTCATTTTAGTAATTAAAGTTAAGACTTCCTGCTCAGTTACAGGATTAAAATTATTAAAGTGCTGAATGCAATGTGCGGCAGGGTCTTGCTAAGCTAGTATTTGGTTTGTACTGTGATGCTGAGATCTGGGATCTTATATTTTTAATTTTCTCATTGAAGAAGTTCATAAAGTCTGTACTGCTAATATCTGTTGGTATTTTGCACTGTTGATCTGAATTCCCATTTGTTAATTTAGCCACTATTCTAAACAGTACCCGAGGATTTTTATTATTGCTATCTGTTAATGTAGAATAGTATTCTGAGCGAGCTTTAAAGAGGGCTTTTTTATATTTATTAACACTCTCTGTCCATGCAATTTGAAAGACATGTAGCTTTGTTGTTCTCCATCTGTGTTCCAGTTTTCTACACTCTAATTTAAGAGCTCGAGTATTTTCATTAAACCAGGGAGAATTTCTATGTGCTTTGATCACTTTTGTTTTAAGGGGAGCCACTGTGTCCAGAGCATCTCTCAATGTCACATTATAATGTGATGTTAGCTGATCTAAATTGTTTTCCACGTTTACATTTGATGTTAACTGATCTAAATGGTTTTCCACAATTACACTCAACTTACTCAAGGTATCTATAAAGTTTGAGGCTGAATTAAATTCTAGATGTCGCACTGTCTTTGTTTTAATCTGTGAGTGCGTTGGCATGGGCAGAACTAAATCAAATGTAATTAAGAAGTGATCGGAAATGACTTCATTTAATGGAGTAATATTTAAATTTTGAATTTCAACTTTGTAAGTTATAATTAAATCTAATGTGTGGTTATGATTATGAGTTGGACCTTTGACAATCTGACAAAATCCTACTGAATTTAACAAATAAGTAAAACATTTGCTAAAAGTGTCAGTTTCCACATCAGTGTGTACATTAAAATCCCCCATCAGTACTACGTGATCATAATTTATAGCCAAATCAGATAGAAGGTTGCTAAATTCAGTCATGAACAATGAATATGGCCCTGGTGGTCTGTAGACTAGCACTATAATTGTGTTGGAATCTGTTTTAATATTTAAAATGAATACCTCAAAGGATGTAAAGTTGCCTACATTTTTAGAAGTGATTTGCATTTTGTTACAATGAATTATTCCAAGGCCTCCTCCTCGACCAGAATCTCTAGACTTATGAAGGAAACAGTATCCATCTGGTGACGCCTCTGCTAGGGGAACAGTGTCACATTTACTAAGCCTGGTTTGAGTAAGAAGACACAGATCAGATTTTGTACTTAATATAATATCATTTACCAAAACAGCTTTAGTGCCAAGAGAGTGAATGTTCAATAAACAGCATTTAAAACTGCATATTTTTTTTCTGAACTGGTGATATATTAAACTAGGACTTCATTTGTAACAGCACATTTAAATTACAGGTGAGATCATATAGCAATTTAACTTTTTATTTTGTTCTCTATTTTGGGACCTATGGGTGGAACTTAATGACATGGGGATGTTTAAGGAATGTACCATTTATCTGTGTGCTGATTGGTGTAACTGAAATGTTTTCTATCTATTATATGTAAATTAACCTAGCTGATTAAAGGAGGCTAATCTGTTAATCCCTTCAGTCTTCCCATGAAGAACCCAGCTGCTCACATGGTGAGTCGCAATTGCTTGGTGTAAATAAAGAACATCCATCTCTGAATTCATTTTATAATGATGACTTAAAGCTTTGCTGTTTTACAGAAAATTTTCTCTAACAAAATATTTTCAGATTAAGAAGTGATTTTTAAAAAGGGGGCAAAATTAGCAGTAACTAGACCTGTATAAGTTGTTAATGGCCTTAGAAACAGCAGCATCTCTGAGTATACAGGGATAGATAAAGAAATAATACTGTACCAATAATGTTGTGCAAGGTGACTTATGGTGGCATCTTCCTAGTGATCGGTGCAATGAGAGCAGAAAATGACAGCAACCCCTTAAAAACAAAATGGCTTCATGGGAGGCAAAACAAAAAAAATAAACATAAACTACAAGTTCCTGAACAAAACTGTTATGATTTCAGGCCCCATGTATTTATATACAATAATTTCTTTAGCATTACTTTTTTCTTTATTGAACTTAATAAAAATATAACATTTCATACAATCAAGTCAAAACTTAACAAAACTAAATTCAAATCCACCACCCATGAGAAAGAGAGAAAGGCCAAGAGCCAGAGCAAAACTATTGAGAGTAGTAAAGAAAGAAAATAGTCTTTTCCTCCAATATAAATGCTTATTCTAAAATATTATTGATTAGGTCCTGCCAGGTTTTAAAAAGTTTTGAAAAGGACTCTAAATAAGAATTAGATTTTTTCCAATTACAAATAGTATATAACATCAGTTATCCACTGACTTAAAAGAGGTTGGCTAGGATTCTTCCAGTTGATCAAGACAAGTCTAAATGCTAATAGTGAAATGCATGCAATTACAGTTTGTTTGTCCTTCTCCATTTTAAGCCCATCTGGGTGTACACCAAACACAGCTGTTAGTGGGTTAGGAGGGATTGTGACACCTAGGCTGTCTGATAAACATTTAAAAAATTTTGGTCCAGAATGATGTTAATTTGGTACATGTCCAAAACATATGGCCAAATGAAGCTGGAGCTTGATTGCAATGTTTGCAGGGTGGAACTTGCCCTGGAAACATTATGGACAATTATTAATGTTATTTTTCTGTTACATCATTCTAAAATTTCATAGTTACTGACATTTTGTCCCTTTTGACTTTCACGATTGCTATGTCAGTTGATAGGGGGTGTGGCCAGGTTCATGCCTCATAGCAATGTTTCGTCTGCATCTGAGTATTTGAATAAATTCTAAAAGTACTATTAATGATTTCTTTGTACTTTAACTTTGTTCCTGGTTTTTGATCTTCACTTAGCCTTTTTAAAGTTTGTTTTCTATTTCTCTTTTTGTTTAGGTGTTTTCACTGCCTTCCTATTATTGAATTTTGCAAAGTTTTCTTACTATTCTTTTGTTACTTTTTACTATGGTCATTTCCTGGTCCTTTTGCATATAACTGTTGTGGCTTGCAGAGGGTGCTCCTGGTGCCCAAACCTGACATAGACAGACGCAGGACACAAATTCAGCACACATTTTTATTTCTTTACCCATGGGAAACGCCTTCCCCTGTTTTTCATCTGTACAGGAGAGTTCACGAAACAAAAACACTGCATAGAAGGCACTCTTTTCTTTTCTGTTCTTTTTCTCTTCCTCACTGTCGTGCCTTACTGGCATTACCAGTAATTAAATAAAATTTGTTAAGTGTCCTCTGCCGTGTAAAGAGGGAGGCTTTTGTTTGAGGAAAAAAGGTATAAAGAAAGGAAACTTGCCTTTTTCATTTATATAGTGCAGACAGACATCTTCGCTGACGATATTAGCGTCTTTTGGGGAGTGTCGCGGCGGGTCTCATGTAGACTGGAGAGACAGCCTTGCCATTGACCGCCTGGGATGGCGTTGTCGGTCCTCCACTCACTGCGTGTGCCTCCTGCGACATAACTCTAAAGGAGCAAAAGAAAGTGTGAAGCGCCTTAATATTAGTTAACCCGGATTAGCATATGGATCCCTTGTTCGTAGTTGTCTGAGCTATAGCTCAGGGGACGGAGGAAAAAAAAATTTAGAAAGTGCTTCATTTAACTTAAGGCATGAAGTGCAGTCCGCATTTGAAAAGACGGCACAGCTAAACGTGCGCACGCGCCAGCTGTTTGATTTTTATAGTAATTATGTGGGATAGTAGACGCTGCTTTTCGCAAACGCGTTCATGTCATCGTGTACCCCGGGAGGGATGACGTACGGCTGTTTAATTGGTCGGCGCAGTGGCACCGAATACAAAAGGGAATCATGGCCTCTAGAGGGAGTTTTTTCTGACTAGTTCGTCTTGGAGGAAGGTACTGTACTTGGTAGATCTGCGTCTTAGAAGTTACCAAGCATTACGGCTTGTACTTTGTTTTTGTAAATATTTTTTCATGTAAATATCTCTTGATTAACTTTGGTGGAGGTATTTATTGGGTTGTGGTTAGTGGTGCACTGTTATTTTTGTATATACACTTTTTTTTTCTGTATTTTGAATATTTTTGGGTGAATCCTGTATCATACACTGTTTGGAGGAGCAGCTTCCTGACTTGGATCACTGTGGAGGAAGACAGCTTCATATTTTGCTTTTGTGTATATATATATATGGATTCCACTAGTTTGTGGACCTCACATTATTTTTCAAAAAAACCAACCCTTTTTGTGTCCGTGTCTCCCTGTCTTACACCATCATCCTGGTCACGCTTGGTCCCACATACTAGACACCTAGAGTGTAGGCTGGTAATTCCAATTCCCACTACACGGGGTGTCACATCCTTTCCTTCCGATTCTGGCTCCCGGAGTAGTGGCGGCTGGCTCATTTTATAGGGCACCCAGAAGTGCTCCAGGTTTTGACAACCTTCTTCTGACAGCAGTTCTGGGTGTGGTGGAAGTACTGCCACACAGGGCTCAACAGTACCTGCAACACCCCCCTGGCGGCGCCCATGGAACCCAAGAGGGCGGCACCAAACTCCAACTCCCAAGGAACCCTGTGGGAGTCCAAGGCACCTCTGCAACCCAGGGGGGGCTGCCATCTATTGCTCCAGGGGAGGTAATGCTCTGAATATGTTCTCTCCCCCGATCCTTTCAGTATAGAGGTATGGGCCCTGGTCCCCCCCACACTGTTTATTTCAAAACAGTACACCGCATCTGTAACCATTTCAGAACACTTTCATTTAGTGATTTAGTTTTGTTCAGAATGTGAAACAAAGCATGCAAATAAAATAAAAATGAGGTCTTAGCTTTTCATGGGATTTAATGCATTCTTATTTAAGTAAGGTATCAAGAATTATAACAACTGGGTACAATAAGGAGATGGCTCCAGACAAGGGAGAAACCAGAGATGTATACCTTTGGGAAGTGGTTGGAAAGTGAATAAATGTAGAAACCCATCTTTAATATAGGGAGAGCATGCAATATTTGCATGGAAAGTGATCCTTCAAGGTCAAGGACCTAGCACTCGGTAGCTGTAAGTGAGAACGGCACATCACTGTTACACTCTGCCAGCCATTCTGGAAATGCAAACACCATTTTATTATTGTATTAAAAATACAAATATTCACAAAAAATGAATAAGGGCACAAATATTCTTAAATATTGTATAGTGCAAGCTTAACATAAGCTGAGAGCCGAGTGCCATTTATCTGTGTTATAAAATGTGTTTTAGTGCTCTACAGAAATCTATATTACTTATCTATATTACTTATATGTACAAAGAATACTTTGTACATAAAAGGTTAACCTTCTACTGACCTCAACCTGTAATTTATAATTTACTTTTACTATCTACATGTAGTGGCTCTATTATTATTAATATTTCTTTTTATCATCACAAAGATTATTTCTATTTTATATGTAGGAGTTTTTGTGTTTTGAAACGCTTGTCGATTATAGCACAAATAAAAAAAAGAATTAATGTAGTACAAGAAAACTTTGACCCTGTCATCTGAGACAGTGGCTACCCCTTTAAGTAGCATGTATGTTAGCATTATTTGATAGATTTTTTCTTCAAAGTTACCACATTCTGTTTCCTAATGTTGTAGTGTAGAGCATTTCAAATTTCTTATAAGTAGTTGGAGTTACTCAATATATATGCCATCTTCAAACTTTCTCAAGCATGTAAATGCAAGGATAACTGCAGTTTCACTATGAATGTTTGAGAATACTTGAAAAGTTCAGATCTATTAAAACCTAAGTAGTTTTCTTTAGTAGTAGTATTTTCCTAATTAGAAATGACTTCAAATATCCACCCATTTCCTGAATCCATTGAGAAAAAGAACAAGACAAGTAATGCTGGTGAGTTAGAAGCTATTTACTAAAGACTAGATGCAAAAGGCTTGTCTGCAGTCACTTCCAAGTGATTATTTATTGCTGATTTACTGCAACATTGTCTTTTGCTCTGAGGTAACAACAACAACATTTATTTATATAGCACATTTTCGTACACATAATGTAGCTCAGAGTGCTTTACATGATGAAGAAAGGGAAAAAAGGAAAAAGTAAGAATTAAAACAAGAATAGAATAAAAGTAAGGTCCGATGGCCAGGGAGGACAGAAAAAACAAAAAAAACTCCAGAGGTCTTTCTATTCTGGATGACAGGAAGTGTCTGAATGTTCTTTGCTCAGGTCTATATCTTCAGTTCTAAGTGGAAGAGGAAGATACATAACTAGCAGTGTCACATATGTCTTTTCCCAGTCTACCCTTAAAATTGACCCCTGTAAATTTCACACAATGCCCTGATATATGTCACCATATTTGCCAAGGTTGTTGGGAGTGAGATCTTAACCTCTCAGCAATAAGCAGAAGGAGGGAGCCAGCAATTGAATGTATGCCAGTCTATTGTAGTTTACTCATGCACACATCTAATTTACAGGCTCCAGTAAGTCTAACATATCTTCTTATATAATATGCTGTCCGTTTGTCTGTCCAGGATTTTAAATCACCTGTAGCTTGCAAACCGTTTGAACTACAGTAATCCCTCCTCCATCGCAGGGGTTGCGTTCCAGACCCCCCCGCGATAGGTGAAAATCCGCGAAGTAGAAACCATATGTTTGTATGGTTATTTTTATATATTTTAAGCCCTTATAAACTCTCCCACACTGTTAACATTATTAGAGCCCTCTAGACATGAAATAACACCCTTTAGTCAAAAGTTTAAACTGTGCTCCATGACAAGACAGAGATAACAGTTCTTTCTCACAATTAAAAGAATGCAAATATATCTTTTCTTCAAATGAGTCTGCATCAGGAGCAGAGAATTTAAGAGAGAGAGCGCGCTCTCGCAAAGAAAAGCAAACAATCAAAAAATCAATACGTGTGCTTTTAAGTAAAGCGGCACTTTTCAGAGGAGCGTCAGTATCTTCTAAGCAAACAGCCTATGTTGAAACAGCCCCTCTGCTCAAATCTCCTTCGTCAGGCGCAGAGAACGTCAGAGAGAGAGCGCGCGAGATTAAAGCAAACAATCAAAAAATCAATACGTGTGCTTTTGTGCTTTTAAATATGCCGAGATAAAGCGGCATTTTTTAGAGGAGCGTCAGTATCTTTTAAGCAAACAGCTTCTGTGCAAACAGCACCTCTGCTCATACTCCCTCGTCAGGCGCAGATAATGTCAGAGAGGGTGAGATAGAGGCAGAGACAAGCAAACAAACACCGCGCGGGATGCATATCTTATAGCACTGAGGAGTTTTAGTTAATATGTAATACATGCTCTGATTGGGTAGCTTCTAAGCCATCTGCCAATAGCGTCCCTTGTATGAAATCAACTGGGCAAACAAACTGAGGAAGCATGTACCATAAATTAAAAGACCCATTGTCCGCAGAAATCCGCGAACCAGCGAAAAATCCGTGATATATATTTAGATATGCTTACATTTAAAATCCGCGATAGAGTGAAGCCGCGAAAGTCGAAGCGCGATATAGCGAGGGATTACTGTATTGACCTGAAATTTGCCACACATATACTATTATCTACTTTCGGGGTGATGATTGACCTCCAAGGTTATTCCTTTTTTTATTTTATGTTATTGTAGAATCATCTCTCGGCAGCGGCCAGCACGGTGGCCGTGCAGTACATGCGTACAGGCACCGTTCTCATCCCTACCACATTTGCCGTCACTTACCCTACCTTTTTATATCCTAAATCATTCTAGAGGTAGATTGAAGACTTAAGTGCCAGCTTAAGTGAAAAATTAAAGAAAACGTACCAAGTAATTGCAACACAAACACTGAATTAATCAGTTTTAACGTGAAAAGATGCTGACGAAAGAAGAGAAGAAGTGGGCTGCTAGGGTGGAGAAAAGAAGAGCTGCTCAGGAAGCAGCAAGCGTATCAACCTCTGAGCAAACAAATGCTAAACATACAGAGAAAGAGTAGGAAAACTAGGAATGCTCAAGTCAAGTGTGTCCGCCGTTACTGGTACATTAATACTACTAGAATATCACAAAAGGAAAACATGAGATTTTCACATAAACTATGGCCAAGGCAGAATCTAAACTCTGGAGGAGTTTGGCAGAATTACTTCAGTATAAACACCAATTCCTAATTGTTTGATTTATTTGCAGTAACTTAAATAATGACTGCTTTGTTTGTAATTTGTACTTAGTATTCTTATATTATATTTTATTTGAAAGAATCATCTTTAGCTTCTTCCTCCTTTTTGTTAAAACAGAAATTTTAATATTTTCATTTGGCCCTGGATGCTGATTTGGTGAGCCATTGGGAAGGGAAAGGTTCATATGCAGTTATTTTGTTTAATAAATAACACAGTTCATTATTTGATTTTTGATGTGTTTTGTGTTGCATGATTATTAAAAATTTTTACTTAATCAATAACCTCCTACTGCTGTGTCCACAGTCAACAAGTCTATAGCATTTATCCTTTAGATGATTTTCTGAAACCACTTTTTTCACATATTCCAGCTAAGGTTTCTCTTGGTACTCTGATTTCCTCCCACAGTTTGTTAGATTTATTGGTGATTCTGTATTGGCTCTGCGTATAAGAATTTTGTTGGTGCTAGACATGCTGTTATAGATATGTTGAAGTTCAACCTTGGTTAAAAATACCATAACTTGTGAATTTTGCTTCTGACTTTGTCCAATAATTTTCCTGATGCTTAGGTCCCCAAAGGGAAATTGTCTTTGTGCATGACCTTTGGTGATTTGAGCACAGGGTCAGCCATTGTACAGGGTACTCATGGGTCCAACAGAGTAGGATCTCTTCTGGAAGTAACAAGATTTGAACCGGCAGACCTCCAGATACCAGATCCTTAGCCTCAGAGCCACCCTTTTATAAAAAATCTAAGTGAGAGAAAGATAGCGTTAGATGAAAAAAAAATCTACTGAAGATTAAGTAGTTTAGCAGGCAATAAAGAAACATATTTTTTCCACCTAGTTAGGCTATGACAATGTGCAATTGTGTGTATACACAATGGTGCTCTGTTATGAATTGGTATTCCATTAAAGGGTACTTCACATGTTGCAGCCATTGGATTAAGTGAGTTAGGGAAAATGGATGTACATTCTTTCTGAAGTTTGTTCCCTTAATTGCTAAGGATAATATGCCTTAAACAGGAGCTGTTCATTTGCATTTTTCACACCTGTCTGCATAGAATTATACGGCTGCTTCAATAAAAGAGGGAGAAAAATCATATAAACTCAGAGTAACAAATGCTTTCATGTGAATCGAACATAAAAATTTCTTTGAAAGCAAAGCAATTCTTCTTGAGAATTCTACATTGTTAAATACCTGTCTTACCAAAGTGAATTCTTTTCTCAAACTAACTCCCCACATAATATTTCATGCACATCTCGGTGGAAATCACTGAAAGAACACCCAAGAGGCCAAATTCCATCCTACTCATCATATAAGGAGAAGCAACACATGAGCAGACTTAATGATGAGAACTATACACTAACGCCCTCCTCTGACCTTTATAAGAAATGACATGAATTCCAGAATTGTCTACCAAAACTAATAAAGACTATTCAGTTAGCCCCATTATTCAGATTGCACACATGGAAAAATGAAGCATGATATTTTAAGCACGTAAAATGCACATGAAGAAAGCTCTTAACTTTATTAGTGAAAGTAATATGACTGAGAGATCAAAGACTATGAAACAAAATTAAAATCTTTAGAAAAATTATACAATGATGCATAAATTAGAATGTGTTGTTAAAAACCCTAAAGGGTAAGTTTCTTAGTAATTTTTTTTATTACAGTGTGTTATTTGACCTAGACATTTGTTTTAAGTGAAGCTTTACAATTTTACCACCACCAAACACAAACATTGATTCAAACAAAATAAACTGCAATCTGATATAACAATGAATGAGAACCTTAAAATTCAATAATTAACTCTCCATACAAAAGGAAAGCATCTTAACTAATTCAAACCTACAACAGCTTGATAGATAAGACAGAATAATTAAAATAGGAAGAGGGTCCTTCCCTTATACTTAAGGGTTTCCTCAATGTAATCTTATTATAGAAAGGGTTTATCAATTAGACCTGTGAACACTATAAACAAACGTGTGTGGGTACAAATACAATACTCCTGGAAGATTCAGTAGCTCAAGGAAATAATAAAATTGTCCTTTTAGCCTTGCACTCATTTAACAACTAGCAATTCTTTTAACACAGCTATGGCCATCGCCTCAACTCAGAGATGCGGCTGAACTCTCCTCGTTTCCATCTGTTCACAATATCACATTGACTCTCTGACCCCACTTGCCTTTAACTCTTAATAGTCTTTTTTATCTGTCTCCACATGTGCACTAATTACCAACTACTCAAGTCTCATGGGAAACACCCCTGTGTCGTATAAATGGTTAATGCCGACATCTGCTCACTGCAGGCAGATAAATCTATTCATTACAATGTATCGGTCTTGAAATCTTAAGTGCAAAGCAGTAGTGACATTCACACCTTTTTAGCTCCTGTCATCTCACAGGATGGTGGTAATACTTTATCCTAAGGTTTTCATTTCCCATTGTAAGTTTTCACTGGTACACTTTGGAGGAAAATGCACTTTGTTTTCAGTTGTCCCGGCCTCTGTTTTCTGGTACCTTGGGTGTCACTCAATATTGTAGTTAGTGTTTTTGGGGTCTCACATTGGTGATACTTTCTTACTAGCGTAAAATATACTCTGTCAGATGTAATTATGCAAATTGTTTTTCAGGAAAAATGAATTAGCTTTTTTTTTAGCACTGTCTGTCTTTCATTATGTACCTCTCATTCCTTCAGTGAGGCTGGTATCACACACGTGCAACAAAGGATCACTTTTCCAGCTCGTCAGGAATATGTACTTCCACTCCAGGACAGGAGGGAGTGCTGTTGCTAGTAGTATCATCATCTCTTACCCGCAACACCAAGAAGGCCGTCTCTTCAGGGCAACTGACTCCACCGCTTCTGTTGGAGATCTATAAAAGGTGACTACCACCAAACAAAGATAGGGTCACATTTGGACCAGAAATGACTGAAGGACGGAGCTCCGCCAGGCCAGATTCCCTCTGTAGAGCAATCGTTCTCTGTTAACAGGCCACCACTGCCCACTGTTTTGTTCAGTTTTTGTGTCACTGCCAAGGTTTTCCTTCTGTACCAAGGGCATCAAATTAAATGGGGTGACCCAGCTAGCATTCCAACAATCTTTGGACTTCCCATGTCTTCCCTCGATCACCCTGGAATATGAAGTACCCATGTCTAACCCTATTATAGGCTATCTTCTGTTTCTACATTCAAGCAGATTTTTCCCTTTGAAGCACAACAGCGACTTTGTGCAAGGGTAACAGAGACTGACCTAGTTGAGATAGAGAGCAACCTAACTGTTGGCGACACTAGTTTATAAATGGAGGAAGAAACATTTGTTGTGCTGTTAAGTAAGTCCTCATTTTTGCGTGAAGGGGGTCCATTGAGGCTTGCAAAGGTGAATTCTTGGTCACTCTCCTTGCTTACCTGGCTAAGAACAGACTCCCGAGAGTCTATGGGATACTAGAGGAGATGATATTGTACTGTGATTAACGCCTGGTATTATCAAAGGCATAAATTAGAGATTTTATTGATGTACTATTCATCAGTTCCCTGAAGTATCTCCCTTTATTGACCCCTGCTTTGGATTATAGTTTTCTCCTGAGGATATTTGAATATAAATTTCTTAACTGAATATTCAAGCACTAAAGCATTACAATGGCCTACTTAATTATATCAATACAATATACAGTGTTTTCTGCTTTAACTTTTCCCTTTCTGTTTTCTTCCTTATTTTAAATGTCAAATAAAAACTACTCTAGTTAACAGAGAAAGATCTAGGATTTAAAATGTAAGGATTTGGTTTATTGGGAGCTCAACAAAATCTGAGTGAATATGCCTCTCTGATTTGGAAATATCAGTTTTTTGGCAAATGTACAGAATAAAAATAAAGTTTCATCTCCTTATAACTGAAATGTTTTTCTTTTCTCTCTAATTAATGTTTGTGAGAAACAAAGACCTTTTTCAACTTAAACCTCTGTCATCCTTTTAAGACACCAGACATACAGTGCCAGATGGAGTGAGATTTTAGTTCTACCATAGAAGCAGAAGGTCATTTATTTAGGGCAAGTCTGGATCAGGTTAGTTTGCAAATATGTCAGCATTACTTTCATATGATGTACTGTGAATATTCCACATACAGAGAGCAAAAAAATATACTCTATGTGTACTGTAAAAAAACAAATAAAAATGTATTGTATGCTCTGTGTGTGTGTGTGTGTGTATATATATATATATATATATATATATATAATATATATATATATACAAAAAACAAAACTGCAACTAATCTTATTGACATGGCTGAACAATTTAAATATTTGTCCAGTTTACATGTTATGAAAAAAAAAGTATCTAACAAGCAAAATCTTATTTAACATAATTTTACAAAAACATACTAATGTTATATTGAGGTAGTTGTTACATAACAACAGCAACATTTATTTATATAGCACATTTTCATACAGACAATGTACTATAGCTCAAAGTGCTTTACATGATGAAGAAAGAGAAAAAAGACAAAATAAATAAGAATTAAAATAACACATTATAATTATAATGTGTTACTCACATTTGTCTCAGAATCAGACTTGACAACTAAAATTTAATGTAAAAATCTAAAATGTGATATGCTTTCTAATTTGGAATACTTAACACAAATCAAGTTACCTGATTAATTATCATTGAATAAACTAATATGGCAATAGTATAATCCATAACGAAAATGTACTATAGAAAGAATACAAAAAAGTAAAAAAATAAATAAAATGTGAAACAATGTCCTTTAAAGAATAGATTAGCTATTTACTTTATTTCCATTGTTGGGAGCAGTTCCACTTTTAGTCTTGGAGTACTCTATCAAAATATAAATCTTTTTTCATTAAATGTCAAAATATCTGCATTACACTAAAAGAGTTACAAACAAGCAACCAGGAACACAAAAATGGAATATATATATTTATATAGATATATGTATGTACAAAGTTGACTGATTCACACAATAAATAAGTAAAACAGTATGTTTTGTTTAGGTAAATAGCTGAAGTTTGGCAGGATGGCACATCTAGGGCATTAAGGATGTCACAAAAACCAATACTTTGGTACTAAAATTTTGAAAACATAAAGATACTAGCCTGTTTACATTACATTACCGTAGGTACTGAGAAAGCTGGTATTGCAATTATGCAAGACAATGTACTATTGTGGAATGCATACTAATACAATAATACATAAGAAAAAACTTCAATAAATGAAGGTACGTTAACAAAAAGCCATCAAATGGGATTTTTGTTTTTGCCATGGTATCAGAAGGTTTTGAGTATCATACATTTTCACTGGTTATTGGTATTCCGGTACCATGACATGCCTATAGGGCAGTAGGTATCCCCTAGAAAAGAACGTTATTTAGGGGTAGAAACCCCCCTGCAATAGAAAAACTAATCCTACCTTCTGAGTCTTACATTAAGGCCTTAGCTGATTTTATGAGACATTTAGAATGAATAATTTAACACAATGGCTACATTTTGATCACTAATGACATAGAGTCCCTTTATACTAATGTTCCACAGAATAAATTGTTAGTAATCCTTTGCCACAGTTTTCGGCTTATTAATTGAATAACATTAATTTTATTGTTGGCCTTACTGATGTAACTTTACATTTGAACTTTTGTGTTTTTAATAATCATTTCTGTTGCCAACACAAAGGAGACACAATAGGGTCAGCTTCTGGCCCTAGTATAGCCAATTTGAATGTTGCACATTTTTGAAGAGCAATAGTATTCTCCTCTAATAATCTGTATTCGGATTAGTTTGTTGTGTGACAATAATTTATTGATAATGCTTTTTTGATTTTTAATGGGGAGGTTGATACATTACTTAATTTTCATAAATACATTAATAGCTGTGATCAGAATTTGACCTTTACTTTGAAATATAACATTAAGTCTATTTAATAATAATAATAATACATTTTATTTGAAGTGCCTTTCAAAAAACTCAAGGTCACTGTACAATCAGGTAAAAAATAAACATTCAATGAGTAAAAAATTTAAAATCAAAATAAAACATCAAATAAAACACCAGTAACAATTACAGTGAATAAGCAATTTTGAACAGATGAGTTTTAAGATTAGCCTGAAATTGGTGAAGGGTAGTCATATTCCTAAGATAAGCAGGTAATGAGTTCCATAAGGAAGGTGCCGATCTACTAAATGCTCGATATCCCATCGTGACAAGACGTGCTGGTGGATTATTTAAGTTGATGGAAGAAGAGGATCTGAGCATACGAGAGGGTTTAATGACTTGTAGGAGCTGTGAGAGATATGTAGGGGCAAGATTATGAATAGCCTTATATGTAAGGACTAAAATTTTGTAGTTGACCCTAAACTTTATTGGCAGCCAATGAAGCTGCTGAATAACGGGTGTAATGTGATCAGAATAGGGTGTTTTAGTAATTATACGAGCAGCCGAATTTTGAACAAGTTGAAGTTTATGTAGTAACTTTTATTTCTATTTTAGATGTAACAATTCATGTTATAGATTGCTCTATCCAATTTAAGCTTTATAGAAAATCTAGTGGCCATAATACTTTACTTCATTCTAGTTTTTATGCTAGGTCAATAAATAATAATTTACCAGTCTCTCTGTAATTGTTCTAACTATCAAGATTTTATAAGGGTAGCCCATGATATGAAAGTTTTCTATGAAAGAGTTAATCTAAAAAATCTGTAAATACGGCTTACAAACAAGCATTATTTATTAACAGAGATTTACTTCTTACTTCACAAAAAAAAGAACAATGAAAGAATTGTATGTAATTTCACTTATTTAAGTACGCGAATCATTTTTGTTATATAATATTAAAACACTGGCATTTTCTCCAACTAAATCCATTTTTTTTTCTTAAGTGTCATTGTCTGCATTCTCCAGAGGCCATAATATTAGAGATTTTTCAGTTAATGATTTACATACATCTCTCCCTCCATCCCAATTTAATGTAACTTGGATATTTAATCCTGAGCATTTCCCTTACTTAAACTGTAGTTGTGCAAATGTGCTCAATGTACAGTGGGAGCCACGTCAAACAGCCACCTGGAGCATGACAGGACCATGACAGGACCATGAGAGGATCATGCACGATCCGTGCACGGAATGTGATCCCCCGCGATGACGCAGTTAACGATGCCCCGCCCCATAAACGCCCCCATGCTCTTTCTAAAAAGATGGTTGCAATGCTGTATAATCCCGCCAGATGGAGCATTGACTGCTTCAGTTAACTGCAGTGTCCAGGAAGCCCTATACCGTATCTTTAATATACTGTACAGGCAGTTCTTGTATTGTCAACATACTGTAGTTTCATAAATAGATGACGGGGTAAAGAAAACAACAACAAACCGATTAATAAAACAGATTTGTTAAATCACTCAATACACAACTCATGATGATACGGAAGCGTATTAGGGCCACGGTGGAAAAAAAAATATGGACACAGTGAAGAAAAAAAAATCAAAATGTCGAGATTAAAGTCGACATGTTGACTTTATTCTCGACATTTCCACTTTATTCTCGCCATTTACGTCGAGATTAAAGTCGACATGTTGACTTTATTCTCGACATTTCCACTTTATTCTCGCCATTTATGTCGAGATTAAAGTCGACATTTCCACTTTATTCTAGTAGTTTATTTTGTCAGTAGAATGTCGCAAACTAAACTTCATCTTAAAATGAATGTTTAATTTACTAGATTTTCTCAAACCCCCGTCATAAGTTAATGTAGCACATTAAATGCTTTTTATTAAGTGTTCCCCGACCCAGTTTTTAATCTCCATGCGCTTCTTAAACTGACTTCCTCTTGCACACAGACAGCAGACCGCGATCGCCGCACATTGACTTCATGATATTCCTGCTCTATGAACATTCAGAATACTAACATACAGTGCATGATATCTTCTTCACGATGAAATGCATTAAAGCATGTATTAAACACGGGTGGCGGGGGGCACGGTGGCGTGGCTGTAGTGCTGCTCCCTTGCATTACGGGGTCCCCAGGTTTATATTAAGTGTAGTGAACTTTATGACAGGTGTGACGAGGCTCCAAAAAACTGGATATATGAATGGGTATCGCACAGGTTTAACTTAAATATTGTGTAAATATTGGGCTCGTGATGTGGTGGTCGGAGACACGAAAGCAGAATTCAATGGATGTTCTTCTGAGCGGGCTTTCTTTATTGCATGCGCGCTGTCTCTATCTGACGTACTAAACCTCCAGTTTCTATCATTGCTTTTTCTTTCTGCACATAACCAATCACCACACGATAAACGTCTTTGTGAAATTAAAACAAGTTATAAACTGAGACCTCAGAGTTTTCAGAACTTAAAATGTATTAAAGCATGTGGGGGCACGGTGGCGTGGTGGTTGCGCTGCTGCTTCGCAGCAAGGGGGTCCCGGGTGTTCCCTGCCTTGAGTTTGCATGTTTTTTTGTGGTGGGTCTACTTGGCGTGCTTCAGTTTTCTTTCAAAGACATGTAGGTTGTGGGGTTTTGTTATGTATTATTGACCCTGCTACTTTATGTGTTCCACGTATTCACCCTGCGATGTGTTGGCACCACATTCAGGATTTACTCCTGCCTCACACAAGATGCTTGCTGGGATGGGCGCAACCCTGAATGGATGGCATAATCAAACATGTATAATGATGATTTTTTTTAAATTTCTGAAAACTCCATCCCAGCAAGCACCGTGCCCCCACATGCTTTAATAATTTAAAGTTCTGAAAACTCCGAGGTCTAAGTTTATAACTTGTTTTAATTTCACAAAGACGTTTATCGTGTGGTGATTGGTTATGTGCAGAAAGAAAAAGCAAGGATAGGGATCTGGAGGTTTAGTACGTCAGACAGAGACAGCACGCATGCAATAAAGAAAGCCCGCTCAGAAGAACATCCATTGAATTCTGCGTTCGTTTCTCCGACCACCACATCACGAGCCCAATATTTAAGTTAAACCTGTGCGATACCCATTCATATATCCAGTTTTTTGGAGCCTCGTCACACCTGCCATAAAGTTCACTACACTGAACATACAACTGGGGACCCCTTAATGCAAGGGAGCAGCTCTATAGCCACGCCACCGTGCCCCCCGCCACCCATGTTTAATACATGCTTTAATGCATTTCATCGTGAAGAAGATATCAAGAATTTCTCTTAGTATTCTGAATGTTCATAGAGCAGGAATATCATGAAGTCAATGTGCGGCGATCGCTGTCTGCGCCTCTCAGTGCAAGAGGAAGTCAGTTTAAGAAGCGCATAGAGATTAAAAACTGGGTCGAGGAACACTTAATATAAAGCATTTAATGTGCTACATTAATTAATTACAGGGTTTGAGAAAATCTAGTAAATTAAACATTCATTTTAAGATGAAGTTTAGTTTGCGACATTCTACTGACAAAATAAACTATTAGAATAAAGTGGAAATGTCGACTTTAATCTCGACGTAAATGTCAAGAATAAAGTGGAAATGTCGAGAAAACTAGTTAGTAAAATATTTTTTAAGACATCCTTAATAATCCTTAAAGACAAACGCCCTCTGCCAGACATCTGCCAGATGAAAAAGATGACGTCGCATAGACGTCTCCGCGACGTGTGTGTGCTATCTGGGTTAACAATCCTTAAAGACACGGTACGTCTGTAATTTATCTATACCGATCATTGTAGGTACGGAATACAAATGCAGGCTATGTACAGTATTTTACATTACGGTGTATTTTACTTAGTTCCATTTAATATACTGATGAATTATATTTTGCTGCAAAGCGTCTTTTTGATTAAAAGAGGAGTGACATTGTGAGTTTGTGACACTGACAGTAAGCTGTAATGTTAACTCCAGACTTGGTAAACAGACCATTAAGTTATCTAAAGTTATATCTGACCGCTGCTGGTGCTGCCAGTGATTTTCAAAACGGCCAATAAAAAACTAAACTGGGAAATAATCTGTAAACTACCCCAAACAAATTTTATAAAAATAAATAAATAAATAAAGTCACCACTTACCGCGAATAGTCCATTAACACTAGAATTACCAGAGCCTACGAAAAAACTCTTAGATCCGTCCCACCTTAAATCGCTTCTTAAAACCGTTCTCACCTCTCCGCCAGCGTCTT
>JANRMT010062842.1:4050230-4180693 GCA_026402145.1 Polypterus bichir lapradei | reverse complement strand
GAATATGGTAGTATATGTCACTCGCTCGCTTCTTATTGTTTCGCTGCCTTCTCAATTATATAATGCATGTTTTCTTCAGCGTATTTTGGAGCTCTTCCTGGTTTTCTACATAGTGCGTTGACAGTCAGTCCACGTGATTACGTGGGCGGCGTGATGATGTCACACGAAACTCCGCCCCCACGGCGGTCAAGCTCAACTCCATTACAGTAAATGGAGAAAAATACCTTCCAGTTATGACCATTACGCGTAGAATTTCGAAATGAAACCTGCCCAACTTTTGTAAGGAAGCTGTAAGGAATGAGCCTGCCAAATTTCAGCCTTCTACCTACACGGGAAGTTAGAGAATTAGTGATGAGTCAGTCAGTCAGTCAGTCAGTCAGTGAGTGAGGGCTTTGCCTTTTATTAGTATAGATATATATATATCTATATATCTGTCTATCTATCTCTACATATATACACACACATATACATACACATATATATCTATGTATGTATCTATCTATATGTATATATCTATCTATCTATCTATCTATATCTATATCTCTATATATATATCTATATATATCTATATCTCTATATATATATATCTCTCTCTATATATATATATATATATATATATATATATATCTCCTTTGGGGTGCGAGCAGCTTTTGCTGGGGGTGCCAGAATCCATTGAGGAAGAAAAATTAAAAACATTATTTGTACAAAATCTTAATTTATTTATCCATTCCTAAATAATTAAATGGGCAGGCTATTTCGTATCAGTGCAATATGCTGCTTGTTAAAACGGATGACTCCCGCTCATACGTGCAAGTATGCGTGGATATTATGAACTATCATATCTGTTCAAGTTCTATTTAATTTTTAAATATAAGTAATTTTTATTTGGTCGACAGAAATATGTTTAGTAGGAATGAAAGTTAAATTTAATCATCATTGCATAAATTTTTCTTCACCATAGAAATTTAAAGACTAAATCCAACTTCCATTACTACGAAAGATATTTCTAGTGACTAAATAGAATCTACTTATATCCAAAATCAAGCTATTGAGCTGTCGCCTGCCTGCCTGAATAAGTCACCCTCGCTTCGCTCTTACTTTTTTACCCTACTTTTATTCATGGCTAGTCGCGGAAAAATTATAACATGGAAGCAGGATTAAACTGAGTATGGCTTTACCAAAACAATTATTGATGGCGAAAAAAGTATCAATTATTCATATAACTTCAATTGGTGATCTTTTTTTCTGCGTTAACCTCATATTTTTTCATACTTCTACTCAAACCAAGGGGGTGCGAGGGTAAAATGAATCGGAAAGCGGTGATTTATATATATTGAATATATTGAAATATTTTTACTATGAAATAATGCAAACAGTACGCGGCACGTGCTTCGCCCTAATATATATATATAACTTTTGAGAATGCAACGTATAGTTTTGTCCAGGAGGAAAGCAATCTTGCCTCAAATCAATGGCAACCTTTTGTAGGGTGTGTCCCTGAGACTTATTAATTCTCATCGCGAAGCAGAGCCTTACTGGAAATTTGAGGCATTTCAATTGAAATGGGAGATCAGAGGGTATAACGGTCACGCGAGGAATACATTGAGTGTGGAGAAACTCTAGAGACAGCGTGTGCATTAACTTGTGGATTTTTCTGTGAGTATTTGGTGGCAGTGTGACGAAGTTGCTTCGGAAGACGGTGTTAGCCGCGGTGCTCAGCTCAGAGCGAAATGAGGTGAATGGGAGGGGAGAAGATGATGTCACTTCTCCACCCGCCTTAACTGTCAATCCCCCCACAAACACAGTCTCTTAGAATTTGCATAAGCACAGCCTCTCACCATCAATTTGAACTTAGTTGCAAAGTGATCAAAACTGTCGTTTATACCCTGCGTCCTCTCATTAAACTTGTATCCCGCATTAGCCGTGGGCATGACAAACGCCAGCAGCAGCCTGTCTATGAACTTAATTTAAACTTTATAGGTTTACACCGTGCTTTGTTTCCGCAGTAGCTGCACTTATGAATATGCATTGGCCTCGCTCACTGAGTGCAAGGGAAAAAAATAAAATGTAGTCTATAAGTTATTAAAAGTAAAACATTAACGTTTTGTTCAGTTTCTTGCTACAGCAATTTTAACTCCGTTACAAAGTGATCCAAAGTCTCGTTTATACCTCGTGTCTTCTCAGTAAACTTGTATCTCGCGAATAGTGTCATTTGCCGTAGGCATGTCAAATGGCAGTGGGAGTGTGTCTATAAACTTAATATAAACTTACGGTTCACGCCGTGCTTTGTTTCCGCAGTAGCTGTACTTATGAATATGTCAGTCGCTCGCTTCTTATTGTTTCGCTGCCTTCTCAATTATATAATGCATGTTTTCTTCAGCGCGTTTTGGAGCTCTTCCTGGTTTTCTATGTAGTGCGTTGACAGTCAGTTCACGTAATTACGTGGGAGGCGTGATGATGTCACACGTAACTCCGCCCCCCACGGCTTTCGAGCTCAACTCCATTACAGTATATGCAGAAAAATATCTTCCAGTTATGACCATTACGCTTAGAATTTCGAAATGAAACCTGCCCAACTTTTGTAAGGAAGCTGTAAGGAATGAGCCTGCCAAATTTCAGCCTTCTACCTACACGGGAAGTTGGAGAATTAGTGATGAGTCAGTGAGTGAGTGAGTCAATCAGTCAGTGAGGGCTTTGCCTTTTATTAGTATAGATTCCAAAATAGTTATTTTTGATCTCCCTCATAGTCTCACAGAAACAAAAACAATTCCATTTGACAGTCAAGATACTATCTACAGTTATTCTCTGTCTGGATTTATTCTCTATCTGTCATTTTCTCTGCCTTCTTCAAACAGAATTATATCTTTATCATGCAGCAATACAGTAATGGACTTGAAGAAGAGTCACTAACTCGAAACATGTTGGCTAAAATTACCATTGACTAAACTTGCCCCATGTTTCCTTGTTATGTTATATTTATAACAATCTTTGCCAGTTATGTATAAAATATTTATTTATTCATGTATGCTTATTGCATTTGTTTTATTAGATTCTCAGCTTATTCTAACTCTTTGTAATAAAATCATGTCAATTGTGGCCCAGAATCGTAAAGGGATGCGTCCAACCTCTTGTAGAATCTATGTCTTAGGGAACTGTGGCTGTTTTGAGAGTAAAGAGAGGCCGTACCCAGTATTAGTACATTGTTCCTAATAATTTGCCCAACATGTGACATGTACGAAGAACCTGCTGAGCTACAGCATTTTATTTTTCTTTTCTCTTCTGTCCATCTAAGAGGATAGCTATGGAAATCAAAAATTTGTAAATTGAGAAAAGAAAGCAAAAACCAAGCAAAGGCAGCCCTAAAGAGGATTATACTAAAGTATGTTCAAAACTAAGTGGGAGCAACATGATAGGTTTAGCTGCCAGAGTAACCTCAAAAATATTTCCTTTCCATTGGTCTATTTTAAAAAGTACTTTGGTTGGTTGCCTTTTAGAATGATTTATATGCATGTAATTTAAAAAATAGTTGTGTTCTTGTGTTTCTGACCGTTAAGGGGCACATTTCTGTAAAACGCATTTTTCAATTAACACCAGACAGGTTGTCAAGCTGGAGGACTGCAGCCACTGCACTTTTTAGTTTCATCAACTATCTTGATTAGTAACCAATTAATGCTCCTAATAAAACAGTCTTAAGTTGTCTTAGTTTTAATTGAATTGCTTATTAGATTCAGAACACTTAATCATTACTTTATTCTTTAACAAACGACCAAACAGTAATGCAAAGCAAGCCAATAAATGAGCAGCTAACCTGATGCCATTTGCACCTATGACCCCATTCTACAATATGTGTTTCAATAAAATTTTTAAAAAGAAAAAAGTGAAGGTCTGAAAAGTATTGATCTGTTCCAGTCAAATAAAAAGAAAATCAACCATTTTGGAATTGTCTGGTGTGGCAGAATGAGAAAAGAGAGAGGCTGCTATATTTAATATCATGTTTCATTAACAGCTCAAATGGGCTTCTAAGAAATTAGTTGGTGTGAAAGTAGTGGCCGCCAGGAACGGAATTTGAGACTCCTGAGTTAGCTGGTCATCTGTCACTTTGAATTTCGTTATTGTTTGGCTGCTAGTCAAGGAAAAGACAAATGATTAAGTGTTCGGACTGCAAAAAAGCAAGGTAATTAAAATGATGGCAAAAGAACCCTATTGCTTTAGCAGCACTAATTGATTACTAATTAAGAAAATAGCTGGAATGAAAACCTGCAGCTAATACAACATTGCAAGATTTGAGTTTGATACCCCGAATAAGAAGTACTACTACTTTTAACATTTTTTATAAAAATTTTATTTTTAATGAACATATTCAAGCATTTTTAGTCACTATTGATTTCAAGAACAACAGAAAACTAGTTTTTATTTCTTGAAAACCTGTTTGAAATTTGATATAAAACCTGCCCAGAGCAGACACTTGTGTACTCCAGCAGTCCCTAGATGACTGAAGCACAGAAATAGACATCTTTCTAACATTTGCTTCAGCTCTTCTTATTCCACATGGAAATGCAGGCTACCCAAGCTTTCATTAAATGACCCAAGAAGATTCATCTCCGTTGGGGCTGAGTCATGACTGTGAGATGGATGTGTAAATACAATAACTCCTGGCTAAGCTGCATTAATGCCATCGAAGTGGCACTTTTTGTAAAATGTCTATTTTGAAATGTGGACTGAATTCAAAGTAAGCATGCACAGACTGAATTTTCTGTTGTTTTTTGGGTCAGCATGTTCAGTGCAGAATAAAATGTATGTGCAAGTGAATCCTTATTTTTATATTACCATCACTCATTCCTGTCACTCTTTCAAGCTTTTCCACATTGTGACTGTCCTGTGACAGCAGTCTGCATTAATCCACCATGTCCTTCAATATTAGAATTAACTGGAAGGCCATGTCTCAGCAATCAAACCTTTTCTTCCTACATGGCTGTTATGTTTTAAACAAAGGCATTGCCTTCCTGCAGTATTACTAGTATGGATGTATTAACTTGAACTCGGCTATGCATGCTCAAGATGTTCACCACGAGGGAGTTGAACCATTGGCAGCAATTAGTTTCCTTTATGTCTAATCATAGGTTTCGTAAGAAATCTTAAAAAGCGGTGTTTTTTTCTGAACATTTATATGCATGTACAGTGTTAGAAGTCTTCAATATACCTGTACAAGTTTGTACTTAAAATATGGCATATAAAATGTACAATTGTACTAACTAGGCCTTTTTCATGAAATTCAGAAGTGACATGTTTATGGCTAACCCACTTCCTGTTTGCCAGACATCAATCAGGTTTACTCCACCTCTCTTCTTTCAAATCCAAAATTGAATTTTAATGATGTAGTAAGTACTATTGGAAAAAAATGTTGACAATTCCCTTCATAATTAACAAAGATGTTTGAATAAATTTCTTAGGTCCAAGAAAACATTTTAAAAATGGTCCATCTTGACATACGTTATGAATCAATTTTCTACTGAATTCAAATCGTGCTTTTTTAGTATAAATCAGATCATTTTTGTAATTTATATTGACAGTTACTTCTCTGTGGTTGTAATTATTGTCTGTTGTTGGTGCTGTTCTTCCATGATTATTCTGTGCAAAAAAAGAAAGTAAGAATTATATTTTGCTATGTACAGGTAAATTAAATTTGAACCTGAATGGAACTGCAAAGGACACAATAAAAAGGAGTTAGGGAGTCATTCAGATTCTAGGTTAAACCAAGAAAAATGGGTAGAACATTGAACATAAGCAGCCAAGCCTGCTTATATCCGAGTTTGGTTTTCCAAGGTGATTACCAGCCACATAATTTCTCTCTTTCTTTTCCCTTCTCTCCTTACTGTAATTTCCACCATGAAAAAAAAAAAACCTACTACATCAACCTACCGGATTGTCAAGTGATCTGTGGAGATACTCGGTTAAAATTTTTTGATGGATGGAAAGGAAGAGCCAAGATGTTTTCAAAGTTTTGAGACTTTACAAGGCGAGTCTTCATCCTCACTGGGGAAGAGGACAAGACAGCCATGTTAAAATTCTCATGCTGGACTTTGCCCTCTCATATATGTATTTATATGTCGTCTCAGATACTTGTGCATAGGGGAAGTCTTCAGGGCTCTATATTAAAGTGCAGCACCACTTGCAATATGCAAGGTGGCACTGTTGATAATGCCATCTCCTTTTTTGCCTTCAGAAATGAGAACATTTAGCAGGACAAGTGATGTCACTTCTGTCACCAAACCTTAAGTCCTTCCTCTTACGCCACGTTCAGTATACAAGATCCCAGAACATCAGAAGTTGGTGTTCATTCCACAACTTGCATTTCTGTGAGTGACAGAAGTACTGACAGGTCACAACAACCTCTTTCTGTTGGTTTTTCTTTTGGCCTGGCCTGTCAATCTTTAAAGGGCTTTGTCGTAAGGTGCCCCAACACTACATCTACCTGTTGTTAATGTTTTGTATACTCTATCTATATGAAGTGGTTTATATTTGCATTCATGACACCCTCAGTAATTTGTTTGATGCTAAATACATGTAAAATTCTGATGTCAACTGAGGAATACTGAGAGAGCTAAACTAATTAGGCTAGGTAAAAAGTCAAGCATATAATATTAGGCTTTTATAGGTCTGTAATTTTATTTTATCCTAACACAACAGGGAACCTCATACATTTAATTTTACCATCAAGTGCACTTCCTTCTTTTTTCAGGGCCATTGGATACCTGTTCACTCTCCACATTCACAATTCTTAATTCATTAAAGGTGGCATACAAAATCACAGTAACAATGTTTGGATCCTAGATCAGTTTCAGACAGGAGAATGCCTCAAATGTACAGGGGTGGGCAAACATAGGTTTATAGTTCTTCGTATGGAAAAAGATATGCAGGTTATGATTATTCCAAAATTAACACAGTAGATTTATTAACTTTGTTAACTAAAGAGAATGTCACAATGGCACAGTGCCCTTAAGTACAATCTCGTAAGTGCTCAAATTGCTGGCCTACATTATTTACACATTCTTGTAGTCTACTTGCCACACTCAAGCACACTTTGGCTTAGAGTTGTTTATTGTCATCAATTTCTTGACATGCTTCTCTTATGTAGCCAATCATTTCATCCACAGTACGTGGTTGTCATGAAAAGATGTTATCTTTGACAACACCCCAGAAGAAGAAGTCCTTTGGAGTAAGGTCTGGTGATCGTGCTGGCCATTCTACTGGCCCTCGTTGACCTATCAACCTCTTGGGTAATTGTTCATCAAGAAACTCAAGCACTTTCACGCCATAGTGTGGAGGAGCTCTGTCTTGTTGAAAGAAGAAGTCTTCATTATCATGTTGTCTCTGTAATTGTGGTAAAACAGTGTTCCTCAGCATGTTAAGATACAGGTCATGTGTAAAAGTTGTATGGGGAAAAAGTTCCAAGTACCCCTTTACACGAAAGCCCCCCAGCTGATTCAACTGTTGTTCTATCGTTACATGGGGATTTTCTGTGCAATAGTGGACACAGTTGTGCGATTTACAGCACCTGAAAGTTTAAACTGAGCTTCATCAGAACATGTAATTTTATCAATAATACCATTGCCTTGTCTTTCTTCATTCATAACCACTTTGCAAAATTGTAAATAGCGATCTGGATCATCCTCTAATAACCCATGAATCAATCTTAGCCAATACATTTTCAAACATAAACAACACATCAGACGACTCAAAGATCTACAGGAAATGCCCAACTCAAACAAAGCTCTTTTTTTGTGATTTTTCTGGGGCATTCTGTAAATGCCAGAATCACTAGCAAGTTGTTTTCCTGGTTGTTAACGTTCGGTGGTCGACCACTTTTTGGAGCATTATAGATGGACCCAGTTTTGTCGAATTTACAGCATATTTTGTAAATTGTTTGTCTGCTTGGTGGAGGTGTGTGAAATTGTTCAGCCTATTTCTGTCGAACATTTTTGGCCTTTTCTGTCTTTCATTGGTTGTTGGTTAAATTATCAGTCATCATCACTTAAAAGAAAAATCTTAAGTAAGGATACAAAATAATAATATTAATATGAAGAAGAAATACTCACCTCAAAGAACCAGGAATGTGGAAGCTTGTCATCTCTTTTTATTTCTGTTTGCAAAAATGGAGATACCCCACAGCTACCGGATTAATAGAAGGCATACTCACTGCAGAAAAGGTGCAGCCCTAATTTATACAATTGGCTCTCATAACTGATCTGCATTCAAATCTCCTTACTCGCACAGAATAAGGCTTCACTGATTTGTTAAACCACAAGTTTTTCATAGCGCACTCCAGGCACCTCGCTCACACAGAATAAGGCTAACCCATACAGGTTTCTCGAAATTTCGCCATTTCCTGTGTACATGGCATCTAACAAGTTTAACTGTTTGGGCTGAAAACACCTCATGTGGGCGCGTGCACATCTGACATTGCCTTGTCAGCTCTGTTCTCCTAACCCTGAGGCTAGTCCCAACCTAAGCCTTGAACCTGGCCTGCCCCAGTAAACTGAGGATTCCCCAGGGGCCCCCTTATCAGCCCACGCCTAGGGGAGAACCGAGAGGCCTGGGAAAATCTCCATCCTTAGAAATTTCTCTCCCTCATCCTTGGTGGGGGCTCATTACACTGGTTCCCCCAAGGGAGTTATTGAAGGCCCTTGTTGCAGTCTTTTTCCTCACCCTGCTCTGCTAAGACTGAAGGACACCCTGGTAGACTTCATGGAAGTCTGTTCCCAGCTAATATGGCCCTACAGATTACTGCTTCTGCTGCTGGGTTGTGTAGAAAAAGCAGGTAGTGGGTCATTTGAAAAGGCAGGGAGGCAACAAAATTTTCTAAGTCCATGCAGGCAGAGGGTCATGTAAAACCAAAGTGGACATGGGGGTCATATAAAAAATGGGCAGAGGCTCATGTAAAACCAAAGTGGACTTTGAGTCATGTAAAAAATAGGCAGAGGGTCATGTAAAACCAAAGCGGACATGGAGTCATCTAAAAAACGGATAGAGGGTCATGTAAAATAGTTACATGACCCTATGTCTAAAACGTTGTTCTAAGGGAATGCTGGCAGCCCTGGCTTCGGCTCACCTTGGTCTGCTAAGTCAGAAGGGCACCCTGGTACCTTTCTTGGAAGTCTGGTTGCAGCTGATATGTTTCTGCATGTTACTAGTTTTGGCTGCCATCAGATGTCCTGGGATGTCCCTTCCACTTCCCCACCCACGCCACCTGCATACCCAGAAGACGGTCCGGGGACTTAATCCATACAACTGGCCTGGTGGATACATGACAAGATGTACATTTGCCTCTGGCCAGGGGCTGTGAAGATCCTGAACTCTGAATTAAGGGTGGTGGGGCTTAACAGTCAAAAAGGCAGAGGGTCATGGAACTTAAAAGAGGAAGGAGTGGTATGGGTCCCAGTGGAGTAGCAGAGGTCATGTAGATGGAGAGGACAAAGGGTCATACCAGCTGGGAGGCAGAGGGTCATGTAGTTTGCAACAGGGGCTGGAAAATATTCTAAGTCCCCTCAGGAACAGAGGGTCAAGCAGGCTCAACGGCAGAAGGTCATGTAGGATGCGAGGCAGATGTAAACCTACTTCTTCCCACCTGTCCCGGCTACATGACCCTCTTCCTCTGAGTTGACATTACCCTGTGTGGGGTCGGCAAAAGTATGTTTGCATGGAAAAAGACATGCAGGTTATGATTATTCCAGCGAACTCACAACTGTAAGCCTAATTTTGCGCACTCTTTATTTGGTACTTTCTTGATTGGTTTGCTCTTCTTTCCTCCTGCATATCAGTTTGCTAACCGCTATCAAAAAAGGCAACGTCAATTGATATGTAGCTTTGCAATGGACCTATCCAGAGCTAGTTCCAGACCTGCACCTCTGCTCTTCAGATAGACTGGGACTTCCGTAACCCTGAATTTATAAAGCATGCAGTGTATGAAATTGTAGGCTGAATGAATTATTAATATTGCTTAAGTATCAAGGGAAAATGTCACAGGCACAGTTTCAGGCTAATTAATATGCACATACACTCTTGAAGGCATGGAAAGCAAAGACAAATATGTATACAAACAGAAATAAATTAGCAAAGCATTTTATGAGACCTTCTCTTCCTTCAAACATGTTAAACCTTCATCCTATATAACCAATACTAACAGTAGTCATTAATAAACATAGGGAAGAGTGACTATTGATTCATTATTGATCAGACAAAGTGCAGGTGGCTGTTTATTAACAAATTTTATTGTGTGATATGTCAAGTGACAGCCTGATAGAGAAAGAGACTGAGAATTATGAGTTGCTTTTCCACTGAAAAAGCCTAAAAGAGACCAACCAACAGTCACTGTTTTAAATGATTGGATATATTATGTAATTGTTTACTTGTCAGTTATAAAAAAACAATGGATAATGTTTCTAGTCAAAAAAGATGAGTAGCCAGAATTGGAGGTGTGATGGAGACGTTTTTCTTATTTGTATTTTTATCATGTTGATAACATAGACAGGCTCTTTCATGTGTAATGTGACCATTCCAGCAATTTTCTGTTGTAGCCTTCATTTACATAATCTTAGAGAGTTGGAGGCAGTTGGTGGAGCGAACTAACCGGTTGTCAAGTCTGACATGCCCAGCAACTCAGCCAACTAGTCTGGGGCTCTAGCTCTGATAAAATCAAACAGGCTTGGTTTTGTCTTTTGACATAGGGGTGGGCTCTGTGTGCATGAGCATGGACAAGTAATAAATGCTCATTTGGAAGTACAGTGCATAGAATACAGTGATGAGGAATGAAGAATTCATGTGCTTTTGACCTCACAAATAAAAAAGAAGCTCACCTGTCTGATGTGTTGTATTTTACATAAGAAGAAATTTGACAGATGATAGGAGACCAATCAGTCCATCAGGTTCATTTGTATAGCTAATAGCTAAGCCAATATCTCATCCAGATACTTCTTAAAGGTTGTCAATGTTTTTGCTTCAACTACACGGCTTTGGTAGTTTGTTCTAGATTTCCAAAACTGTTTAAATAAGTGCTTTCTGGCTTTGGTCCTAAATGTCCTTCCTTTTAATTTCCATTGGTGTCCTCGAGTATTTGATTCACTTGCTGGATATATTTTATCAATGACTTGAAGAATTTTGAAGACCTGGATTAAGTCCCCACGCAGTCTCCTCTGCTTGAGACTAAACAAGTTTTAATTCTTATGTCTTTCAGAGCAGGACATACCCTTAAGTCCTGGGATGCACTTGGTTGCTCTCCTCTGCACAGCTTCAAGTGCTGCTATGTCTTTCTTGTAATGTGGGGACCAGAACAGCACACAATACTCCAGATGTGGTTTTACTAGTACATTATATAGTCTGAAGATAACATCACTTGATTTATAGTCAACAGTTTGTACGATATAACCTAACATTATTTGTCTTTTTAATCACTTCTGTACATTGCTTAGATGAGGAAAATACTGCATGAACATTAACCCCTAAATCCTTTTCAGAGGTCACTTCCAGTATGACTGTGTCTCCCATCTTGTATTTTTAATTGACATTCCTTATGCCCACATTTGGCACTTTGCACTTTTCTACAGTAAACTGCCTTTTCCAAGTGTTCACCCATGTCTTTCTGAATTGTTTTTGCTGCCTCCTCAATGCCTGCTGTTCCTCCAATCTTAGTATCATCTACAAATTACACAAGTTTACTAACTACACCAGGATCAATGTCATTAATATAAACCAGAAAAAATAATGGTCCAAGGACAGACCTCTAAGAGATTCCACTGATGACCTCATTGCACATGGAGAAACCTCCTTTTACCTGTACTCTTTGTCTCCTGCCTGTTAAACAATTTCAGAAGCAGTTTAACCTTTGATCCCTACAGCTTCTAGTTTAGAACTAATCTTCAGTGTGTCAAAGGCTTTTTGAAAGTCTAATTAAATGATGTTGTGTGCTTTGTTTTTGTCAAGTATTACACTTACCTGTGAAAAAAAAATTCTAAAGGATTGGTTTTGCAAGATCTTCTTATAAACCCATGCCATCTGTTAATTAACTATTTGATTTTTATATTGGTACTTTCTTAGTTTATTCTTATTATAATTTCCATGATTTTGTATGGTACAGAAATGTGCACTGGTCTGTAATATCTAGGATCCATTTTGTCTCACTTCTTGAAGATTGGAGACATATTTGTTCTTATTTGTTTGGCTCTTGCACCTTGCTATCATTTCCTTTTAATGATTCTTTAGCATTATGATAGCCAGTTTAATTAGAGCTACGATTCTGATCCCTTGTACTTTGACTTCAAGTTTGTATTGTCTTTAAAACAAACCCTATTTTTCTCTCCCAGTCCTTCCTCCTTTCACTAATATTTATGTGGCTTAGTCTGCTTGTCATTCTGATTGTCGCACTAATATAGGCTTAGTCTCCCTTGGTCACATCCCTTTTACTCCCACTGCCAATATTCTAACAGCTAGATAACAGTTTCTTCAATGTTCAATAAACTATAGTAGGTTGATAATCTCTTTAAAATGTAGGAAAATTTTAATTTAGCTTGGGTTGCTTATTCATAATTTTTTCTTGAGTATCGTGTATTAGAGTTCCTTTGTTTAGTTCTCTTTAGGCTCCCAATCCTAGGCTTTTCCCTGTAGGGTCATTGTTTTTCACTTTTTGTTCCTGGCTTAGCTCCCTGTTTTATTAACCTTTGTCTGCTCTGAGTATGTCTTGCCTGTTCTCTAGCTGCTGCACCCATCTGTAAACCCAGTTTAATCTACTTTGGTAGAGGTTTTTATTGCAAGATTTAAGCCCAGATGCACATAGATAGCAGGAAACTCAACTCAGAGGTGAATGAATTTCATAGAAGGAAGACAATATTAGTATAATCTAAGCATTTCCTAATCTTGCTCCCACTCAAATGTGGGGAGATAAAGAGATAAACTGACACAGAAAAAAAGGATAAGACAACTAGGTAAAAGTTTGCAGAATATGTGTAATGACTTAATAGGTTCAGTAGCAGTGTTGATCTGCTAACTTTACCAAAGCATTTTTCACAGTGAATATGCTGTGTTTGCTGATGAACCTGCTTGTCAAATTATCCTGGAAGTTTGCTGTGCAACCAGTATAGACCAGTAACTTTCAACCAGAGTGCCAAGGTACATTGGGTCCACAGGTGTGCAGCAACATTTTTTAAAACAAATTAGTTAAAGAATTCTTTAAAGAAATACGATGCAAAATAAGTGTATGATACAAATTGTATACCATTTTGTATGATTTAATATAATTTTAATATACATATACTGTAGTATATGTGAAGTATAAAGCAGTAAATGTATAATTTCATGAATTTATCGCCAGTTTATATGTCTCACTTGTTAACACTGTATATGATATATGCAATAATTTATATGAACATTTACTTCAATAATATAAGCATTATGTTTATGTTGCATGTGCACCGTGAAGTGTAATTATTCGAATGAACATCTTTTTGTCGAGCACATCTAGTGTCCCTATTTATCCCCCACTACGCGCTGCTGAATTTGATCATGCATACATATGTATAATAAATAATAAAAAATAATAATTTTCACTTTTATTTTGCACTTTTCTCAATACTCAAAGCGGTTTGCAAGAAGTACGCAGGGAGGACCCATGACATGAACTCGTGATCTCCTTCATGTATGGCAGCAGCTCTACTACTGTGCCACCTGCTCAAGTTAAAATTAAAGGCACCTGATAATATTGAGTATTATTTTTTTAAAACAAAGCATCATAAATAGTTTCAAAAAGATTTTTTAAAAAGCCATTTTGGAGCAAAAATGGTAGATAATTACTATTGTTATTTTTTTGTAAATTAATCAAAATTTTACCTATATTTTGTAAGATTGATAAATATATTTGAATTTTGGCAATTTATGTGTGCCATGAGATGAAAAAGGTTGAAAAATCGCTGTTTTGGATGAACTTTTTTTTTTTCTCCAGCGCCCCATGATGGCCAACGTGATATCACAGAACTTAAAGGTTTTCCAGTGCTATATCTATCCTAGTGTGAATATAAATGTGTGAATGGGCCTGAGTTGCCTCAAAAGCTTGCATATTGTAATCTTTTTAGTTAGCCCATAAAATGTGTCATTTTGCCTAAATTATCACCGCATCCATAATGGCTAACACGGTACAACTTTATACCTGATAGATAAATAGATAGAGATAACTTTATTTATCCACAGGGTGAATTTCATCTTTTTATAGCAGCTCTTTAAATAAATACAAACACACACACACAGACTTTGGTCTGAACACACACCAGAATGACTAAAATGGAAGAAAATTTCAAAAGAAGCAAATCTAACTTGGCTGTCACGGACACAATGAGGCATTATTCAGACATATTGCTGTTGGTATAAAGGAGGACCAGTAGTGTTTCTTGACACACTTCTGCTAAATAATTTGTTGGTTTTGTTTTAATTCTCTCCTTTGCTACTTCAATGTCAATGTCACTTTATTTATATAGCACATTTAAAACAACATAGTAATGCTGCGGCCAAAGTGCTTTACAATAATAGAATAAAAGAAAAAACAATAAACAATAAAACATAAATAGTAATAAAATATATAAACATAAAATAAGATAGATAATAAATAGGAATGATGTTATATGATCACAAAGAGGAAAACCATCAGTATAACTGAAGGTCACTGAATGCAAGTGAAAAGAAGTGAGTTTTTAATCTTGTTTTGAACTGTTCAATTGTAGACGACTCCTTAATATGATGAGGTAGAGAATTCCACAGGCGAGGGGCAGCAGCTGCAAAGGCCCTGTCCCCCTTGGTTTTACATTTGGTACGAGGGACAACAAGAGACAACTGACTAGAAGATCTAAGCACTCTAGATGGCTGGTGTAAAACACACAATTCAGATAAATAGGCAGGAGCGAGTCCATATAACGATTTAAAAACTAGCAGCAAGATTTTAAAATCAATTCGAAAACTGACAGGCAGCCAGTGTAACGAAGCTAAAATAGGAGAAACAGAGTCATACTTCCTTGCCCCAACCAGAAAGCGAGCAGCAGCATTTTGGACCAGCTGTAACCTGTGTATCAGAAATTTGTTAATCCCAGAATACAGCGAATTCCAAAAATCGAGGCGAGAAAAAATAAAAGCATGAGTAGCTTTCTCAAGATCTTTAGAAGATAAAAAAGGTTTTATCTTACCTAGTAGACGAAGTTGGAAAAAGCAACTCTTGACAACAGAATTTACTTGTTTCTCCCAGTGTGCATTCTATAACTGAGCTTGCCCTTTTAATTAGCTTGATGATTCGGTGGGCCTCTGTTGAGTGATGTTACTAGTTCAGCACACTACAGCATAGAAAGTCATACTGGTCATTACAGAATTGTAGCAGATGTGAAGGATGTCACTTCCCACATTAAAGGAACACTGTCTCCTAAGGAAGAAAAGCCTGCTCTTCTCTTTCTTACATAGTTCCTTTTTGAGACCAGTTCAACATGCCATTAATGTGGACCCCCAAGTATGTGTAGTGTACCACCTCTACATTCACTCCCTGAATAGTGACTGGACATAGAGGTTCTTCTGTGAAGTACTTGAGGGGCAACCAAAACAATTACAGTGTTTATCTCCTCCTTGTGGTTTTTGTTTGCACCCATAGGCCTGTAAAGACTTACTCTGACAACCAGAACGGCTTTCCCTCTTAATACAAATACCTGAGCACCCAATTATGTTGTCTTATGCCACATGGCTGCCATCTCTGACCTTGTTCACCTTTTGACAGTCAGGGAAAGCTCTACAGCTGCTTCTTTAGGATTAATATATTATATGCTCATTTGGTTTATTGAGTCTACATTTTAATGGAAATAATTTTACTTCAGTATGTGGACTATTCCTCAATGATTTTATTGCAGCAAAATATAAAAATAGATAGTACTTTAATAGCCCCAAATGGAATTATAGCAAATGACAACATTTTAAACAATTCTTTCAAAAATATTATAAATTAATGCTAAAAATAAAATGAATTAATACTGAAAACGGGTTTGCAACCTCAACAATTTGGACACTGTTTGCCACTCATTCTGTAAATTGTATGGCCCAGTGCCTACTTCGAACATGGTCTAAAGAACTAGTAAATTACATTAATGCTGTGACTTTGATCTGTGCCACTCTATTTCACACTACAGTTCGTATTCAGTAACTTCCCCTCCATTAGTTTTTAAATTCACAGAAATGAGAGAAAAAGAAAGAGGTGCTAAAATTATTCAGCCAGTGGCAAGCATTAATGAGTCTCTTCTTTTGTCTTCAGGCTACACTGGACAGAATTGTGTGACAGTGTAGAAAACCATCAGACATGTTTCATCACATGGGTCATGAAATTAGGTTGGCAGAGATTCCATAAGTATTCTACTGACTGGAATCACAATTAAAGCTTCAAATATCTGAAACCACTACAGTATGAAAACCTGATGAAATCAGATTGAGCTGTCATTTGAGTTCATTATTCTGATTAATTTACATCAGATCCAATACAGCAAACATGAAAAATCCATTGCAATAAAAATGAAAATGTATTATTAAAAAAAACAAACAATTTTTTCAGCTCTGTAATGTAAATCACAGTGGAAGCTGTAAAAAACAGTTAAGAACTCAATTGGTTTCGCATGTAGTTGCAGTGCAGTGGTAAAATGATTTGGGATTTAAAATGTCGCATTAAATAAGATCAAAGAGCTCATAAACTCAGAACTGAAGTCCAGGCTGTGGTTTTGAGAGGTATTTACTTATAATGACTGTCAGGCAAAGTAGTATAGCAGACTGAAAACATGGTAAACTGCAGTAACAAAAACTAACTTACAGTACTTAAAACATAACTGGGATAATGGTCTGAAGAAGATTCATTAAGAACCCAAAATTATGACAAGCAAACTAGTTAAAATGTAGCACAAAATACAGTTGCATTTGGCTTGATTCAGCTCTGGGACTTTTTGGACACCATTACAGAACCTACCCTACCCCACTCTACTCTACTGATTCCTTTTGTCTGTGTACCCTTGACACTTACATGGCCTTTCAAGTTTTGGGTCCTTCCTGGGGTAGCAACACCTTGTACAGTGGAACCTCGGTTCACGAACGTCTCGGCTCACGTACAACTCGGTTCACAACCAAAAAGTTTGCCAAACTTTTGCCTCGGTTCACGACCACACACTCGGTATACGAACAAGCCAGTTTCCCTTTCAGTTTGTGCGCGCCGATGATTTCCGCACGTGTTGCATTGTTCTCGTTCAGATGTGCCTGCCTGCTGCTGAGAGAGAGAGAGAGAGAATGAGTGAGCCACGTGCCTGCCTGCTGGGGAGGGGGAGGGGGAGATTGCTGCACGTTAGCCTGCCTATCTGTCTGCCTGCCTGCCTGCCGGGATGGGGGGGAATGGTTCGTGTGCACGTACGTGCCTGCCTTCTGCTGCGGCCCCGGGGGGGTACAGCCGAGAGAGAGAGAGAGAGAGCCGCATGCCTGCCTGGCTGGTTCATTTAAGCAAAGCCGCTCCCTGTTCATTGTTCTCAGTCAGACGTGCGTGCTTTACCTGCGCTCTCTTTGTGCTCTACAGTATTTCGTGTGCTTTTGTAGTTAACTATGGCTTTTAAGCAAGTGAAGAGTGGTGAGAAGAAAGTTTTGAAGAAAATTGAAATCGAAGTAAAGAAAGAAATTATTGAAAAGTTTGAGCGTGGTGTTCGTGTTACAAGAAGTCAAAATCTACGATTTCGACTATTCTAAATCAGAAAGAATCTATTAAAGCAGCTGATATTGCAAAAGGAGTTACAGCATTAACCAGGCAGAGGCTTCAAGTACTGGAAGAGGTGGAAAAACTGTTTACCAGTTTACTCATTTACCAATTTGAGAACCCTCGTGCTTTCAAGCAGCACAATGTAAACAAAGCCAGACTGCCAGTAATGTGGAGGGCAAACACGAAGGGTTGGGTCACAAAGACTTTGTTTTTGGAATGGCTGCATGAGGCTTTCGCTCCCACCAGCTAAACACACCAGAAACCCAATAAATCACAAGAGAAAAAACACCTGAAGGAAAACACCCTCCTCTTCACCCAGTTCCTCCTCACTTCATGCCAGAACTCGACTCATGCAAGGTTAGTTTTCTTGGTGGTTTTTCTATTACGGATTTTTCCGTACACATATATAAAAAAAATGGTGAATCTGTTGTGAAGAACAACCGGGTCCCATGCCCGGCAGGGACGCCCCTGCTGCTTATGTTCCGGGGGACCCACCATGGGCAGTCCAGTACCTCCCCCGGATGCTTGGTGGCAGCCTCCATGGCTGACGGTGATTCCACAACCACCCGCAGGGCTCCATGGGACCCGGCTGTCCTTCACACTGTATAACGAAGAAAAGGTGCTTACTCTGTAAGATGCATTTTACTATCTTGTTATGAAGTCACTCATGTTATTGAAAGAAACCAGAAACATGGACAAAGAACCATCAACCCCACCATCCTTATATAGTCGCTAAATAACAATGTCATATTTTTTGCAGGCAGCCAAAAGTATCTATGGTCTCTAAACAATAAAGCAAAAAGGTGGGGACTGTGATACAAAAAGGAAATCCAAATGGCAGCGAGATATCATAATAAACAATATGAAAAAATGATTTTCACAACACTAACCTGAAACTTTTAAAATATAGGTCAGGTCAGGTTGGGGAGCATTCACTGCTACAGCTTGTTGCCACACCCACCACATGACAAAACAGCTCAGGATCCCAGTTGGCGACCCCCAAAGGCAGACATGCAGTCCAGCCCTATCCTTCAGAAATGACCATCTATTTGCCGCAGCCAGGTGTTACATGGGTGTCCCCTTGGCTTGGTCCAGTCGCTCAGCAATGAGGATCATGTGACCCAGATCACCTTTGGAAAATTGCACCACATGGCTCTACAGTGCAGGTAATGTGCCTCATTTTGGACTCCATAAGCAACCACTTGTTCAACACAAAGTCAAACCAGCGGTACCCAAGGATTCTCTCAAGAGATGCAGTACAGCATGAGTCCAGTCTTTCTCTCACGTCACTGGATAACATTCATGTCTCACAACCATATAGCAAAATAGGGAGTACCAGGACTCTAAAGACCTGGACCTTCATCCTTTTGCAGAAATATTGCGAGCGCCACACACCCCTTTTCCAGCGACCTCATGATCCCCAAGGCTCTCCCAATCTGTCTGACCAGAGACAAGAATGTCAATGTCGATGGTAAGTAAACCTCTTGATGAGATCAACATTCCCTCTGCAGACAGACACACTGCTGATGGCTGTAACCAAGAGGTCATCAAAGGCTTAGGTCTTGGTTTTTACCAAGGACATTCACAAGCCCAGACACTCAGTCTCTCAAGAACCCCGATCAGAGCCTCCACTGACTCTGTGAAGATCAAAGCATCATCTGCAAAGTCAATATTAGCAAATCTCTCTTCACCAACAGATGCCCCACAGCCGCCGGACCCCACAATCCTGGCCAACAACCAGTCCATGCAAGCATTGAACAGAGTAGGAGCATGAACACACCCCTGACAAACTGCAGAATCAACTGGGAAAAACGTAGAGGTTCTGCCTCTACTCTGCACAGCACTCACTGTACCAGTATGAAGGCCAGCCATGTTATCCAGCAACTTCGGGGGGAGGCCACAAAATCTCAGAATGTTCCACAGGGCAGCTCAATGAACCAAGTTGAATGCTTTATGAAAACCGACAAAGACTGCAAAGAAACTCTTCCAATATTTGCATTTGCATTTGATGAGAACCCTCAGTGCCAGCATATGGTCGATGGTAGACTTTTTAGGTGTAAACCTGATCACTTATAGGTGAGAAAGTGATCATGCATCCTATTGATGATGACCCTAACAAGAACCTTACTTGGCACAGGGAGCAGTGTAATTGTTGATAAATAACTGTTGTGCAGCCCGCTAGCTTCCATTGGCTACTGCAGCCTTGTGGTACAGCAAAGTGATCACTGCTTGCGACTATCCTTTTACATCTGAAATTCAGGTTCACAGTGAGATGCGATTTAATGCATGATGTTATATTGTCTACAAACTCATAGCTCACTTATTTATCTAAAGCTGATATGAACAAGGGATGAATTACTATGCTTTGCAAAATTCTTTGCAAAAGATTGAAATTCATGTGCACTTGAAATATCAGGTTCTGCAATGATGACAGCTTACAGGGTGACACATGGATTTCACTCATTTACACATTAATTGTTTGTAATAAAACTAAATGTCAGTTGGAAGTAAAATAATTTAGCAAATCAAAAGGTCGAAGTACATTTTAGCTTGCACATAGTTAATAATCACAAGCAGAGCAATAGGAAGTGTTACAGTTGATTTTCATTATTTGATTACATATTGCTCATACTAAATGACTTATATTCTTGTTATATTCATATCGTTGTCCATCAGGCCAAAATGTTTCGGGACTCTACCCCTTCATCAGGGCTGGACAAATTGGAAGCTAAAATAAATAATGATGGGGTAGTCCCGAAATACGTCGGCCTGATGGACAACGATATCGTATTCATTGTCAGAAGTTCAATTCCTGGATACTATGGCTTTGCTGACCCTCTGGACTGTGTTACTTATAATTAAGGGTTGTTTAGTTGGCCTGTTATATTTTTCCAAATATGTTTAACATGTTAGAAGCCTGTGTGCTCAAGGTATAATGTTAATAAATGTTTGTAGTGATAGTTAAACAAACTAATAGAAGTTGGGTGAAATAGAAATGTTTTTGAAAAATTACCTTACTGTTTGTTCCTTATGTAGTATCTCTATTAAATTGCAGCTGATTTAGTATAATTCTGATGTTTTTTTTGATTAACTGCTATTTCTTGCCTTTAGCAATCTTAGAAGGCATTTTATTTAAAGCCTGTTGATCTGTGACCCAGTCCCACTGCTTCTTCTCTGCAATTTTAAGTATTGATAAAAGATCTAGTATAGGAGAATTCTGACTCCAAATGTTCGTTTATGAGTAACTTGCAAGGACATGATAAATGTGCACTGATTATGTGCTTCTGTAATTAACAGTATATTTAAGAAGTGTAATCAACTGCAGTAATTTGGTCTTTTTTTAGGTACTGGGTGGTTCCACGTTTGTGTTTTGTTTGCATTGTGATTTTAGGTGTGATGGATGACTCCATTTTTATTGATCCCCTGAGGTTGTGTTTTGACCTGTTCATCATTTATGATTTCACCTCTTGATTCTTTACTCTTTGCCATTTTACCCACCGTATTTCTAGTTTGACAGTACTGAAATAGTCAGGTATACAAGTTTATGCACCCTTTACATTGAATTACAAGGGATCAACAATAGGGTAGCTTAAAGGGGCTCTGTCCTTCAAGCCTGAAGGTGGAACTGAAATGTTCGGGCTACACATGTGCACATGCGAGGAATCGTATATCTGCAACCTTGCAGGGTTGAAAGCCTTTCCCAAACACCATGGCAAAAGGTTAGTGGCACCAGGCACAAAGAAAACTTAATGCACTTCAAAAATATTTTTCTAGACGATACATTACATATCATGGAAAACTGAAAACATTTTTGACCATTTAAAAGCGATGTTTCACTAGGCCACATTGCTGAGCTCAATAGCCACTTTACTGATGCTTCGTTAGAGTTATTACCATGAAAAGATGGCTTTACTAAGATGTTACATATGAATAAATGAGTAATAGATGCATTTTTGCAGTACCTACACTAAAGTGTTACCAAAAGTAGTACTTCCTATTTTATGTAAAAGAGATAACAAGATAATCAGAAAGAATATCATAAGAAGGAATACAGTATGTTGTTAAACTAGGTCAATTACATAAAGGAGAGTTAATGCCTGTAATGCCTTAATAGAGGAAGAAAAAGGATATTGGAAAATCAGTGCAGAGTTAAATTAGAAGCCATTGTCAAAGTCTAAAAAAGAATTCAAATTTCTTCTCTTACAGATAAACATGTATTGCACATTAAAGCATAAATCTGTAAGCTTACACATAACTTAAATATGGAAACCAAACTGCTAAGCAGGTATTGATCTACCTCAATGCCATGACTAGGCAAACATGGAGAAGGAGGAGAAGGAGGAGTATGGAGGAGATGAGCCACCATTTTATATATAGTTCATATGAGACACTAATTTTCCATCCCTCTTTTCAGGCTGCTTTTTTCATTACCAGGTCATAAAAGCCTGTCATAACATCACTGGCCATAGTAGCACACTCACTCATATCACTTACATTTACTTATACCTAGGAAAAAAAAGCCTTTCCTTTAAGATCCCTCTTCATTCGTGGAAATAAGAAAAAAATCACAGGGTGCAAGGTCCGGGGAGTAAGGGGGGGAGGGGGGTCTGACCGTTGTCATCCCGTTTTTCGTGAGAAACTGCTGCACACTCAATGCTGTGTAGGAGGGAATGAGGTCGTGATGCAGAAGCCACTCGCCTGATCGCCACAATTCAGGTCGTTTTCTCCGCACTGCATCACGTAATCGTTTCAGCAATTCAAGGATGCCGCTTAGCCAAATGACGCAGAGGGCAGTCTAGTACACGCACCTAGCAGCAAATGTTCAACAACAGTAGATGGTTTTGGATTTACACCTCATATCCCTAGTGGTGTGAGACAGATGCTGTTACCATTGGATAACAATGTCATCCCACACTAATTGTTGTATTTAATAAAAGTAAAACATATTTAATTATTGTTAGAAATAGCTGTTAAAATTGATATACTGTTGTCACTTGATCTCACATTGTATTGACTCTTTTGACACCTGACAAGGTGGTGCGTTGAAATATTAAAGGAATTATACAAAACTAGAATGATTCCTTTAATCAAAGTGTACATTAGCTGCACTCAGAAATCCAACTAATCAGCCGCCAATTCAGTCACACTAGCATATTGTAGATAATTAGTTTAGAGTTCACTTCAAACAGAAGGTAAGTTTTTTTTTTATCTGCACCTGCCAACTCCTGCTTTTGGCATTTGTCTGATCATGAGCTCTCTCTTTCATTTCTCAAATACTGTCACCTCAAATCATCTGCCACCAATTGTGGGGCTGATAGCTCTCACTCTGGGGAGCTGTCACTCACCGTCAAGAGTGTCAGCTTAAAGAATTGACCAAAAAAATGAGCTGAGGCAGCTATTGCTGTCATTGTCAGATCTTTGTGGCAAGTCTACATTTTGCTAAGTGCCTGTGCCACCTTTTGTAACAGACAAAATGCAACAAGGGACTCAGTTTACTTGTCAGAAAGGGAAATAGGCAGAGATGATTAAAGAAGGTTAGCACATTAAAAAGACAACTTTAAGAAGGCTCTACCTGGATTAATTCTTGAAAGGCACTCGAGGAAGTCAGATTTCTTATCAATGTGTTCCGTTCCAAGTCAGTTTTGTATTATTGTAGTGGTAAGAGTAAGAAAGGATTATTTGCAGGTGATTTTCTTTTTTGAGACCACTTTCCTAGACTGGCTGTGATTGCACGCTTGGCAGATGCACACTCGGCAGTTACTGGTTGCCAGCCAGCAGTAATAAATAATAGGGTTTCCTTTTATTTGATGTGCTTATCCATGTACAGTACCCATGTTTAAACTGACTATAAGACTTTCATCAGAGAAAAAGCATATTTACCATAAAAATATTTTTCTTCTCAGTTAAAATCTTCATAGACTTTTTGTTTTCATGGCAAGCAAGCTTTTGACTGTATATGCTGGATTAACATTGTGTTACCTTTAGTGTTGCGTTTTTAACTTTTTGTTTGTTTAGCAAATTTAAAGGAAACTTTGCACATGTATATGGATTTTTCACAACATATCACAATGCTACCCTGAGAACACAGCCAAATCAAGTGACAAACACCAGTAGAAATTTTAAAATGTAGAAATAAAGGCTTACTGTTCATTATCAGCACTGACGTTAGCACTGGCTAGCCTACAGATGTGTATTGATAAAAGCATACTTTTTTGAAAAGTTCACAAACACATCTTTCTAACTCTTGTCTCCCAATTAATAGATATCTATAAGCTCAGCATGACCCTTCCTCCAGAGCAGAGCCCTTCTATAACCTCTGTGAAAAGGTTTTCAGTTTTTTCCAAACCAAGATTATAAGCATCCATGTCAGACTTTGCAGTGATTTTTTTTTCAGCATGAATCTGTCAAGTCCTAATAAGTGTCTAATGTCCATCTTTCCTTGGGTTTTGTGTAAAAGAAATATTAGGATTTACTGCATCTTTGCACTAAAATTAGATCTAGAGTAATTTTCCCAGAAATGAATGATAGAAATTAACAATTAGCTTTATGATGTATGTAAAGTGCCTGTAAAAATGTATCCCCCCTCTTGTTTTTCAGATTTTATTGTTATACAGCTTTTAATTATAATGGTTTAAAGTTGGCTTTTTTGACATTAAGACTTGTAAATGTCAAAGTGAAAACAAATCTCTACAAAGTTATCTAAAGTAGTTCCAGCCATCCATCATCCAACCCGCTGTATCCTAACTACAGGGTCACGGGGGTCTGCTGGAGCCAATCCCAGCCAACACAGGGCGCAAGGCAGGAAACAAACCCTGGGCAGGGCGCCAGCCCACCGCAGTATCTAAAGTAGTTACAAAAGTAAAATACAAAATAATGGATCGCATTAGAATTCACTCCCTTTAATATGACACACCTAAATCAGCACTGGTGCAGCCAATTGGAAGTCACGTAATTAGTTCAATGGAAAGCACCCATCTACCTGTCTGTAGTCTTGGGGTTTCAATTGATTGTAGTATAAATACTCCTTATCTGGAAGGTCCATCTTGTCGTGAGTCAGTTTAGAGTACACAATGAAGACAAAACAACCCTCAAAGCAACTCTGTAAAAAGGTTATTGAAAAACACAAGTCAGGGGATGGAGAAAAGAAAATATCCAAGTTACTGAATATCCCCTGGAGTCCAGTTAAATTAATCATTAAAAAATGTTGAAGACTAATAAGGGAGGCCACCGAGAGACCAATGGTAATCTGAAGGAGATACAAGCTGCATGGACAGAGACTGGAGAGACTGTACATACAACAACTTTTACCTGGGTACTTCACCAGTCGCAGCTTTATGGGACAGTGGCAAAGAGAAAGCCACTGGTTAAAAAAAAAAAATTGACAGATTTTGCCAGAAGGTGCATAGGAGACTGAACTGGAAGACATTTCTGTGATCAGAGTCTAAAAATTGAGCATTTTGGCCATCAGACTAAATGCTATAGTTAGTGTAAGCCAAATATTGCACATCAGCAAAAACACACCATCCCCACCTTGAAGCAGGGTGGTGGCAACATTATACTGTGGGGTTGCTTCTTTGCTGTAGGACCACAAAGGTATGTGAAGGTATAGTGTAAAATGAGTACACTAAAATTCAGGGAAATCCTGGAGGAAAATCCAATGCAGTATACATCAAACCTCAGCCTTGGGAGAAAATTTGTTTTCCAGCATGACAGCGACCCCAAACATAAAGCCAAAACTACAGAGACATTACTTAAAAACAAAAATTTAATATACTGTAGTATAGTAATAAAATGGAAAATTTCCAAGGGGGAGAATAATTTTTATAGCAGCCATAAAGTGGTTTTGTCACTTATTAAATAAGATGATGCAGCTACACATCAGTATTGCCATGCATCGCCAATGTCTATCACGTGATGCAATGTTGGACACGACATCTAAAATGCTGCTTCATTAACTACACATTAACTCATGCAATAATCCATTTTAACAAATCAGTATAGATGAGGATTCCACCTGTATTTATTAGTGCAATGGGTGATCTAAAGGTCAGTTAATGGCACTATAACCTCTGCTGAGAGATTGGCAATCGACAAAGAAGTACAGCTTGATAAAACGATCAAAGCTGTGCGCTTGCGACTTTGAGAAGAGGAGCCTGTTAAAACGGCAGGCTCTCTAAACACAAAAACGTAATCCTGGGGCCTCAAGTATAAAGCTTGCGTGCGCACAAACACAAATATCAGAATTTATAAGAGAAAACTTGATGGGGTAACATGCGTGTATTTACGGCAACTCTGACCTATACGTACGCAACATTTTGTAGGGCAACACCTAGCTGGGAAATGCAGATAAACCAGCTAAATGATGACTTATATTCATAATAATTCCTATCACTGGGCCGAGTGAAAATATCTCAGCCATGTTTCACTCTGTCATTCTCTCTGTGTCAGTAGCCTTTAACCGACCAACAATGTGCTACATCCAGTTTTAAATATAGTGAGGGTGCTTATACATATAACATGCCGTTACCACCATAAAAGGGCAATATACACTAGTGTCAAGTTTTCCTAATGTAATTGGAGAACTTTAATGCACTCACATTGCAAAAAGGTCACCTAGTGAGAATGAAGCAGCTTTTGTTAACCGTAAGCAGTTATGTTCTATTAACATCTAAGTAATCTGAGATGCCAAGATGAGACTGATAATCATCAGGTCTGCTCTGGCATAATGTCACATAAAAAGGCATCTCCAATTAAAGATGTCATTCATAAATTGAAATCGGAGAGCGTAGATGATTTTTAATCTCCTCCTTTCATATGCACACTCTGCCAGTGACTAGTGATCTGCTTCGTCACCAGAGATCTCATCTTTTTTTCCCCTTTTAGGCATGCTGCAGCTGGAGCTCACAGCATTCACAGCTGCAATAACATGTTGCCATTCAACAGATTTGTGATTGTTGCTGACATGTGTGCTTACATCACCAGATATTCTTTGCGTGCCTCTAATTTAGAAACGAGAACTTTTGTCTATACTACTGGATGTGTCATGTGGCTGCTTTACCAGCCAATGAAGATCTGCAGCATTGTGATAGCAAATGTATGAGGTTGATTAGCATGTGTTCATATATGGTCCTATCAGGGTGGAACTAGGCGTGGCTTGAGACACATTCACAAACGCACATTTACAATATCATTGTGAAGTATAAGCAGTAAATTGCATAGAAATGTGTGTAGGCAGGTTTTATAAATCTATTTTTTTTTCTTTTTTTGGTGTACATGTATTTTCATGCTCAAAATCATGCAAAGTTTTAAAAATTAGGTCCCTGGTTTCTGATAGTAGCATGAACAGTGTCTCGGAGTTTTTCAAAGTGAAACTGACCAAAAAAAAAAAAAAAAGTTTTAACGTGCTGGGTAAAAATCTCCATAGAGCCAGAACTGGTGTGGAAAGCTGAAATATATCTGCTGCAGTTAAGACTTTTTCAGTCACCAAAGGTCTGATGTGCACAATTACGAAAGGCAAGCTTTAAAATAATATATCATTAATAATAATAAATAATATAAAATTAATAATAATATCATTAATGTAATAATGTTTTTTTTAGATATTTAAGTAGTACACTGCCATTTTAGTTGGTAGAGAATTTCTTCTCTATAGATTTCCAGCATGTGTCGAGTGACAAAAGTGTGAATTAAAGACAATGCATTCATGAAAGATTTGTATTGGTGCAAAACTCTCATTAAAGGTTTGAAAGGTTTTCTGAGCTTCTACACTAATATGAGCACATTTAATGAGTATTTAAAGGGGAAGTGCCTTAGTACTACAATATTGCCTATTGGTTGTGATGTTTTTAGTTCAAATGGGTGGCACAATTATATTTTGTCTAGAGTGGGCAGAATGGTATGTGCCAGCCCTGAAAGGGTCTCCTAGAACATTACACAATTCACATGGGAAAGATATAATAACATTAAAGGAAAACACCCAGTACCTTATTACAACATGTCAAAACATTCTAAAGCCTGTCTGTACCCAAAAGAAAGAAGCTCCTTAAGTGTGACCACAATCTGAAAAACAGAGTATGTGAGTGAGGCAGACTAACAGCCTGCCCCTTGATAGGTGATATAAATGAAGAATAGCTCTGAACTTCTCTATGCGTATGTGTAAGTGCACAAGAACACTCTTAAAAGAAGACTGAGCTTTGATGCTGAGTGTTAACAGTTGCAAATATTTTCTTCTTTTGTTGCTGTTATCAAAAGAAAAAGGATATGACATTCACATGCAAATATTGTACTCCATAATTCTGAGATGCTGATTATGTGCAAATGTCACGCTGTGCTATGTATCTTCTTTTAAAGATTTTCAGTCAAGCACTTCACAGGAGTAGCATGTATGTTTTAAACTGTGTATGCTCTGTAACAAATCTGCATGCTATCCAGGCTTTTTGATTTGTGCCCAGGAGAGGAGGATATGAATAACTTTCTGCAGCCCTAAACTTTGCATTAAAATGTTTTATAAAATGGATAGAGGCACATATATATTCTGATGGAAAAACGAAACGCAACACTCATTCTGAGACTGAACATTAAAATTCATTGAAGAAGTAACAATAAACGTAGTATAAAAGGAAAATAAAGCAATACAACAACAAACGCAAAAGGAGAACAATAACATCTGTGTCATTAGCAAAAGTCATCTTGAAGTCATCCAGTATCTTGTGTGACTGCCACATGCAACCACCACTGCTTGGCACCTCTGACGCATGTAACCACTGAGCCACTAAATCTTAATTTGTAGAATGTTATACCATTTCTGCCAATGTGTGCAGACAGAGTGTTACATCACCAGACGTTGTAATTCCAAAAATTCTCTATGTAGTGTTGACAATGGCCTGGGCCTTTACCTGGCTGAGTTACCTTCTTAATGGAAGGAACGAGGAGGAGAGCATGCACAGGGCATTATCTCCCATGGATCAGAAGTTGGTAGCTGCCACCCGGGTTGCTGCAGCACCACAAGGATTGCCACAAGGCACAATGGGACATGGAGTTGTGCTACTCAGCCCTGTTATTTCCATGTGTGCCACCAGGGATGCAGCAGGGACTGCTGAGCCCTGCTGTATTGGGTTCCCACCTCACCCAGGACATCGGAAGTACTCCCGGGTGCAGCATAAAAGGAGCCAGCTGCCTTAGCTCCAGGATCCAGAGTTTGGACGAAGGACATGAGGCTTGCTGGGAGGAGTGGAGGCAGAGAGGAAGAAAGAGAAAAAAAAAAAAAAGGGCATTGCTGTGCGCTTTTTCGTTGCGCTTATTGTACTTTGCTTTGGTGGTGGGAAATGATTGGGAAGAGTTTCTCATGACAAAATAAAGGCTTTTCTTTGCGCTGGACTTGTGACTGCGTCTATCTGTGTTGGGTGTTTGGGGAGCTGGTGCACCCCCTTCAGGCCACAGTAGATAGATTCAAGAAAGGAAGCAGGATACAACAGCACCTTCATGCCACCAGTTGTGTCAAATAGCTGTGTGGCATGGCATTGTCCTGCTGTAGGATCAGAGATCCAGGAGGCATGAGCACAGAATCTTCTGACAGGTAACTTTGCTGTAAGGTCAGCAGAGCCTGTACCTCACAGTCCTTTAACTGATGCAGACATTGTGCCTGCAAGCAGTTTCAACAGCAGATTGTACTGATTGACGATCTAAAATTATTTCTCAGATGGACCAGTCTAAAGTATTGGTTCTACCGTGCCATGATGACCCGATCTTAAAAGGTTATCTGTCCTTCCATTTCCTGAAATCCTGTGTGCAGGATGAACACAGCGAAGTGGCCAAATTCTGTTATTAAGGACACTGGAGGTGTGCATGGTGATTGTTGTGAGCAGGTTGGAAAATGCAGGACACAATAAAGGAGCTGAAACACATGGTTGGAAACGATCCATGGGTCAAAGGCAGAACGACAGCCAAAATGAAGATAACAAACTTGGGCCTACCTGGTAAAGAAGCAAAGTACTGCTAGTATTTTATGTTGCTTAGAATATCCAATCCTGAACTCCAAACTGAAGGTCAGAATGGGAAAGAAAGGTGATTTAAGCAATTTTGAGCGTGGCATGGTTGTTGGTGCCAGACGGGCCGGTCTGAGTATTTCACAATCTGCTCAGTTACTGGGATTTTCACGCACAACCATTTCTATGTTTTACAAAGAATGGTGTGAAAAGGGAAAAACATCCAGTATGCGGCAGTCCTGTGGGCGAAAATGCCTTGTTGATGCTAGAGGTCAGAGGAGAATGGGCCGACTGATTCAAGCTGATAGAAGAGCAACTTTGACTGAAATAACCACTCGTTACAACCGAGGTATGCAGCAAAGCATTTGTGAAGCCACAACACGCACAACCTTGAGGCGGATGGGCTACAACAGCAGAAGACCCCACCGGGTACCACTCATCTCCACTACAAATAGGAAAAAGAGGCTACAATTTGCACGAGCTCACCAAAATTGGACAGTTGAAGACTGGAAAAATGTTGCCTGGTCTGATGAGTCTCGATTTCTGTTGAGACATTCAAATGGTAGAGTCAGAATTTGGCGTAAACAGAATGAGAACATGGATCCATCATGCCTTGTTACCACTGTGCAGGATGCTGGTGGTGGTGTAATGATGTGGGGGATGTTTTCTTGGCACACTTTAGGCCCCTTAGTGCCAATTGGGCATCGTTTAAATGCCACGGGCTACCTGAGCATTGTTTCTGACCATGTCCATCCCTTCATGACTACCATGTACCCATCCTCTGATGGCTACTTCCAGCAGGATAATGCACCATGTCACAAAGCTCGAATCATTTCAAATTGGTTTCTTGAACATGACAATGAGTTCACTGTACTAAAATGGCCCCCACAGTCACCAGATCTCAACCCAATAGAGCATCTTTGGGATGTGGTGGAACAGGAGCTTCGTGCCCTGGATGTGCATCCCACAAATCTCCATCAACTGCAAGATGCTATCCTATCAATATGGGCCAACATTTCTAAAGAATGCTTTCAGCACCTTGTTGAATCAATGCCACGTAGAATTAAGGCAGTTCTGAAGGCGAAAGGGAGTCAAACACCGTATTAGTATGGTGTTCCTAATAATCCTTTAGGTGAGTGTATATGGATCAGCCACAACTTTAAAAACATTTGCCTAATATTGTATAGGTCCCCCATATGCAAAAACAGCTCTGACCTGTCAAGGCATGGACTACACAAGTCTGAAGGTGCTCTGTGGTATCTGACACCAAGAGGTTAGTGAGGTGTAAGTTGTGAGGTGGATCCTGCATGGACTGGATCGAGATCCAGGCTCTCGATCAGAATGAGATCTGGAGAATTTGGAGGCCACGTAAAACCTTGAACTCTGCCATGTTCCTCAAACCATTCCTGAACAATTTTTGCAGTCGCAGGAGAGAAGCCATTTGGAAACAACATTGTCATGAAGAGACTACGTGGTCTGAGACAATATTTATGTAGGTGGTACCTGTCAAAGTAACACCCACATGAATGCTAGGACCCAAGATTTCCTAGAAGAACATTTCCCAGAAGGGCGGCACGGTAGCGCTGCTGCCTCACAGTAAGGAGACCTGGGTTCACTTCCCGGGTCCTCCCTACGTGGAGTTTGCATGTTCTCCACGTGTCTGCATGGGTTTTCTCCAGGTGCTCCCACAGTCCAAAGACATGCAGGTTAAGTGCACTGGCGACCCTACATTGTCCCTAGTGTGTGCTTGGTGTGTGTGTGTCCTGCGGTGGGCTGGCTCCCTGTCCGGGGTTTGTTCCTGCCTTGCGCCCTGTGTTGGCTGGGATTGGCTCCAGCAGACCTCCATGACCCTGTGTTAGGATATAGCTGGTTGGAGAATGACTGACCGACTGACATTTCCCAGAGCATCAAAACTGCCTCTTAGTGTATCCTGCTGCCATCTCTTCACTTGGTAAATGATGCACACGCACCTGGCTGTCCACATCATCTAAAAAAAAACATGATTCATCAGAGCAGGCCACCTTCCTCCATTGCTCCATGGTTCAGTTCTGATGTTCACATGCCAATTGTAGGTGCTTTATGTGGTGACCAGGGGTGCACTGTGTGTTATGACACCTTTCTCTCAGCAGTTTGTGCCACAATAGTTCTTATCTGGGATTGGACCAGATGGGTTAGCTTTCACTCCTCATGCGCATCAATGAGTTTAAAGCACCCATGCCCCAGTCACCAGTTGTCTTTCCCTGAACCACATTTGTTAGGTACTAACCACCACATGCCTATAACACGCCACAAGACCTGCTATTTTGAACATACTCTGACTCAACTGACTAGCCATCAAATTTTGGCCCTTGTCAAAGTTACTCAGACCCTTACGCGTGCCTGTTTTTCCAGCTTTCAAACACCACCTTCAAGAACTGACTGTTTACTTGTTGCCTAATAAATATGACCGCTTGACAGATGCCATTGTAATCTCATTAACAATAACACTGCTTTTATGAATCCCATATCAATGGCACATAATGAAGACATATGCATTACATTTGTCATTCTAACAGATGGTAGATCACAAGGATTTGTAGTAATGCATACAGATATCTGTGATGCGCCATCAGTTGGAATGACAAATGCAATGTATTTTATTACTATATGCATTACAAAATACATTCCAGTAGATGGTGCACTGCAAACATTAACAATGAAGTCTACGTTGACTGCATACATTTAAACCTATCCTGAATGGGGTATCACAGCTAGTATACGAATAAGCAATATAAATGTTGTCAGGGACTGTCTGGCATCCTGGTCAAGAGCTGATCCTTTGCCAGGAAGGGAGGTTAGAAGGATGAAGGAATTGGACCCTATACTCCCCCCTATACTCTGGAGGGCAGCATTCTTGTGTCACTGTCCCTGCTTTTCAACCCACAAGCATGCTGGAAAATGTAGCCCCATGCTACAGCCCTGTGGCATACCATGCCTACCCCACCTGGGACAGCTGCAAGGAGGAACTAATCCTGCCTTCTAGAGACTTCTGCCTGACCCAGAAGTACATCAGATTGTGGGTAGATACCTGTTTAAAGAAGACCATTCTGCTTCACTTCAGGAGAGTTGGATTTGGGAGGCAGAGGACAACACTTGCTGGAGGAAGAAGAGTTGGGAGAAGACGAGGATAAAGGAAGGATTCAGCATCCATTTACATTTCATATTTTTTGTGATATATTTGGAAGAATAAAAACTGTTGTTTGAACATGTAAGAGTGTGTTTCAGTTGAGTCTGGGGTTTGGGGCTCGATAGCACCCCCTCTCTTTTGTAGCAGGTTTTAAAATGTTATATACAGTGTCACGCACAAGCGCATGGGGAGCAGTTTAAGGACTCAGACCACATCGCAACAACCCATGCCGAGGGACAGAGGCGGCGCACTAACTTTTCTCTTCTTATCTCATCAGCCAGAATGAGGACTCGCCGCCGTAAGAAAGCCCAGGGTAAACAAAAAGAAGCCATACTTCCGGGTTCCCGTCTTCCCTCCAGTCAGAAGATGATGATGTTGTTATCCCAGCATGCATCTCAGTTTTCCCAGCATCCCTGATTCAATTTCCTGTCCCACTGTATAAATGTTTCCCTGTTTGCTTTATACTTTGTCCGGTGTGACCATTTGCCTTGTATTGTGGAGACAGTACTCAATTTCTGCTTCAGTAAACCAGGGCGGAAACCCCAAAGGTTTATACTGTGTGACTTTGTTTCTTCACAAGAGTGTATATAAATGTGTGTGTATATGTGTTTACGTATGTTAGTTTGTTCAATAAATAGTTTTGTTTATACCATAATTGTATCTTGAAAGTCATTATTTACAAAATTTTTGAAGTAAATCTTTTTCTTTTCTTCTGTGCTGTGGGTCTTCATTAAAGTGATCTGAAACTGTTTCTCTGGGTTTTGGTCCTCAGGTTCTTGGGTGAGACATCTGCTGTTTATGAAGGCGTAATGTAAGAATACTGACACAGTTACACTTACAGGTCCTGAGGATGATGGTGGCTAGTAAACAAAGAAGCCACAGAATTTGCTCATTGTGTGTGATTTATTAATTAATTCAATAGCATAAACCTCTGCCTTTGCAGAGAGCTGGGTAAAGATGCACAATATAATGTGAAGGAACCATCAGGGAATGTGGCTGCTGTTCAATAAAATCTGTTGTAATTATTCTCAATGTAAACAATTATTTGTATGCAAGGACACAATTGCTAAAATCATTTTGTATGACAGAGTTTTTTTATTAAAAAAAAACAACCCAAGCCATGGTGGGTTACATATACTGCCTTCTTTTCCTTTGCTTTCAGTGTGTTTTTGATATTTTGTGACAAGGCTCTGACAGCATTTGAGCAGTGCCTGAACATAGCAGTGATGTTTATTAGACTGCAACTTAATTAAAATGGTTTGTCACAAATATATGAATAATTTATTTTAATTTTATACTTAATAAATTCTCATTTTTGGATGCAACTAATGTACCTTCATTTTAGTAGCACTATTAAATGAACTGCTGGCATGTCTGTATTTTATATATTTTATATCTTTGCTTTAAATGACTGACTATTTTATTACAAATGTAAAGTGACACTGAGTTTGTAGAGAGTACTGATATTTTATGCAAGTCTGGCTCCTTTTAACTACCCTAGATAATTAACATCTTTATGAATGATCCAGTCAGAGGGAGATGTCCACAAGAGTCGCTGAAACAAAGTTAAACAGCACCGTCATCTTTTTCCCTGCTTCTGGCTGACTACATTATAGATACAGGTACGAGTCTATTTACTAAAATTAAAAATAGAAACATTCTTTATCGCAAATCTTCTTGAAACCTTTGATATATAGTGAGAAAATCCACCGTTCTAAAGCACAATTCAGTGTAATTTATCATAGGGCAAGGACAATACTAATCATGCCCCTTGCCTGCTTCAGCCATCAGTCTCTAGCTGGCTTTATATCTGAATCAATCTAGGCTCATTTATATTAATCACGATTTGTTTGTGAAACTGGCAAAGTCAAAAAAGGGCAACTGAAATGAACCCTTTTATTATATTACTGTCAGTATGCTACTTTTTTATTGATTTTTATAAAACATTTTTCTATTGCAGTGTTTTTTCCTTTGTTTTCAATATACTATACTTTTATATCCTGGTAGCCCTAAAAGGTTCTGGGTGAACAAACTAGACTCTGACACACCACCACAGCTTTTGGTTACTGGTCCCTGTCAATTGCGGCGGTACCCAGCATTCCAAGGAAGTCAGTTGGGTAACAGAGAAGCTTAGTGACACCACTAGTCTGTTTCATTGTATAAGTACACTAAGCGATGGATTGGGGCCTCACAACAGGCTCGAATTGGTCATTGGGACAGGCAGGATTTTTCTTTAGGTTGTTTAGCTTATAGTTTCATTCTGTCCTGATTTATGCATGTAGCCTACGCCCAGCTTTTAGAATCCTTAAATTCTTGATAAAATCTAGAGTTTCATTCTGACCATGTTCCAGAAACTGTTTGAGCATGTCATCTCAAAATACAAGTAAACCACATAATCCTTAAAAATGCCTTCTGCTTCTGCTTTGGAGTAACTCAATGGCAAATATGATTCAGAAATACAAAACAGTCTCTAACACTCAGACCACCTCGACAGCCTCTGGGCTGCTAGTTCCTTTTTGTATGCCTACTGAGGCACTGTAGGTTGTCACCCTCTCTAAGCCAGTGCTGCCCTCTTCTAATCTGCTTACATTAACTATGTGCATAATTAAAGGCTCAGCGGTTACTTAAGCCACCAGGGTTATAATATGCATATATCAGAAATAAATGAAAAATCTTAATTTATAAACTGTCACTGAACAATTCTGATGTAGCTGGCATAAACAGATAGTAAAACTTCATAAAATTGAAATTCTGAACCCCGTTTTTAGGGCCTAGAGAAAATATTAATTTTAATAAATATCAAGTGCATTTTTTCTGCCCATGATATCTTGTTGGACAAAGACATCAGTCCTCACATGTCATACTGATATTTACATACTGTATTTAGCTTCTGTCGGAGATGGCTGGGGGGGCGACCCAGCTGGGATGCCCAGGAGGACCGGAGGAGGGCTTATGCCTTCCCCAGACCATGTGGGGGTGACCGCTCTGGTACCTTTGGGGGCCACGTGTACAGAGCTTTGAAGCGCAACTCTGTAGGGGCCCATGGTCACTGCCAGGGGCCGCCCCTATACCTTTGGAGCCCTGGACCTCAGCACTTCCGCCACACCCGGAAGTGCTGGGGGGAAGAGGAGCAGGGACAGCCAGAGTGCTTCCGGGGATGCAGCCGGCACTTCCGTCACACTGGGATGTGTTGGTGGAAGATTGCTGGGACACACCTGGAGCACATCCGGGGGATTATAAAAGGGGCCGCCTCCCTTCATATGAAGGCTAGAGTCGGGTGGAAGAGGACAAGGTCTCTGGAGGAGGCAAGGAGGCGGCCTGAAGAGTGAGAAGGCAGTGTGTGTTGGCCAGGACTTTGGGGACTTAAGGATTTGTGTGCGCTGTACATAGGTGTAAATATGGTAATAAAACGTGTGTGGGGTGATTTAAACGTGTCTGACTGTCTGGGTCCGGGCCAGCGTTCACACTTCATTTGTCAATTCTTCTTTTTACATCCCACATCCAAGAAAGTGAAAGAAATGTCTTCCATTAACTATATTATAACTGAGAAACATTTATAAGGACAAAAGGTATAAGACACACAAGCCTCTTATTTAAAATGTTCAAGAAGCATATGAGACAATATGGAAAGGGAACATGAAGTTGATTGAGCACAATAAAAAGGCAAACCAGACAGCAGAGGGCAGTCAAATAAAACTTGCCAGGTAGTTTGTTTCACATTCAAGTTGGTATATCATGACAATATCTGTAAAATACGTTTATAAAAAAAGTTTTTAAAATGGGGTGTAAAATGATTAACACGATGGCCTTAGAGATCAGAGTATGATTTCTAGCCAGGACACTGTCTATATGGAATTTGCACACTTTATATGTTTCTCGAGATCGTTATTAATGATGAGAGGAAAAAAATGTTTTGGAACTTTGCAGAGTTCAGCAAAATGTATTGAAGTCAATCAGGAAGGAGGAACATAACTAATTTTCAATGGATTATAATTATACAATGGTCGTTTATGTGTCCCTGAGGGATGATGCTGAGAAGCATCTGCCAACTATGCTGGACTGATCATTATGTCCAAAAGTGTGATCTGACCTGTGAGGTAGCAGTGCTAACCACTGCACCGCTGTGCCTCATACAAGAAAAGATGCAGATGGAGCAAATACAACAAATGGCCAGACACTAGCAACAGGTAAATGAAACATACAAGTAGATCATTGTTGTCAAAGAGTTCCAAATCTGGGGCATTAATTGCTGTACCACTCAGCCGCAGCGTGGGCCTGTTTGAAGTTGTGGCTCCGACCATATCTAGAACATCGTTTTGCTTCCATATTTCTGTTCAGATGCTTCACACTTGTTTCTTCCATCAAGAAGAAAGACACGTCTGGTAAATAGTAGTAAATCTTTTGTTGTTATTATTTCATGTGTTTTCTGATAAGTCTTTCTGGAGGACTAATTCAAGTTTGAGCACAGCAAGCAAGTTCTTTATTTAGATATACACATTTGGAGATGTCTGAGTATACTGGCCTTTCAAGGATCTCTGAGATACAAAACTGTATCCTTTAAATCTTTTAGGCTTGTTCTGACTTGTAGTTGAGGCACATGAGATGACCTGCGATGCGCACACAGGGGTCAGTGTTATTTATCCGGTGACAGTATAATATTCTCATTATGGTCAGCTAATGTACCATTCAAATTAAAACACTCTAAGTTTTGTTGTTTTTTTTTTTTAATGCATGTTGGCATCTGGCTGTAGTGCTGATCAGGTCTGACATCATTCGTGCGTGAAGCAACAATCTTACTGTGTGCATGTGTGAAAGTTCTGCAACTGGCTGCTATAGCTTTGTGATGTCATGCTGGCCTTGAAAGCATCATGGGGTGCTGGGAAAAAATGTTTCTCTAAGCCAGCTACATGGCGAATCTTCAGGAAAATTATTTGGCGAACATAGCATATTCACTACAAAAAATGCTTTGGAAAACTTCGCTGGTCAACACTAATAGTTAAGTTTCGATATGTGCATGCATTTCAGAACAACTTTGTTTAGTAAATATAATTTAATACAGTAAGTTTGTTTCACTCTGGTTTACATGACAGTGCAGTTTCTTATAAACCTAATGAACCTTCTTGTAATTTGTAATGAGAAACCAGCAAGCTGCTAGATAAACGTAAATTTAAATCTTTTTTGATGCCAATAGACTTTTGTTTATAGGAGCAGATCCTAACAAAACGTGTGCAAAAAAAAAAATCTGTATCAGCAAAGCTTAATAAGGTATTTTAATTTAGCTAATGACTAATACCTCTGTGCTGACACTTCCCTTGGTAAATTACTTCAGCTTTCTTTAACAAAGGCTAAACTGGAACAGCACAAAAGAAATGCTGAGAGAGAACTGTATGTGTGCAGCTGTTAAAGAAATGATTAACACACCTGCAGGCTTTATAACATTCTGGACCAGTTTAAAAATGGCCATGCAAACAAAAAGGTGACTAGTTCTTCAATATCCATGACAACGGTGCACATATGGCATTGTGATGCTTTCAGATAGCCTTTTCCTTTTTTCCTAGGCTTCTACTCAATTTAGGTGAAAACCATGGGCTTGGTTAGCCTTTTCATATCAATTCAGTAATTAATAAAAAGGCTGATGACATCAAAATAAAATTATTTTAATTTTTTATTTTCCTACCATTTCAAATGGCACCAGGTTAGCTGGGAAAATCTGTTTTTAATGGTGCCCAAAATATCGTAATCAAAGCCCTTACTAGGACCTCCAATCCCATCCACATACTCCCACTTGGATACAACTCACTGCTGCTGGTTGTACTGCTCACTATTTTTAATTAGAGGTCATTTTCCATTTTCTACCTTTGATTGACGATGCTCATTCATTCTTCCATTTTCTAGTTCAGAATCACAAAGACCACGTCCTGTTTAAGCAGTTTAGGACACCAACCCTTTTTTTAATTCTTTGTTTTATTAACTTCTTGTGTCATAATTCTGTCATTAATATTTGCGAACATTTGGTAAAATGTTAATATCCACCTTTGTTGAAGCAGCAGCTTTATATTTAAGCAGATGTTACTTGTTTTTTGCAGATTTTCTGTAAATTACATTTTCTAATTAAAAATAAGACTGAATGTAAACCTTTTAGTGCTCACAAATATATATTTCCAAATACAAATGCCATGAATGGAAAAAGACCATGCCCAAACAATAATTACATTCTTCCAATGTACTTCTTTAATAAAAAGTTTAAAAATACAGTTTTCAAAGATTCAAAACCCATCAATAAAATAAAGAAACTGAAACCTTTAAAAAGGAAAGAGCAAAATTAAATTTAAAGGAGCATGTGCCTAATTTTAGGATCATAGTTCAACTTTTTATTTTTAAGAAAGTTTGGAAATGTTGTTTTAAATGTATTTTATTAGGTGATACCATTTTGCAGTGTTTAGGCATGGGCCCCACTGTGTTGTTTATAGTGACAATACCCATTGCTGGTTACCCCCCTATGATGTCAAGGGGGTTGGACATGTGCGTTGTTTAAGGTGGTGGGTATAGCACATGCCGTCCAAGTCTTATATTCCTTTCATAAAACAAACTAACTCTTTCTTAGCAGTGTTACAGGATGCACTTTGGAGAAGACTTTAGGATCTTTTCTAATAATAAACATTTTTATATGTGATTTTTGTGTTATGCTACTCTGCTGAGCCCTTCAGCAAGGCCCTTAACCTTCAATTGCTCCAGAGGCGCTGTACAATGGCTGACCCTGCACTCTGACCCCAAGGGGTATGCGAAAAACCAAGTAATTTCCTTCGGGATTAATAAAGTATAATAAAAAATAAATAAATAAAAAAATGTTGCTTTTTTTATTATGGAGAATTTATTTATTGGAACCATATAACCATTTTTATTTTGAAAAAGTTTATATTTTATTTTCATTTGGCCATCATTTATTTACAAGAAATATGTCATATAACTTTGTTTCATTTTGGTTATCAGCGGTAGTGATGGTATAAATATGGCAATGGTTCCGTGATCACTTATCCCACAGTTGGATAAATAAACAAAAACAAATCCTTAGTGTAGTTAGCTATAAATCAAGTAGGCTAAGTACATGTTTGCATTTCAGTTTGGAACTCTTTTCTATCTCTGACTCCTGATTTTTGAATTATCCTGATGTTTTGTTTGCCTGGTTCCTATATGTTCTTTCTGGTTTTGACCTGGCTCATTTATCACGAAAATTCTCATCTCACATATTATCTTCTGGTCCAGACAATTCTTCATAATAATTCCTGGAGACAAGTGTCTCATTGCACCTTTGCTTTTGCCGTTTTGCTATTTAAAGGCTTCAGTGTTTTTTACAGTTTGCTTTTTACTAGTGTTCTGACATTTTGACTGTGTTTGACCACATCTCTGACTTATTTCTTCTAGTTTTCTCATTTCCTGGTAACGTATTTCCAATTTGACTCCTGGAATATTGTGCTTATAAAGAATCTATAACAAAAATAAACAAAATTGCAAACAGTATGAACTTCAAATCCAATATTCCACAAATACTAAATTCAGAATTCTATAAACTAAACTATAACCACAGAAGAATCCACAAAGACAATATGGTCAAAAGACCACAAACCTTGAGAGACAAAAACAAGAGCACAAAAGAGGAGCTGAAATACATAGTCACTAAAGCAGACTAATGGTATGCAGGAATGTTATATAGGAGTCTTGGGCAAAGCTAATATAACTAATTCAGCACTTGAGGATCCTAACTGACAGAGACAAAAGTAACAGAATGGTAGTTGCGGAGGCAAAGAACTATTGAAATTTGGCCACAGCAAGTAAGTTTTTTATTCAGTTTCACAGATTTGGAGATGTCTGAGCCCACTGGCCTTTCAAACATCTCTGAGATACAAACCTGTGGCAACTAGTTTTGTAGCATACAGAATAAAAAAACCTCACTGCCCTGCATAAAGGATAGGAGAAGCTAAGTTTATCTAATGGCCAAGATCATAATGGATTAAGAACAATAAGACAGTTCAGCTTCACACAAAACTGTAAATAATATTGTCTAAAGGGTCAACATAATTTTACAGCACAATTTGATAAATAACTATAATTCAATATGCCTTAATATTGAGCAGAGAAAAAGTAATATCAAGTGTTACAAGGTGCTAGGTAAGCACCCGACCCGACACAGACTGGACTCGGAGGCACGTGTAAAATAAACAAAAAGATTTATTTTTTCTTCACCTGTGGGTGCACGTCTTCCCCATGTCCGACAGGCAGTACATGGTCCCAAGCACAAACACCAAATAAAACACACAAATAAAGCACTCTTTTCTTCCTCCACCACTCCTCCCAGGCAACCTCGTCCTCCTCCTCCCGATTCTGGCTCCCAGGGTGGTGGCTGCTGGCCCCTTTTATAGTTCACCCAGGAGTGCTCTAGTTGCTTTATTGCCGTGTTCTGGCTGCACTTCCGAGTGTGGTGAATACGTTGCCCATACGGGCTCAGGAGTCCCAGCTGCAGCACCCCCTGGCGGTGCCTGCAGGACCCAACAGGGCTGCACCCAACTCCAATTCCTATGGAACCCTGCGGGAAACCGAGGCACCACTCCAACCCAGGGGGGTGGCCATCTAGCGTCCAGGGGGAGGTATTGCACCATCCAGGGCTGCTCCCCCTGAATATAGAGTGCAGGGGCATCCCTGCCAGGCAGGGACCCTGGCTGCCTGCCACACAACTTACATAGAAAATATTCATATATTCATTATGAGATCGTATGGTGTTAAGCAGAACATGAAAAACAAAACGAAGATGATCCAAGAGCAAGAGAATTGAGAAAAATGACACAACTAAGAAAAAAATGTCAAACAAGACAGGATAAAGTTGAAATCCCAACAAAAAGAACTTAAGGATATGACATCAAAATTTATTGCGCAGGTGTTTTTCCTGAGAAAGGTGTTCACTTACAAGAATCCTCAGTAAGTGAGAGCAGTCCTCTGCAAATACAGCAGTAAGCCTTGCCTCGTTGGCTTAACACATCATTCTGTGCCAGTTCACGGATAGTAGATGTCTTGTTCCTGTATTCCTGTATTCCTGGTATAATGCTGCAGTGAATTTAAATACTTCAGGTTGTCTTCAGTAAGCTTCACCTCTGCCTTGAGATCTCTACTGAAAACAGTGCATACTGGTTCTTTATACTTTGAAAGGCAGGTTACATTTGGGACCAAAGTTACGGATATGAATGTTAGTAGATGCTTGTCTTCCAAAGGTAGGTCTATAACACTATACTGAAGCCTGTTCTCCTGAGATGTGCTAAGACCTTATAGTAAGACTACAGAGATCCTTTTTTATTAAAGTTGGTCAGAAGCAACAATGCCATAAATCCTAGCAATTCTGTTTCTCCCCAGAAAATTGCTGATTGTTATAATTCAACTGCAAAAAGTATTATTAATTATATGAGCAGCAAAAATAAATTGGCCTAGTAGACAGTTTAGCTACTCTCCTTGATCTATCTAATTAATTTATCTGCTAAATACTGAAACACCATCAACTCAACAGACCACACACATACAATATTCTCCAGGTCTTAATAACCAACTAACTTGTTAGTCTCTACCTTTATCTTCTCTAATAGCAGCTTCCTCACACCTACGCTCACTTTCTCCTTTCATCTGCTCTGGCTTTGTTCCTCATCCTATATATGTTGCGGACATTTTTATTTTCACTGAAATGCTGTGTTTTTTAATCTTCTTACCCATTCATTGTGGAAATAACCTTTAACATTTTTTCCTATACACATACAATATTTATGCAAATATTCGTACACACTCCATATTCTTCTTCTTATGTTCCTTCTTCAATCCAAAGGCTGGCAACCATGTCGTCCCATTTTCCCCTATCTTCTGTGCTTGTTTTTACTTCCACTGCCCCCTACTTTTTCGATGTTGACCATTGTTTTATGTCATCATGCCACGTTCATTGTCTTTCTTTGTCTCTGGTTCCATTTGTTCTTCCTTCTACCACTAATTGTGCCTTTTTCCCAATTGACCCCCTCAGTATATGTCCTGCATGTCTCATCTTTCTTCTCATTATCTCTGTCACCTCACTCTTTCCTATACCCATCCTCTTCATCATTTCTTTATTGTTTACCTTCTCTGGCCAGCTAATTTTCATCCTCCTTCTGTAGCACCACATCTCAAAGCTTTTCAGCTTCTTAATAGATGATTTCCCATATGTCCCTGTATCTCTACCATAACCTAACCCTGGGAAGATGTATGTTCTCAGAAATTTCTTTAAGTTCAATGCTCAGAATCCTTCTCAAGAATTCTTTGTAATCCCAGAAGCTCTCCTTTGATTTTACCTGTTCTTTTTTTTATCTCCATCTAGCATACAGTACCTTTTGCTCTGTAATACATCTTCCAAGGTATTCATATTCCTTCATCTGCTGTGTCACAAAAACGACAAGACGACATAAAAAAAAGGTTTGGGGCAGCCACCCATATAATATGCCCTGGCTGAAAATGGATAAATAGTTGTGAGATGTTCACAAGTCAGAGTGCAAAACATAACTGATGCTGGTTCCCAAAGATGGCGGCTTTATTTGCTGAACTAGAAGTGACATCATCAGAGGGGCCGGAACCAGAAAGTGATGTCATCAAAGTCCCAAGACTGGTATTGACATCATTAAAGTGGGCAGAACTGGAAAGTGACATCACCTGAGGTGCTGGAACTACGTGGGATTGAGGAATAAAGTCAGTGCACCTTGCCGAACCCTGGTCTGGTGTGGAATTACTATTATTCAGGCCCTTTAGCTGTCTCCCAATCACATGTGTGTGACAGTTGTAATTGTTGACCTTCCACTCTTATGTTTATTTGTGATGTTCCTTTTTTGTATTCGCCATTACCTTTGACTTTCTTGCATTTATTTTCATCCCATACTCCTTGCACGCTTTGTAGGCCTCTACTACCATCTTCTGCAAAATCTCCACTATTAATGCCAATATTGCATTATTCACTGCATAACATATGTTTATAAACTGTTCTCTATTTATCTTTATCTTCTCCTCTTCTAACTACTTTTATCAGTAATTCACTGTATATGTTAAATAGTAAGGATGATAGTATGCATCCTTGTGTAAGTTCTCTCTTAATATCCATTTCCTCGGTTTCACCTGAATCTATGCTCATATTTGCTTTCTGTTTCCAGTACAAGTTGGCTATAATTCTCTTCACCTGACTTGGTATGCCTATTTTGTCCAGTGTTTTTGAAAGTTAATAATCAGTGCAGCACATGAATAGATTTTTTTCTTCTTTTCCATATTTCTTTCTGCTATCATCCTCACCATTTATATCTCATCCCATATTCCTTTCTTTTTTCTAAATCCCAGTTGACTTTCTTCCAGATGTTTCTCAATTATTGCTGTTATTCTTCCTTTTACTACCTGTAATCAGCACCTTCATGGTATGTGGTATCAAACTAATTCTTCTATTATCTTCACACTCTCTTGCCTTTCTGTCTTAGATATTGGCACAAAGGTTCTCTTAAAGTCTTTTGGGATTGTTCCTTTTTATATATTTGATGTATCAGTCTCGTCATATTTCTTATTCCTTTTTCCCATATTATTTGTAAAATCTGTAACGGAAAGCCATCATCTCCTGCAGCTTTATTCTTCCAGAATCTTTTGATTGATCATTGATCATCACTGATCATTTGACCCATTTTGCTCATCTTTTCCTGGACTATAAATTAGGTCAGTTATTGTCTTTCATCATTATACAAATCCTTCCCAATATATGTTTCCCCTCTCTTCTTCATCTCTTCCCCACTTGTCATCCAGCATACCATCCTTCCTCTTTAGTCGTGCTTGTACTCCTTAAGTTTTTTATAAAAGTTTGGGCAGTGATTTCTGTCAAGTTCTAGCAACTCACATTTCCTTCTATAAATGTACTCTTCCGGTTAGCTACACTTAATCTGTAATTCTCTACTCTCTTTACTTATATTTACTTTTATTTATTTCCTTCAATATTCCTTACATTCCTTCATCTTTTCTAGCATTTCTAGTGTCATTCAATTGTTCCTTACCACACTTCTCCTTCATGAACCCTGCTTGTTCCATTTTGGACATCTAGGGACATTTAGCCCATGTCAGTAGAATCCGGGGAAAGACTGAAACAAGCCCATGCAGACTCCAGGTGAAGTAGGGTTATTAAGGTCCTTTAAAGAAAGAGATAAGAGCACCCTCTTGGACAAAGATTTTTGAATCTTGATGAACACTATACCACCAACTCAAAATCACTTTTCCAAAAGATTTTATTTTATAACACAGGGAGAAGGTCTTTGAATAATTAAACAATGCAACATCCTAAAGGATGTTTTCTTTCCCAATGTTAGCTCTACATCAGAGTTAGACTATATAGCTTTCCCACAGAGCATTTTACTAAAGTCATACTATTTTTTTATAGTCATCTATTTGATGTTCTGCATTCTAATTTTTTAAAGAGTATTCTGGGTTACATTCACAAACTATAACAAAGCTTCAACATTTCCTTCACTCTGGTCAGGTCAACAGCTCAATTGTGTAGCACTCTTATGCAAAGTATCATATTGTACCAATTTGCAGTCGTCTTGGAGATGTAATAGGAAGTTTTAGTGAAAAGCCTTGTGAAAAATGAAGAATGCAAAAATTCTATACAGACTACACATAAATGTAAAACTGTGAGGCAGAAGATCTGGGGGCTCATATTTAAAACCTTGGATAGATTCCATGAAAAACGTGTTTATGCTTGAAAGTCAAAAAACAGAAAGAAAAATCGGATTTATAAAACTGCATGTAATCTACGCCAAAGCCTACATGCTGTTCAAATTCCTCTGTAAAGGTTCAATGGATTCAAGATTATCGGCCACTCCACCTAGCTTGTTATCATCAGCAAACTTAACCAGCTTGTAACTTACTGTGTATTCCTATCCAAATCATTTATATATTGTCAAGGTTGGGTCACTGAGTTGCACAGAAGACTAGAAAAGGAACAGGTTTCCAAGGAATAATAACTTTATTGCTGAACTGGCAGGTACAAAAACAAGGCCTTATGCAGACAGAGTTTGTCAACAGCAGAAAAGCACACAGGAAGCAACTGTCAAACGTGGTGTTTCCACTCCTGTCTCCAGGTCAAAAGAACACAGTCTTCGTCATCAAACTGGTTCAATGGTTCGGAGGCAGCAACTGGAGCAGAGGCAGTCTGAAGGTTAGAGAACAGGGGAAGTGAGCCATTAAGTTGGCTGAGGCTTGGTCTTTTAAATTTTCCAAGCCTTGTGCAAGAAGCACGTCGCATGGTAAGCCTGCAGCTGATCCTGCAAAGGGGACAGGAAAGAGTGTGTTTGTTTCCTATTTAAATACTGTTTAAGACAGAGGTTCTGAAGGGCAGCTGTGTTTCTTTGCCATATTTTTACTGTTAGGAGTGACAAACACTGGTCACAATATATTAAAAATAGCAGCGGCCCTTGTTCAACACCACTCTTAAACATCAGCCAATTCTGATAGGGTTCCTCACACCATCACCCTCTGCTTCCTGTATCTGAGCCAATTTTGCACCCATCTACAAATAACACCCTGAAGTCCCACTTTTTGTTTGATGCCCAACCTCTCATGTGGCATCTTATCAAATGCTTTCTGAAAGTCAAAATAAATAACATCATATGCTCCACTTTGATCATATCCTTTAGTTGCTTCCTCATAGAATTCCAGTATGTTGATAAAGCATGATCTCCCTCTTCTGAACCCATGCTGACTGTTCAGAAAAACTCATGTTCCTGCCATGTGTTGCTCAATTTTATCCTTTATTCCTTCCATTAATATACTTGTGATGCATGTTATGCTTACTGGTTTATAGCTACTTGGATCTGCCTGGTCACCATTTTTATATAATGGGATAAAATTTGCCATTTTCTAGTCCTTCAGAATTTCCCCTTTCAGACTTCCTAAAAATATGCGCAAAGGACTTATATATGTACTTGCTAACCTTTTTAAGAACCTGAGGATAAATACTATTAGCTGGTCCTGGAGATTTGTTTGTTTTCAGCATATTTAACCTAATCAGTACTTCTCCCTCTATAATATCCAAATCACCCAATGTCTTCTTAGTAGCCCCTTTTACCACTGGGAGATTATCTATTTCCTCACTGACGAAGTCTTCAGAAAAATGCAAGTTTAGAGCATCTGCTATTTCACTGTATGCATTTTTTAATTCTTCTTTACAATTCCTGATGAACTTCACCTCCTCCTTGTCTGTCCTTTTACTAGTAAAAAAACGAAAGAATCTCTTTAGGTCCTCTTTCTCCTTATCTGTTCTGAAATGGATTATGCATGTTTATGGTGTAAGTAAGTTTTATACATGAGGCAGCTGGACATCAGACTACTATGCTGCTCCATATAATAATAATAGATTATCATACTATTTATATTTATATATGAAATTTTATTTTTAGGTAGAATAACTCAATGAATCAACAGACTGCCATCTTTTAGTGTTACACATTATTGGCATATAGACTTAATAAGATTTTTTATTTTTTTACTTTTGTTTAATTTCTGTCACTTTAGACTTTGAATTATTTAATAAGACGAAGTCATGAGAGATTGAGCCCAGTTTTTAAGTACTGAGTTGGCACTGAACATTAAGGCATACAAATGGTTAATTTGTATTTAAGGTGAAAGCTAAAGGGAAAACAGAAGATGATACAAGAAAACAGCTGATATCAAAATGAAACAATGCAAACAATAACCGTGTATAGAACATTAAGAATTCTTTGATGAAATAAAGAGTTTCTTAGTCAACTGTTTCTTAGGGTTTTATTTCACATTGTTAAGACGTACTGTCTTTGATACCTTAAGTCTTCAATTGGCCCAGTATGAATGAGAGTCCCCTGTGATGGACTTGGATTTGATGATAGTGCTACAGGGATAGGCCATGACCCAATGAGACTGCAAAATGGAAAAATCAAGTTTAGAAAATGGTTTTATGGATTAACTGATAAGAAATCTGAGATTTGGGAGCAAGAAAACAGCTATTTTAGTGTTCTGGTATGATACTCTATGACAGTAACAAGAAATCCCAAATGGAAGCTTTTACTTATTCATTCATATATTCTTCAGACCCAATTAATCCAGTTCAGCTTTGCAGTTGCTGTAGTCTGTTGTGGATGAATTGGGTGCAAAGCAAGAACTAACTCTGTATGGGGCACCAGTCCATCACATGAAACACTTGGACACAAACCCACACTCACTTGCATCAGGTAAATTTAGAGTTGCCAGTCAGCCTGACATATACTATATATCTCTGGGATGTGAGAGGAAAACTGGAGTCCATTAGAGAAAACACAGGTAGAGCATGCAGATTCCTCACAGCTAGTTCCAAAGATGTGATTCAAGTCCAGGACTTGTGAAATAGCAGCTGAAATTATTACACAACTGTCCATTCCAAATTTAAACCACAAAACAAAAGAAGAAAAAATAACCAACTACAGACAAAAGAGCAAGAAGGCTAGAATTAAATCTTAATTAATGAATAGACCAAAAGCTAGAAATAAGCTGAAAACACCGAAAACTGAAAGAAGCTAAACACTGGGAAAGAAAGTATAGATCACTCAATTCTAATACAATATATGGCCAAACCTTTATGGTCACTTGACCATCCCACCTATATGAAATTGTTAGACGTCCCATTCCAACATCATATGCATTAATATGGAGGAGGTACTGGAGACAAAATATATGGGTGAATACAAATACAAAACAACGGGGTGTCGTCCCTGTTGTTCCTGCTGGGTCTTGTCTCCAGCAGCCCCTGTGCCCGTTCAGATGTCTATCCATCCATCCATCCATCCATTATCCAACCTGCTATATCCTAACACAGGGTCACTGGGGTCTGCTGGGGACAATTAGGGCAATACCCTCGGAGCCAGCTGAGAAATGGAGTCCATTAATCCACAGTGCTGCTATACCCTAAAACGGTGGCACCCACCAATAAACAAAAATGGCATCACTATGATATTTAAATATAGAACTCTTTTACACAATTCTTGGATGGAATCAACCAAGAAAGGTGTAAAAGATGGAGTAATGGGTGTTGCCCAGGTCAAACTCTGATCCTCTTACTTGAATAGTCTCACATGCTGGATATTGGATTGTAGACAGAGAAATATCTTATTAATTAACCCATCATAACATTATGACTGCAGATGCCCATTATAAGCATTGCATACATTAGGTTATAATGAGACTGGAAGCCCATGAAAATTTGGAAAATTCTAGGATAATCTCCCAGAATGCACCTCTGTGTTCTTAGCCATTATTCACTATATAATGTATATATTTATAATTATATTATTTCTGTTACTGTAAATAATTTTGAGTCTGCTAGTTAAGAAATTGTTAATCACTGAAAACTATGTTGATCTTTGACTCTACTATTGAAGGTATTAACGGTGAAAAGGTACATAACATTTTTCCTTTGCGGAAACACAATGGAAATTCAGTCTCCAAGGTCCACAGTTTGAATATAAATAACTGATGAGTATTCTCTTTAAAATGTTGGCTTGGAGTTAAATGTAACACATGTTAAGTTATCCTGCCTAGCCACTGACATTTTATTTTGAAATACATGCTAAGGAATGGCGCTTAACCTCTGAGGTTGCATGTGAAATATTAATCACGTAACACATGCTAAGAGAAACACTTAGCTCCTAAGGCTTCATTATAAAGCACACACTAGTTAAACAGCGCTTAACCTTTAAGGTTACATATAAAAGGTAACTATTTGCCATAGTCGTATTTCTTTCTAAGGGTATATAACCTAAAGCTTTGCAAACAACAGTAAGTAAATGCTTGCTCAAAAGTACAGTAACTTTTAATCAATTCATAACTTACAGTAAAGGTAATCTTTAAATATTAATAATAAATTGGAGACAGATTAAGAGATCCTCACCCTTATCCCATCATTGGTTAAGTAACTTAAACGCTGGTGAAATAAACAATTAAAGTAATAACCTTAAATGCGTAATTAATAAATTAACAAATTAATAGGCATATGAAAAGGCCTACAACCCACACAATTCTTATTCTATACTGACCTGCTTCTGCAGAGCTTTCAGCTGTAAATTATATTGCAGTATTGTTCAAAATTAAGCTTGATACCATGCTGCACCACCTCTACAGATAACGAAGACATGGTTGTCAGGATTTAAACATTTTTCTTCTTTAGCTTTGCTAGCGAAGTCACTTGTGTTTTGGTTCTCTAGTGTAGTTACAAGAGCCAGAGTTTGAAACCCATGTAAGGAATGAGCCATGGCTTGCAGAATAGGTGAACTTTTCAGAAAGTTTTGTGCATATTTGATATTTAAATTTTAATTATCATCATATTTTTTATTGTCAAATATTAGAACATTTTCTTATTCTCTTTTTAGTGTAATTTCTAAACAGCCTTTCTGTATTTTAATTTGATCATTGGTGCTGTCATTTTGTGTATTTTTAATTGGCCATGGTCATACCGCTGTGTGTGACAACATCCCATTTTTTGGTCTTTGGTGTATTGAATCATTGATTTTCTAGCTTTGATTCCATGCTTGTTCCTGATTTACTTATTTCCTTATTATTTCCTTTTGCAGTGTGAATTTTCAATATGGCAAAGACAAACAACAGAAAAAAAATCAGCCATCTTAGTATTTGCTCTGACACCTTTTTATTTAGCCTTCTTTCTTAAACACTTGGCTGTAATAAACCCACATTTTTAATGTTCGGAGTTCAATTTGTTTTATTTTTGGAACATGTGCATCTCTTTCTTCATTTATTTATCACTTTTGTGGCACATCCAGTATGTTATTGTACTTTGGGTTGGTCACTACCACTTTGTTGTTGTACTTTCTTGGCTCCAGGCATTTTGTTTGTGACTATTATGGCCATTGCTGGTCATGTGATACAGATGTCACATAACACATTATATTATCAGGTTATGACTATTTAAGATGGTGGCACAAAGCAGCTTATTGTCTCAGTATTGTATCTTTATGATAATTATAGCTAAGGAGTGGTATTAGGAACTGAAATCTTTGATTTTTTGACTTTGAGTCGGGTCTTGCGTCTTTGCTCGGGTGTAATTGTTTCTGCTTGTCTTCTCTGGTTTTTGTTCTACTGTCTTGTCCCCTGACTATGCTTTTTCCTTGTTCTTTATGTATATGGTGCCAATATACCTATGTTTATTTCAGTACAGCCTGTTGTTGCTTAGAAAGCTGATTACTTATCAATTACTGTAAATAATGAATGATTAGCAGCCTGTTGGTTGCACACAGCTTCTTATCTAACTCTTATTATACATGTTATGTTCTTCCTTACATTATGTTAATTGCATTTTTATTTATCTATGTTGTATCAGTCTTGCAAATGACTTAACCCTACTTGTACCACAATATCCCATTCTGCAATTTTTTTGTCAGGCACTGTGGATCCTATTGGATTCCAAAAGGAATTAAAAAATCTAGTATGACGTTTTCTTTTTAGGCATCTCATGTGGAACAAAAAATCCAGGAAGTCCTGAACAAGCATACAAATGGAATTATTTATTTTATGATGCTAGCACCCTACATCAACCTAGATAAGCAAATAGAGACTCAATTTATCTATATTAATAACAAAAATGGCACTACAGTCCAAGTACTAAATAACAGGAAACCGATAATCTCAGCCTCTTACTGTTGAGTGGCAGGTTCAAGATCTCCAAACATGGAATGATTCAGTCTGTTAGACTCTTAATGCAATGGACGCTATCCAAATTAAACCCTGACCTATGAGAGCTCTCAGTTTCAAAAAGAGAACTATTATTAGCTCTTTAACCAAATACCTGCAGCTTTGTGAGAAACCTTTTGGGCAGGAGAAGCCAACTACTTTAACTTCAGTTTAGTGTTTAATCACTGAATAATATCACAAATTAAAACAGTAATTGCCTTAGGATTTTGCTCTCCAACAAATGAAATGAAACTGTAAGTGACATCACTGCATAAGACTGTCCATTAATGGCAGCTGTGAAACAACGAGGCTGTCAAAAATACAAATAAACAGACTTGGAGTGTTGTCTTAATAAATGGTGGATAACGGATGAGCCTTGCCTCTTCACACTTGCTAGGCTCAATTGACAACCTTCTCTGATAGCAATCAACATCGATTTATATGAGCAAAGAGATGGACTCCATTTTCTGTGCAGGTTTTCTCTCGTTTCTTATCTTACCCCAAAGTTGTGCATATTTCAAGAACTGGCAAATATAAATTGACCTGGCATGATTGACTGTTTGGTGTCCTGCCATGGACTGGTACCCCGTGCTTTGCTATCTTTCTTGCGCTTGATGCCACTAAGATAAGCACCGACTCCTTGCCTCCTTGTAATTGAATAACACTTTAGACAAATACAGTGATGGATATATTAATACAAGTTTATCCAGTAATGGAAAGCTGTCCCACCCAGGGTTACTTTCTATCTTGCTCACAAGGCTAATAGTACTGTTTGTAGCTCCCTGTCCCTCTGCAATTGAGAAAGGTATAATAAGCAGATGACCGGATGAAGTTTAAATTGTAGCCGTCCACCTAACTGAGAAGCAATTTTTATGCAAGCTTCCACTTCTAAAACATTGTTTGGCTGTGGCAGGCTCCTCTGTATGTTTCATAGTGTTACACCAACTGGTATGCCCTTCTGGTGGAGCAGCTGACCCAGCGGTTTGGACAGGTGGACCCCCCCACCACCACCATTTGCCGATGACTTGGTGAGCTTCGGCAACAAAAGGAGTCTGGGGCAGAGTTTGCAAAGGAAGTGCGTCGTCTAGTGACATTAGCATATCCTGGAGTAAATTTGGACCTGCAGGACCAGTTAGCCGCTGATATTTTCCTGAAGGGGTTTCGCAGCCAGTGTATGGCTTACAAAGTCATGAATAAAGATCCAACAACTCTGTCTGAAGCACAAAGGTTGGTTGAGGTGCATGAACATAATTACAAAGCAACACTTGGCAGAGACCTTGAGGCAAGGGGACGGGTCAGACGTGTTTACTGGGGCAATGAGGATGTGAATATTACTCCAAATACTGCCCTATGTCCACAAGAAAGCCCTAGTCAACTACCTGTGACCAGGGAGCAGATTCAAGATATACTTAATAAAGTGGAGAGACTACAAGTAACTCTGGATGGTGTCCTAAATCATAATGGGTCCCCTTCACATGTGCAATTCTCATACCCAAGGGACAGATCATCCAGTATTCAACCTGCAATGGACAGAGGAAGGACCAGTGCATGCTAGCCACCTAGCCCTAGCAGAACAACCCTGCTTCGTTCACTAAGCCCATTTTCTGCTGGCAAAGAAGTTTGCTACTCCTGTGGTGAAGAAGGCCATTTCAGACGCAAGTGCAGAAAGTCAGAGATACAAGTTAACTCTGTCCCAGATGATTCATGTTCCAGAGTCTGTGATGGAAGTATTAAGAGGCTGACCAACTTATCTATTGCCAGTGTGGGAAAGATGGCTGCACCAGGACCCAGCCTACATATTTCAGTCACCATCAACAACTTGCCTATTCAAGCTATTGTGGACACAGGAACTGAGGCCACCATCATTTCATTAGAACTACATGAGAAGCTGAGATGGAGAGAACTGTCAGCCTCCACAACAGTGCTGCTATGTAATGTCAGGAAAGGAGATGGTTGCTATAAAAGGGACAATAGTAAAATTAAAAATTGGTGGCAAATCATGGAGATGGGAGGTCTATGTTGCCCCTAACCAAGATCAACTTCTCCTAGGACTAGATTTCATGTTGGCTACAAACATGACTCATTCAGGAGGTTGACCAGTGCCCACTCATATAGTGGGAGGGGTTATAGGAGAGTATGCTGCATCTCACGTACATCTAGAGCACGTATCAACAGTCCCGCCGTGTAGTGAACTTGATGTATGGGGAACTGTTGAAGATCCAAGGCCTGGTGTTACAGCAGTACTGGAGCCAACAAGTTTAGCAGATGGCATATCTTCTGGTAGTGTGCTGGTTCAGATGGAAAACCGTATACCTGTTCGTGTGTGTAATCCTTCACTATGGGAGGCAGAACTTCCATAGGGCACATGTCTGGGAGTCCTCAAAGAGACTGAACCACTCTTACAAAACCATCCAGTTCAGAACTGAATCAACAGGCCCCTGAACATCTTTCAAAAAGAAGGAGAATCCAGTCACCAAGTGCTTTGGACCTGCCTTCATACCTTCACAGCCTATACATTGCATCTAGCGAAGATCTCACCTAGACCCAACAAGAACAGCTTACCACCTTTCTTTTAGATTACCAGTCAATCTTTGCAGCCAGTGACCATGAACTGGGACATTTTTCAGCAGTCACACACCTCATTGACACAGGGGATGCCCAACCTGTACGCCAGCCCCCAAGGTGCACAGCCTTGGGATTCCAGGAAGAAGAGCAGCTACACCTACAGGCAATGCTGGATGCAGGAGTTGTCATACCCTCCAAGTCTGAATGGGCATCACCAGTTGTTCTCATTCGGAAAAAGGATGGTGTAGTCAGATGGTGTATTGACTATCAAAAGTTGAATGAACTGACTATAAAGGACGCCTACCCACTCCCAAAGATAGAGGAATGCCTAGACACACTGGGAGGAGCCACAGTGTTCTCCACCCTCGACATGCAATGTGGATATTGGCAGATAGAGGTACAAGCAGTGGATAGGAGAAAAACTGCCTTCATAACCAAGTATGGGCTGTACAAATATACTCATATGCCATTTGGTTTATGTAACGCACCTAGTACCTTTCAAAGGGCCATGGAACTGGTGTTACAAGGATTACAATGGCAGACTCTTTTAGTTTACCTGGATGATGTAATTGTTTTAGGTAACAGTGTTGAACAGGGACTTCAGAATCTTGCAGAGGTCTTCCAGCATCTCCAAAGATATGGATTAAAATTGAAACCTTCAAAGTGTCATCTTCTTAAGAAGGAAGTTTTGTTTCTGGGGCACATAGTGAGTGGGCAAGGCATTGCCACTAACCCAGCTCTCATACATGATGTACAAAATTGGAATACACCCACAAGTATCTAGGAGCTACAAATATTCCTTGGACTTTGCAATTATTACTGGGGATTTGTACCAGCATTTGCAGAAATTGCCAGTCCAATGACCCAGCTCTTGCAGAAGGGAGTCAAATTCAAAATGAGTGAGACTCAGCAGCTAGCATTCGAGGAGCTGAAGAAAAGGTTGACAACAGCACCAATATTGGCTTACCCCCTGCCTGAAGGGACCTTATTACTAGATACAGATGCTTCCAACTTTAGCATTGGTGCAGTTCTTTCCCAGCTGCAAGAGGGAATTGAAAGGGTAATTGCATATGCCAGCTCATGCTTACAAAGCACCCAGCAGCGTTACTGCGCAACAAGAAAGGAGCTGCTTGCTGCAGTAATGTTTACAAGGCACTTCAGACATTATCTTCTTGGCCATTGTTTTCTCATTCATACTGATCATAATAGTCTCACTTCGCTCTTCTGATTCAGACATCTGGAAGGACAGTTGGCCCGCTGGTTAGAGGAGCTCAGCCAGTATGACTTCCAAATTGAACATCGTGAAGGTAGACAACATGCCAATGCTGATGCCCTTTCCAGGAAGAAAGTGGAGTTTGCATGTGAGTGCTACCAAGCTGGAAAAGATTCTGACAGTTTGCCATGTGGGGGCTGCACATATTGTCAAAAGTTGCAACGCCTTTAGTGTCGCTTTGACAGTGATGTGGATGATGTGATCCCTCTTGCAGTGTGGCAGAGTTCACTAGGGAGTGGGCACACTGAAAATGAAGTCTCAACTAAGACAAATTCAATAGGAGACCACAATGACCTCCAGGAAGCATCTCAACTACTGGGTGTGCTAGAAACTAGCTGGATTCCAGAATTCAGTAAGCAGCAGTTGGAGGAGGAACAGAGGAAGGATCCTACTCTTTCCATTCTTCACCGATGGAAGGATCAAGGAGAGCTTCCTGTCCGAGAAGAAGTCTCATTTGAGAGCCCAGTCATTCGCAAATATTAGTTGTGCTGGCCACAGGTTAAACACTACCAAGGGGTTCTCTACTACCACTGGGAGGACACACTAGAAATGCCTTTTTCTCTTTGACTGTTCGTGCCTCTGTCTCTACAAGTGGAAGTATCCATTTCTGACACAGCCCACCACAGTCCGGCCATCTTGGAGAAGGGAAGATACTTAATAGGGTGCGACAACATTACTACTGGGAGGGTATGAAGCATAATATTTGTCTTTTTGTTAAGAAATGTAAGCAGTGTCAAGCTTGTAAATCTGTTGGGGCAACAGGAAGAGCCCCCCTACAAGCATATCAGGCAGGGGCTCCCATGGATCGCTTACACATTGATGTGCTGGGGCCCTTTCCAATCTCCAGTTTGGGCAATAAATACATCCTGGTAATGATGGATCAGTTCACACGATGGGTGGAGGCCTTTCCCATTCCTGATCAAAGTACTGAAACTACTGCCAAGACATTAGTGTATGAATTCATTGCACATTTTGGAACTGGAAATTCATACTGATCAAGGCCGTAATTTTGAAAGTGACCTGTTTATGGAAGTTTGCCGTCTGTTGCAGAAAACAAGAACAAGGACTACTCCATACCATCCCTCCAGCAACCGTCAAGTGGAACGCTTTAACAGAACCCTCTTACAGTTGGTTAGGTGCTATGTGGATGAAAACCAAAAGAAATTGGGACCAGCACTTGCCTCTACTCACTGCTGGATACAGAAGTTCACTACATACAATTACTGTTTTCATTCCAAATCGGCTAATGCTGGGCAGAGAAGTCCACCAGTCCCATGCTGTCTCCCTAGGCATTGTCCAGGCTAACGCAACGAGGTATGAAATACCAGAGTATGTGAAAAATCTTGAAAAAGGTATGCATCAGGCACAGGAGATGGCCAGGAAGCACCTAAAGGTGACACATATTCAGCAGAAGAAGACATATGACTTGCGGGCTAAGGAGCGTCCTTATAAGGTTGGAGATTTAGTATATGGTAAGGATAGTACCAAGAAGGTGGGTCACAGTCTAAAGATACAGGCACCATGGTGTAGCTCTCAGGTTATTACTAAATGCCTTGACCCAGTTCTGTATCAGGTCCGGGATCAACTCAGTTCAAAGGTTTTGCATCATGATCGCCTACTTCCATATATTACTGACAGTGTTCCAGTGTGGATGAGAAGGCTACACCATTCTGTGCTGGAAAACAATCTGGAGCAGGGAGAACCCTTACAACCTGGCACATCCAACCAAAAGGAGGATTCGGGCCACATGCAGCTTCTCTCTAGTGAAGAGACTTGCAGCACACTAACACCCAAGAAAAGGCAGACAGCTGCCAATTGAAGGCATCATAAAGAAAGACGTTAATTGCCAACTTCCCACAACCAATCTCATTCTGAAGATGATGCTCTGAATTTGCCATGTACCAGAGCAGGGAGGGTTATAAGAAAACCTGTCCACTTTCAACAGTAATAGAAAAACAATTGGCTTTGTTGTGTTGTTAAAAAAAAAGTAAGTTGGCCTAGTGTTAGTCAGTTCTTAATAATGACTTATTTTGAGTATATACTGTAGCTAAGCCCATACAGTGCTGAAGAGACTCAGTACAGCAGAAGTGGGGGGTAGTGTAGTGACCAGAAAAAGTTCAGGGCTGTTGTTTTAATGTCTCTAATGTTCAGGGTGACTTGGTCACGTGGTGAGTTATCTTGGTGGTTATGCACAGTAAAAGTGCATTTTTTTTTGGTTGTTGTTTGCTCACAGGCTTGGTGTATGGATGCACACTAAAGGTGCTCCGTACTCTGAGCTAGAGCAGCGACCTGTTAAGCAGCATCTTTTTCATTAAATTCAATGCAAATGCATTGCTGAATAATTCTGAATAACGTTTAGTTAATTATTAAAGGCTTCCTGATGGATATCTTTGTCGTGGACCAGTTTTTTACCCACGCTGCACGGACGGCACAACAATATTTTAAAGGGTAGGATAATTAAAATCAATTAAATCACTCTTATCAAGAAAAAACCCAGTAGCTACAAGACAATCCACTGTCATTGTAGTTAAGAAGTGGGAGTCCTACTTATGAAAAAAAAAAAAACAAGACACGTAAAAATACAAGAACAAGTAAACTCAGTTTCTAAACCACAAACTGAATAATTAAGAACATAATTAAAATGATCTGCAGGGTTCCTTCCTCACTGCCTGGCAGCTGAAACCAATAAACCAATAATCACTTGTGCCTGTCGCTCACGCCAACATGCAGCTGAGTGGGATTAGCCACTAATAATACCTGTAATGGCGGAAAGATATACCAACTAAGTAACCGTATCATCTGTAACCTGGTAAGAAGTGGTATTGAGCCATTTATGTCACAAAATGTAGAATATGTCATAAAATGTATTCATTTAATTTATAATATGATGCAATTGCATTATGATGGTATGTAGAATCTTTTCACATTTATTTTTAAAATCAGCATTTCTTAGGCAGATAAAGTTAACTGACCTATTCGTATTGGGAAAGGCACTGGCTAGCAACAAACAAGCAGGTTATAAAAAGCGTGACATACAGTATGTGTGAGCCTGAGAAGAGTCATACTGTATTTTATAGTGGAAGGGCCCTTGACTTCAGGCCCGGAAGCTCTGATAGTTTCTTGTTCATCTTTTTTTTTATCCATAAAAGGTTTGTGGGAAACTTGAATCTATCCTGCCAGCTTTATGTGCAACAAAAAAAATCTACCATGGAGAATACAGTTGTCCATCACAGTACACACAAACTAACGTAACATGCAGTGCTTTCAATACCATCCATTCATCCTTGTTAAGGGATAAGCTTAAAGATAAGCAGGTAGATGAGCCTATGGTGCCCTGAATAATGGATTAGATAGATAGATAGATAGATAGATAGATACTTTATTAATCCCAAGGGGAAATTTACATACTCCAGCAGCAGCATACTGATAAAAACAATATTAAATTAAAGACTGATAACGATGAAAGTATAACAGACAGACAATAATTTTGTATAATAACGTTTACCCCCCCGGGTGGAATTGAAGAGTCGCATAGCGTGGGGGAGAACGATCTCCTCAGTCTGTCAGTGGAGTAGGAAAATGACAGCAATCTGTCGCTGAAGCTGGTCCTCTGTCTGAAGATGATCCTGTTCAGTGGATGCAGTGGATTTTCCATTATTGACAGGAGCTTGCTCAGCGCCCGTTGCTCTGCCACAGATGTCAAACTGTCCAGCTCTGTGCAATAGAGCCAGCCTTCCTCACCAGTTTGTCCAGGCGTGAGGCATCCCTCTTCTTTATGCTGCCTCCCCAGCACACCTGATAGAACATCTGCAGCATCTTATTGCAGATGTTGAAAGACACCAGCCTTCTAAGGAAGTATAGTCGGCTCTGTCCTTTTTTACATAGCGCATCAGTATTGGCAGTCCAGTCCAATTTATCATCCATCTGCACTCCCAGGTATTTATAGGTCTGCACCCTCTGCACACAGTCACCTCTGATGATTACGGGGTCCATGAGAGGCCTGGTCCTCCTAAAATCTACCACCTGCTCCTTGGTTTTGCTGGTGTTTAGTTGTAGGTGGTTTGAGTTGCACCATTTAACAAAGTCTTTGATTAGTTTCCTATACTCTGCCTCCTGCCCACTCCTGATGCAGCCCACGATAGCAGCGTCATCAGCAAACTTTTGCACGTGGCAGGACTCCGAGTTGTATTGGAAGTCTGATGTATATAGGCTGAACAGGACTGGAGAAAGCACAGTCCCCTGCGGCGCTCCTGTGTTGCTGACCACAGTGTCAGACCTGCAGTTCCCGAGACGCACATACTGAGGTCTGTCTTAAAGATAGTCCATGATCCATGCTACCAGGTATGAATCTACTCCCATCTCTGTCAACTTGTCCCTGAGGAGCAGAGGTTGGATGGCGTTGAAGGCGCTAGAGAAGTCCAGAAACATAATTCTTACAGCACCACTGCCTCTGTCCAAGTGGGAGAGGGATCGTGTAGCATGTAGATGATGGCATCCTCCGCTCCCACCTTCTCCTGGTATGCGAACTGCAGAGGGTCGAGGGCGTGGCGGACCTGTGGCCTCATGTAGTGAAGCAACAGCCGCTCCATGGTCTTCATCACATGTGACGTCAGAGCGACAGGCCAGAAGTCGTTCAGTTCACTAGGATGTGATACCTTTGGGACTGGGGTGATGCAAGATGTTTTCCAAAGCCTTGGGACTCTCCCCTGTTCCAGGCTCAGGTTGAAGATGCGCTGTAGAGGACTCCCCAGCTCCAACGCACAGGCCTTCAGCAGTTGTGGCGATACTCCATCTGGACCCGCTGCTTTGCTGGCACAAAGTCTCCTCAGCTCTCTGCTTACCTGGGCTGCTGTAATTGTGGGTTGGGGAAAACTCTCTCCTATGCTGGTATCAGCAGAAGGATGGGTGTAGGGTGCAGCACTTTGAGGTGAGAGTGGGTTATGATGGTGAAACCTGTTGAAGAAGTTGTTCATCTGGTTTGCTCTGTCCACGTCTCTCTCAATGGTGGCACCCCGCTTCGAGCTGCAGCCAGTGATGATCTTCATCCCGTCCCACACTTCCTTCATGCTGTTATTCTGCAACTTGTGCTCCAGCTTTCTCCTGTACTGCACCTTTGCCGCCCTGAGCTGGACTCGGAGTTCCTTCTGCACGCGCTTGAGCTCATGCTTATCACCGCCTTTAAAAGCTCTTTTCTTCTAGTTCAAAAGGCCCTTGATGTCATCCATGTCTCCTTTTTTCTTTACTCTGTACACCTTGGAGTATAAATATAACACCAGATCATGTCACTGCCAGATAAAAGGTGTATCGACAAGGAGGTTGAGACAGAGTAGAGGAGTCAGGTAAAGAACTTTGTTTCTTGGTACAAAAAAGTAAAAAAAAAATTTGTCTGCATCTTAACATCAGTGAAACCATGGAACTTGTCATTGACTTCTATGTTCGGTCACTGTTCAGGGAGTACTAGCCAAAATATAAGATGTCACACTCAATCTCACTATTTCAACCCATTCACTCACTCAACAAAGAGCAAAGTGGAGTCAACAGATGTTCTAACATTTATTACCTCGTGATGCAGACAGGAAACCCACAGAGACTGGAAGAATAGACATAGAAACTAAACAGGCCAGCATTCAGACTCAGTTTTCCGGGGCCATGAGGTAGAAGTGCTAACCTTTGCACTACTGTATGGCTGGTTGTTTTACCGTCTTATGAGATTTAGTGTTTTATACTCAGGAATTAATTTGTTTTTGTCATTGTATTTCCCATATGCCAATTGGGGTTAAGTTAACTAGTCTTGTGTGGGTTTATGTTTTAAAGCACTAAGGCAACAGAGTACAGCTTACTGTCATACACCTAACGCTGCTGAGACTTTCTCTGGCCTCCTGCTTCCCACAATTGAATTAACCAAATTTGACAGTACTATATTATTTAAAGGGTAGGCTTGGACTCCCTGGCTCCCTATAATAGGAAATCTAGATTTACAAAATGAAATAGAGGATTGGGTTTGTTTACTGTCCAAGTCACATTTTACTTGCAGAAGAATTTATCCCTTTATTCCCATACCCGAAGCCCTAGGTTTCCTACAAATGGTGTGGTGAGCTACATCTTGTAAGGCTTCCATATTTTTGAGCTGGTATTGTGACCTAGTGACTAAGGCAGAGATTTGCCAGTTCAGTGCCAATGTCACTTAATTTGCTCTGTGCAAGAGATGCCAAAAATATATGGAAACAAATTTATTGTCACTTTATACTTGTATAGTGGACAAGATGTTCGGTCAACAAATACATCATATCAGATATTGGTTTTGTTTGTTAAGTTATGTGTTTCCTCATAACAGGTGCTTTGTGGACATTAGGGTCTATGCACAATTTGAAATGTAATCCACAATCTTTTAAAGATGACTTGTGACTGTTAGAGATGTCCCTGTAACCCTGTGTTAGGATATAGCGGGTTGAGAAATTACTGACTGACTGTTAGAGATGTTCTTCCATTTAGGGGAATTTTAAAAGACAAAGAACATAAAATTATCTGAAAACCTCAATTCTCCTTCCACCTTCTTACCATTTAGGACAAGACATCAAGTCTTGTTTCATTACCAACCTTCAATAGATGGAGCTCATTATAATACTTTTGGTGTGATTTCCACTTAGAAAAGAAAAATAATTTTCACACAGATTCAGATAATGAAGTCACAGAAATTATTCACTTTTCTTTTAGACATCATTTTTGCTCAGCTGTTTTCTAGTTCTAACATGATAAAAGAATTTTACGTTTACTTGCGTTCATTTATTATACACAACAGAAACACAGAAAAATGTATTGCTGAAAGCACATCTCTATTCCACTTCAAAGACAAAAAAATTACATTTAAGACAGCAGCCTGATGCAGTGCAAAATGTGGTATGTACCTATAAAAACACCTACTGTCATTTTTTGAGAAACTCATATTATTTTCAATAAAGGTGAAGTGAAATGTGAAAACATGGGGCATGTTCATGAAAATTTCACTAATTAAAAAAATGGCAAAGACTGCTTCTCACATTTGCATTTTATTATTTGACATTGTGATAATAAGAAACACTGCAACTAACTTTTATTGTTAGATCAGTTCATATTTTAAAATGGACACCACAGATAATTATCAAGAAAAAACATTTCCAGCTTTCTATAGTATAACCAGAAAAATGTAATTTGCTGCATTTTAGCTTCATGCTACAGGGCATGTAAGAACTGCTTGGCTGCTAAATTAGTGTTATATTTAAGATAAAGAAAGCTATTAGCCAATAACTTGCGATACTGAAAATCCTCTATAAAACAAATAATAATAATTTGACAATTAAATGTATACACCCTTTAAATTTCCCTTCCAAATAATCAATATTTTAATTGAAGAATGCACAGAGCTTGGCTAAGTAGTCACAGTCTGGCTTAACTTGGCTTGTTGGATATGGTTAGCGAGTAGCATCACTGGTTTCCCTAACAGATCAGGAGCTTGCAAAGATGCCTCCTCCCCTTGATGTATTGTATCAGTTTTCTGCTGTATAATTTAGTTAAGGTTGGAATTAAATCTACTGCTAATGTGTACTGGGCTCCCAGGGAACCATAGATCGATGGCAGCTTGGTTCCAGGACTGCCCCACTCCATCATTTGTGTGGATGATTTCAACCGTCACCATCTCAACTGGGGTTTCAATAGTGCTGACATGGAATGAAAGATGTTATTAACTTGGGTATTGTACTTTATCAGTTTCTCTGAGTGTGAGTGTGTGTATACTGGGTCAAGGCTAAGTGTGTTCCTGGGGTCCCTAAAGTAAAAAAAATTAAATCTCCTTTTTTGGACGGTGTGTATCCTACCATACTCATGACCGCTTCAATGCTGTTAGATTACTTTTTTGATCTGGAACAGAGAAGTTGAGGTTCTTTAATGGTCCCGTTAATAATTGTAATACCAATTTGTTCTTTTTATTTAATAATGATTTTACATCTATTTCCCAACAGTCGTAATACTTTATTGCATGTGTCTAGCTTTCATCCAAGATCTTAGTAAATATTTCACCGTTTTCAAAGTTCTTCAGGTTACTCTGTATCTGGTCAGAACAATATGCTTTTTTTTTCAATCGGGCTAATGAAATGAAAGCATGCTTTCAGCAGAGGGGTTATCCCAAGACGTGTGTTGACAAAGCATATAAACCTGCATTGTTCGGAATTTAGGGATTTACATTTTAGTTTAACAAAAAACTAAAACCAATAGACTTGCTGTAATCTTTTGTTTTCAATGCAGGCTAAAAGGATCTGCTGTGTTATATTAAAGTATTGACACATTCTTCACCTTAATCTCATTTTTTCAGAACCTCTGCTGTTTGCATTTCCCTGTGGACAGATTATTAGGGACTTTGTAATAAACCATCTCTGTCCAGCTTGTTACTTTACATGTGCACAACATACAGTAACAGATTTAAAATTTACAGTACTAGAGATTGTGAAACCATACCCACGGTGCAGTGATTACAATAATTATCTACCACGTAAAGAAGCTCTTTAGCTCTTTAAACTTAATATGGTACAACCTCTAGGTTTAAATGAACGGAATAACATTACGCATTTCCTTTTTCAGTTCACACCTACAGCGCTCCATTTCTGATGAGTTCTACTGCAGTCATTTACATGAGTTGTTTTACAGTCTTGGGGAAGAATCTATTACCAGTATACTCTGACCTTTTACTTTTTCTTTTTCTTCATACCCTTTACTTTTGTTTGGATTCTGTTTTCTTATAACTTTGGGGTTTTCTGGAACAGTTCGGCCAATTTATTGACATTCATTTTGTTTCTTAGAGGTAAGTCCCTATATGCTACCTATATGTGGATACTTACCCTCTCAGTTCACTGCATATACTGAGGTATAGTTATGCTCTATATACAATCCTGTTTCCACACCGTTCCACAAAAAATGGTTTTATTGTTAGCTGCATCCACATATGATCTCACATATGAGTGAGAGGTAAGCCCTGCCTAATCTCTTCTACATGCTCTTTTACATTCCACTTTATTTTATTTCAAATGCAGTTGCCTCATCTCATCAGAATCTGATCCTTTATGTGCCACATGTAATGCAAAAAATTTCTTTCATAGTAATCATGTAACTCACTTTTAATTACTCTTTGTTATATTTCCTTTTGCCCTGCGGTGGGCTGGTGCCCTGCCCGGGATTTGTTCCTGCCTTGCGCTCTGTGTTGGCTGGGATTGGCTCCAGCAGACCCCTGTGACCCTGTGTTAGGATATAGCGGGTTGGACAATGGATGGATGGATGGATATTTCCTTTTTCCATCTCTTTTTTATCTTTAAGATTTCTAGACTTTCTCAACAGACATTGTGTTTTCTTTCTTTGCATTTTTTTTGTTATTTTGTAAAATTGTAATGCCCTGAGGAAGAGGATTCATTCTTTGCAACGCATCGGCAATTGGATATTGACAGATTTTATTAAGCACACTGTCATAACCCAGATTTCAAACAACTGTTACACACTATTAAAGTTCTCATTAGTTTCCATATTTCATTCTTAAGACTTCTGTCTTGAAGTCCTATTACCACTGAATTACCTCCTCAGTGTGTCCTGGAGCTATATTTTATTTATTTTATTTATTTATTTTTTTCATTTTTTATTTTTTCATTCCCTTTATTACATATTTTTTCTGTTTATTTTGTAATCATTTTTTGGCTATCTTTCATACAATATATTTTGTTTATAAGTTACTTGGTACCTTCTATTCATTATATATGTATTCAATTGTTTGTTTACATACTGTAAATTTATACATGTTTTAATATTTCTGAATTTACTTTTGGTTTTCTTGGGTAATTACCTGTGCAGTCTTATGGTCAACTTTACAAGGTTTGTATTTGTAATTATTTTGTTTCTGTATAGTTTTTGGTTGTTTAAATTCTTGGCTACTAGTCATATTTTGTGATGATCACAAAATCATCTCCTATTTTTAGTTTTTTTCTTTTACTGTGAACATATAACATATATTTTGCTGTTTCCTCCTTATTCTCAATGTCTTTCTTGTTCTATTGAACATACAGTAAGTAGGTAATATTTTTTTACTTATATACAGGTTATACAGTTAAATCAATCAAAGCTAACATCTATGCTCATTACGTTTTAAATGCCAAAAAGTTCAATAAAAATGTTTGAAAGCACAATGAACAAGGTCTATTTGGAATACCGACTCTTAGGCAAAGATACCTGTTTGATCACATCTCTTGTAACACACATCTAACAAGAAGGGTACTAACTAGCCTCTTAGGTTCTTTTTAAATTTGGGATAGAAGGAAATGTCAAAACCTGCTTTGCAATTGTTGTAACCTCATACCAGTTTCACTGTCCATGCTGCACTCCATGGGTTTTATTCTAGGCACCTCTATGGCAGGCTACTGATAAGGCTTTGGTTTACAAAGCCTTAAATAATCTTGCTCCATCTTATATTTTGGAATGTGTTACACCTTACACTGCAAATCGTAATCTTACATCTTCAAATGAGTGTCTATTTAGAATTCCAGGAGCTAAATTTAAAAGAAGTGGTGAGGCGGCCTTCTGCTGTTATGCACCTAAAATCTGGAATAGCCTGCCAATAGGAATTTGCCAGGCTAATACAGTGAAGCACTGCTGAAAACACATTACTTTATCATGGCCTTCTCATAACTTCATCTTAGTTAAATTCTGATGCTCTGTATATTCAATTAATTATCATTATTATTCATGGTGGCTCCAAAATCCGTACTAACCACTACTTTCTCTTCAGTTCTTTTTCTGGTTTTCTGTGGTGGCAATCTGTACCACCACCACCTGATCAAAGCACCATGATGTCCCTACATTGATGGATTAAAGGCCAGAAGTCCACATAACCATCATCATCAAATTCTTCCATGAGAACCCTGAATACCATGAGGACTGATTGAGATAATTTATGTTAGGTAGCATACCTAGAGGGGGCCAGTGGTCTCGTGACCTGAACCACTGCAGATTTTATTTTTTCTCCAGCTGTCTGGAATTTGTTTTGTTTTTTCTGTCCTCTCTGGCCATTGGACCTTACTTTTATTCTATGTTAATTAGTGTTCCCTAATTTTAATTATTTATTTTGTCTTTTTTCTCTTTCTTCATCATGTAAAGCACTTTGAGCTACATTGTTTGTATGAAAATGTGCTATATAAATAAATGTTGTTGATAGACAAAAAATAAAATCTTGATCAATTTACATTAAAAGGTTCTTCAGACTCCAGCAATATATAAATATAAAAAATTTATTTAACAAAATACTTCTTTGGAGCACCCTATACACCTAGCATTGTAATCACAGAAGTTGTGCCAGTCCTTTGTTAGACAAAGGCTTTATAGCGTATGAATGTGCAAAAGCATATTTAGCATATAGCTGATACCATGTGAATTAATTTCAAATAGGTTAATATATGGGATATTAGATCATCCTGTATTAGATTACATAGAGCGAGATACCTGATACTTCATTACCAATCTGGAGCAACCTACCTTGAAGGCCTGCACACTAAAATGAACTTATCCTGCTTAAAGCAGTTAGACAAAAGGCAATATAACTGAACTAAACAACCAGGCTCATTTTCTCATCTATATTTTGAGAGTGCAATGACATTTTGCAGTTACTCAAAATACAAATAAATTGTTACATCATTATCACTAAGCTCAAGGTTAGCTTTCTGGGATTCATAGCTAACTAAGAAGAAAACTCTAGAATCCTGCTTCATGTTCCAACATTCCCAGCTGTCACTGCCCCCTATTCAGCTTGACAAGATTCAACCTAAAAGTAAAAAGTTCAAAGTTTATTGTCATGTGCACAGTAAGGAAACATGTTTCCCTGTACTGTACAATGAAATTCTTTCTTTGCTGTCCACACCAAATGCTAATTGTTAACAAACTAAATACTAAGTATAAAGCTAAACATAAATAATAAGTAGCAGGTAGATAATAAGTAACAGAGGCAGCATAAAGTATAAAAACAGAATAGAAGTATAAAGTGTAAATGCAGGTAGGTGTGTGATGGACAAGTCAAATACAGTTGTGTGAGGTAGATAGAATGAGGTGAACCATGGTTATAAACTCCAGTCAGTTATTTAGGAGTCTAATGGCCTTGGGAAAGAAAAAGTTCTTTAACCTGGAAGCCCTGCATTTCACACTTCTATACCTCCTGCCTGAGGGTAGAAGTGTGAACAGTTCATGTTGGGGGGGGGTCCCTGAGGATCGAGGCAGTTCTCCTGCTCACTCTGCTGTTGTAGATGCTCTGCAGAGAGGGCAGTGGGGTCCTGGTGATCGTCTCAGCAGTCTTTACCACTCTCTTCAGGAGTTTGCAGTCCATAGTGTTGCTGTAAGACACTGTGATGCAGCTGGTCAAGATGCTCTCAAAAATTAGGCTATTAATTTAAAATTTAAAAGGTTAACATATTTCTTCCTGAAGTAGAATCAACCTGCTGATATGTGGCACAACTTCTGGTCAACATGTGCTAGAAACGTGTGAGTTTACTAACTACAAATCGACACAAAATTGCAGCACCAATGACAATGTCAAAAAATTAAACAAATCCTTTTCAAAACTCAAATACTTCCTGATCTACCTAAAACTCTGAGGATGACCTGTGATTTGCAAATCGCTTGGCAGAGGCTTTATTCAATAGATGGTCTCAGACTTAACTCCAAGCTTATCAAACCCAGAATACTGAGATAGTTTATCAGACCTAGAAGTGAAGAAAAAACTGACCACTTCAGGAAACAAAGGCCTGAATCCATTCAGAGATTCAAAAGGCAATATTTAAATAGCTTAATTTTACAACACAATTTTAGCAAATTCCACTAATGGCAACTTGGCTTTCCAATTAGTCTGAAAAAAATGATGTATCTTAATAATTTCTCAAAATTCCTATTCACCCAATCTGAACATTGCTTTTGGGATGGCATTCAAAAGACAACCTTACAATACCAGAATGTGGAGTTAAACTGAGGACAACTATTGAAAATAATGAACCTAGAGAATGCGTGTGATAGACACACTTCTTTTAGAAAAAAATGTCTGCCAGTATATAATCTCTTTAATTGAATTAAATGCATGCTTAGAAAATCTATCTACTATGACAAGTATTATAATGTGACCTTGTGACAGTGTTAAGTCTGTAATTAAATCCATTGAGATCTCATCCAACAGCTGGTCAGAGGAGTGTAGGTTGTAATAATCCCATAGGACAACATCGAGATGACTTGGCTCTGCAATAGGTCTTGCAAGTTGTAACACAATACATCATTATGTACATTTCTCCACCAAAGAAAAGTCTTTTCAAAAGCTACTGGTTTTGTGTGATGCCTAAATATCCAAGAATGCACTCCCGAATAAAATGTCTTCCCTCAGGCACTTCCTTGGAAACAATTAATGAGGCGGCATTTATTTTGGCCACCAAATCATTTAGTCGTAAAACAATGGTTGCTATCTATTACAGATTTGAAAATCATAACCATTCAAGAAAACATTTTTAGTTATTAATCTCCTTGGCTTTAGCCCTGAGTGAGATTCGGGCTCGGATGCAAGTATAGCTAACCACACATCAGACTTGGGGTGATATGTAATGATCTGTTTTACATTTTTAACCCTGAATAATGCTCTGGACAGTGTTCTGCTGCCATCTAGTGGATGAAAAAGCACCATACGGCAAAAAATCATGATTATTTCTATGTGTTTTGCCACTCTAAAACAACCCATTAATATACATAAGAGGGGCATAGCCTTGAACTAAAAACACAATGGCAAAAGCTGTAATGGCACTTTTGAAACTAATGCATGATACAGGACCGTACAACCAAACCACCTTTATATGCCCATTGATTTTGGTCTTGTGAAGCTTCAGTGTGGTGCGACAGCAGCTGCGTGACAAAAATGCACGATTAAGTTCAAGGACAATATATATACACATACTAGAGAGAAAGACAGGCAGAGCATGCAAAGTGTAAAATTATATGTAATAGCCATCAGAGTGCAATGCAAAAAGATCAAGTAATCTCTCAGCAAAAAGAGATAGAAACCAGAATTAGACATGATAAAAGTTCATCACAGAGGGCCCACACTCACCACTACATGACCAGTTTAAAGTCAACTAACAACATAGCATGCATATCTTTAGGATTTGGGAGCAAAACTGAAGTAGCTAGAAAATCTTACAGAAAGAAACTGGGAGAAAATGCAAACCCAACAAAAATAAATGAGGGGGGTGCAATTTAAATCCAGAAGACATCAAACAGCAGAACTAACCCTGACTATTGTAAAGCTGTATATTTTTTGCTGTTGATTATGTGTTTTTTTCTTTGATGTACATGTAATCAGTGAACTTTATCTATAAACGCAGTGTGACAAAGGTGCTATACCAGCACCTGACCCGACATAGACAGACACGGGAGGCACACTTATAAAACAAATAAATATTTTATTTCTTTTCTTTGCCTATGGGCAACGCCTTCCCTGTTCCCACAAGCACAACACAGTCCCACAAACACAGCACGAACACAATACTTTTTCTCTTCTTTGTCTCCTCCATTCCTCTCTGGCAAACTTTGTCTTCTTCCTCCCGACTCTAGCTCCTGGAGTGGTGGCTGCTGGCTCCTTTTACACCCCACCCAGTAGTGCTCCAGGTGTTTGATGATCCATTTCCGGCTGCACATCCGGTTGTGGCAGAAGAACCGCCCACATGGACTCAGGAATCACTGCAGCACCCTCTGGTGGTGGCCACGGAACCCAACAGGCCTGAGTTCCAAAATCCCATTCCCGTGGCCCCAATGCAACCCAGGGGGGCTGCCATCTAGCATTCCAGTGGAGATACTGTCCTGACCAGGCTTGCTCCCCGAGTCCATAGAATGAAGAGGTGTCCCGGCCGGACAAGAACCCCGGCCAATTGTGACAGCAGATATATTTTGGTTTTGTGTCAGTTCTTTTTGCTCCCAACATGTCAGATTCAATTGCAGTGATGTTTTTCCTTTTAATTTTGTAATCCTGATTCCACTTATTGTTTGCTGACTAACTGGGATCCTTGCCTGAACCAGGAGACTTGATGATAACTGGCATGCAGTCTGTGATATTGCTGGTACACACATCTGCAACTCCCAGCTAAGGGACTCACATCTGCTGAGCCAGTCTCTAGTCACCTATATTCAAAACCCAAGATATTGCAACAAAAACTAAGTGCTGTCCAAGTTTTACAGGGCACTCTACAAAGTGATAATCTTCATTTACTGTATATCACTATTTTATCATTTATTAACTAATTAGTCAATCTTGGTTTTAAAATGTGTCTTCTTTAGTCACAACTATTATAAACAGCATGACAGGCTATTCTGATTGTTCTTAAACTTAAATGTTTTCGGGTATTGTTTTCACAGATCTTAAATTTGTCTTAGTTTCTGTGTTGCACACACCCTTTGATATTGCATACTTTATTAATTTAACATTAAAAACACAGTTATACAGTAAGGAAAATTAATGAAAGTCTTTAGCAATGCTTTTTTAGGTCTGTGCAAATAAAAATATCCAAAAAACTAAAATGTAAAGATTCTTTTCTACAGAGTCTCGTGCAGTCATAAAACATTAGTGCAGTACATGACATTATAATAACACGTTGTAGGAAGGAAAAAAAAAGCTTGTATCAGATAGGCCTGTGGTGCAGCTGGAAGGTATATGGATTAATACCTCAGTATCTCTAGGAACCAGACATTCTTTAACAAATAATAACACTGCTAAAGTCATCATAATTTGAAGGATTTATCGCTGTGGTATTAATAGTGTTTATGTAGGAATAAAGATTGTTTTAAATGTATGCACCTTAGATTCATTATAAATGATTACCACAAAACTTCACTGCTATCAAAAGATGGACACCACGAATATCTTGTATGAGGAAATTGTTTTGAAGATATGCAGACAAAACAGATTGCCGATGCATACGGTATATATGTGTGAATGTATGAGAGGATTAGTCTACCTGCAATATGGGATAAGCCAACTACATATTTGATTCCATCCTGGACTAAACCGATATTGTGACCCAAGGCTACATTTTTTACAAAACACAGAAGAATCTTCACAAAATCTTTCAATATTTTATTTCCAGAAAGATTGTACTCTTTTAAAGGAGAATGAATAAAAGTAAAGTCCCTTTCCTAATATCAAGTGTTCTAATGCATTAAGGTATTGGTGGTACTGACACTGTAACAGACAGGGTACACTAAAACTATAATACAAGATTATGGCTGACCACAAAAGGTGTTATTAATGCAGGAGTTGCTCACTAAGACAATGGAGAACAGGGTGGCATAGCCTCTTGAGTGTTTCAATCAGGGCTGGTCCTAACAAGAATCAGAAGGTGACAGAAAAATCATTGTCAAAATGGACTAAGGTCTAATGCCAGAAAAACAACAAGTGTCTAAATGCCAAATCATAATAAGTATATTATTGAACAAAGCCAGTTACTTGACTGCCTAAAAGATTTTGAGGCTTACTTAATGTATGAAAGAATTGCTTTTTAGATCTCAGAAATGTGAATGCTGCTGATAGCTCACTGACTTCTTAGAGAGCAATGGCATGACAATGTCACACGTTGTAACTTCTGGCTAACCTGCAGTAGCTGTGGAACATCGCTGGCAGAAAATGCACAAAATGGTGCCGGCTAGTGAAGATGAAATGCTGAATGGCTGCACGAAATAAAAGCAAAATGACATTAAAAAATAACCTCAAAGATATATGTGCAAATTTAGATCCTGCACCTTTTAAAATTCCAAAATCATAATACATTTCACCAGATAATACAGTTGACCTATAAGTAATGGATTTTTAAAGTTCAGGTTTCATCTCTGTACTTGCTACTCCTTCATATGCAGTGTTAATTATAAGGATTAAGTAGAAAACCCACTGTGATTTGTTACATATGTTGGGTTTAGAGCCACTAAAATGGCATTGAAGTATATAGATTTCAACCATATATTTATTTTTTAGAAACACAACTGCAGAAATGGATATAGCGAGTCTTTTATGTATTAATTATCTTTCTTATCTAACTCATGGATCCAGTGTCCTGTGTTCAAATTTCATGGAAGTTCATTGTCTGTATAGGCTTTTCTTTTTCCACTTTCCTCTTTTTTCTTTATGTACTTTTATTTTCTTCCCAGATCCATAAGATATGTTAGTTTAATCAGTAATTTTAAATGTTCATTTCAGCATTGCTTTTGCATCAGTACTCATGGTCAGCTATGTTTTGTGACCAGATAAGGTGGATTTTCTGTGAAGGTATAAGCATTCGTCACTTTGCAGGTCCAGAATTTGTACTATTTCAAGGATTTGGCAACATGTTATAATTCAAATGACACAGTCACATTCAGTCTGTCTTAAACTTAATTAGGTGACTTATTCATTTTAATTTCAGCAAGCCACTCATTCATTTCATTTCGACTCGGTTCATCGATTGAGTGCTTTTTCTTTTCAAAAATAATTCACTAAAAATGCTGGAAAAATAATTGAGTTGCTTACCACCAATATGAAGTGGAACACTTGCATCTAAAAGAAGTCTGCAGCTACTGTAGATTGAGTTTTAGAATTCTGAATAGCATATGAAATGAGAACAATGGTTATAAACAAATTAGGCAACTGAAAACACAAAATAAAAAATTTATTTAGTGCAAAACAAATTAAGCAACAGAATGCATGACCAGGATCCCAAAATGATCCTATAGTTTTAGATGATTTATCTAGGAAAACAAAACCCTTTTTCAAAGTGTTCTCTTAAAAGGAATTATCATTGTAATAATAAACGTTTACGTCAAAACAGTGAAGCGTGAGGTGAGGTGAACATCTACATGTAGCTTTGGATTATGGCCAACGTCAAAATAAGTAAGTTGGAGTCATATGTAATGTAAAACAGAACAAATGCAAACATAACTTAACTAGAAAATACTCATATCATTGCACACCCAGTTAATCTTGTGATAGTAATGGCAAAAAACATAAGCCTGTTGTAGCGGTAAACACTAAATAAAGAAGAGTCTTGCACCTATGTTGTATGTGAAATTTAAACATGGCCATCCTTTATTTGCTGCTATAGGTGGAGCCCCATGACCCTTCTTCAGAGCATCATGGCAGACTGAAAAAATCTAACAGAAAGCTTCCTTTTATCAGTTAGATTCATTTACATAACACATTTTAATATACCATATATACTCGCGTACAAGTCGGGTCTTGAAACCCAAAAAATCGATCATAAAATCAGAGCCCAACTTATACGCCCGTTCAAAAATATGACACTTAATTTTTTTTTACATCTTCTTGCTTCCTCCAACCTCACACCAGTTTCTCAGACACATCGAATTTTGTTGCAGCAGCACAGTTACCAATTTCTTTCACCACTTCAACAACTTTTAATTTTAAACCAGCTTCATATTTTCTTCTGATCGAACGCTCCATCGTGGATAAGGGATGCTCTTTGATAAAGGTGTATGAAGGTGTGAGATACAAAAAACACAAAACAGTGCAAACGTCGCTTCAGAATAGTTTGGGTATTACTGTGTGGTCACGTAGGCACAATACATAGAAAAAAATAAGGCAATGTACTCCGTAGTTATTCTCTAAGGTGGGTATTAGCATATCATAATCTCTTAGACCAATAGCCTGTGTATTCCACATTCAATTTATACAATCAACATTATAAAATACTGGAAATTATATGGTAAAATCAAGTCCCGACTTATCCACAGGAAAACTTAAACGCGAGTATATACGGTATTTTAATTTTCACCAGTCAAATTTAGATAAATGGTATACTTCAGAAACAAGTATTGTGTAAAATCACAAACTAGTGAAACATATCAAAAGAAATAAGTATAAGAAATAAAACTTCTCACATGTAAACTAATTACAGAGAACACAAAACAAAATTACAAGTTATATGATCTTGTTTTCGAATCTGAAATGTTCTGGTGCAAATGAAGTCAAGCTGTCCTAGTTTAACAGGTGAGTAGTTTCAAGCATTTAATTCTTTTACACTGACAAACAACTATCTACAAAGTTTTTTTTTAATGTGGATGTGATGAAAATTTAATTGTAAGTACCTGACTTCCTCCTTAAAAATATTGTTAAAGTTTTCATTTGGTCCAGCTGCTCCTCTGTCAATTTGTAATCTATGTAATGGAGGCAGTGAGAAGGAGACAGAAAGAAAATGTGTCTTTGGTTAATTTTTAAGAATCCTTCACAGCTTAGTAGATTCAGTATTAGAAACTAGAAGAGAACTAGTATACACATAAAAATCCTTTAACAATGAGTTATTCAGATTGATGGAACAGCAAGCAGCATAGTTTCCAGCCCTGACACCAAGTACTGCACATGTAAGGGATTGCTATTTTGTGTAATTTTGTACTGGACCCTGTAAAACAGAACACTACAAAAGATGAAGAATTTATTTTGCTTTCATCCAAGTTATTAGGATAACGTGACGGTAATAGGACGCTTTTAAGGGATGCATCAAGGGACAGAATCAGGTTGGGGTTGTAGTTCTTCTAGCCATAATTTCTTCCTGCGTTCCCCTTAATTTAGTAGGTGAAAAACACAGAAGAATGATTGCATTCATGGCAACTTCCTTATATGGAATTCTACATCAAATAAAAAACAAGAATCCCGGCTTTTTTGAAAATATTTTAAACTTTCAGTAGAGCTTGGGTTTTATGGCTGCTATTTTAAAATCAAGGGATTGTTTCTCAAAGAAATATTAATCAGGACACTCATGATGCCAATCTTCATATCCCACTAGACTGGCTGTTCTGCTATTTCTAAAACTGACAGAGTGATGGTGGAATTAAGGATTTTTCTGAACAAAGAAGGGTAGCCATGATGTTTTTTCGCTTTTCTTGAAGGGTGGTGTCGATTAGGTATAGAATTCACCATCTGAATGGGTAACTGGCTGGCAGGAAATTTTCAGGGCAAGGAGACCACCGAAGTGCAAATTGCAGGGGAAATTCCACAACATATCTCAAGTAAACATACAGAAGCACAGCAGCAAAAGCATGCCATGTGTATGGGGAAGGCAGGGGCAGCAGAACAAACTGTTACTTCTCTCTAAAAATACTTTCCCTGTGACGACGTTAAAGGCCAGGTGGTGTTCCAGGGAAAATGTGAAATAAAAGTCCTAAAATTTACCAAATGCATGCACTGCACAACAGAAAATGCTTGGATTTCAGAAGATGCACCTTCTGCATTTCTGAGATATGCTTATTACAGCAAAATGAATATGAAAGGAGACAGTTGAGGTGGTTTGGGTGGCTCCCCATAACTCACTAGGCAGTGTCCCTGCAGCAGACCCAGGACTTGATAAAGCTATTATATCTCTCGACTGGCTTGGGTATTCCAGGGAATTCCACAATAAGAGATGTAATCTGTAGTTGGGGTCAAGGAAGTCCGGGTTGACCTGCTTGGCCTGCTGCCATCATGACCCAAACCAGGAAAAGTGGAAAATGAGATGAGATACAGTAATTGTTATTACAGATGCTTCACACTAATTCTCTGTTCTCACTTTTCTGTTCTCAGTGGTTAGCATGGATAGGGTTTTGATGTAAACAGCAACCTGTGCAACAGATGCTATGGTACAATTGGAAGTGCTTAAAGTGCATAAAGCTTAATATCCATAATGTGCATTCAAAATATAAAAATGTAGTAGCCACATCATAACATTCCTGGAGAACCTGGGGTAATCCTCAAAGAAACTCTGAAGAACGTGTAAAGTCCACACAGATGCTTGGAGTTTAGAGCCATCAACACCTAGCAGGGTGTCACTGCAGCTAAGAAGATTATGAACAAGTTATACAAATAAAAGTTGCCTGTTTGGTCTCCTCAGCTTTGATTGTTTTTTTTTTCCCAGTTTTAAAATTGGAAAATGGAAAAATGCCCACAGAACTCCATTATTGGTAATTGCTTGACAATCTTTCCTTCAATAAAACAATTGGCAAATTGGGTTCATCCTTGGACATATCTATGATTTCTAGAGGCAGAGACGTTATATCTTCTGCCATCTGCAGCAGAGACATTAATCATCAGAAGGCATCATTTTACATCTTCTGCATATGCATCACCAGTCACCAATGGTCCTTAGCCTCACCCATTTATGAGATACGAGAAGCATCCGAGGATTATTATGAGTGAAGAGGTGATTTTCTTAAATGCAGATGTGCTCAAGGACAGCAAAATTATGAGATCAAAGAATAGTCATGCAACCAAGAATTAAATGACAAAATGAAAGTCAAAAGACAGTAATTAACCCTAACACTAGGGTCTACTTGGAAATGAATCTACACTAAAGAGATTTGCAACATCCACTGAGGAATATGCCATCACGTATTCATGATGTCACTTCAATGATATCATCGGTGCAACAATCGCCATTACATGGCACATGCAAGCAAACAAGATTCAGAAGGTAATGAATCTTTAAGCAAATAAGAAAAACCGTGAAACACACAAAAATACACATATAAATGGTGTTAATACTGCACATCCTAGCTTGAACCTGCCATTCTTCCTCTATCTGTTCCTTCAGTTCTGTCTTTTGTTCAGTCTGTTGCAGCTACTCAGGCCCATAAAGATAAGGTTAATAAGCAGGCTAAATACTTTGTTTATCTCACTATTCAGATATATTGATAGTATAATATGAGAGCTTACAAATGTCACAAAAAGCTACAAGAAATCAACACACCTGGAGGTGAAAGGAGGTCACATATTAAAGAAATAATGTGGACAGTTTGACTTATTTTAAGAATTGTGGCAGCTCAGAAAAATAGATTATATTTTTGCAAAAAAGCCAATATTGCTGTGTATTTTTCTGATTAGTGTTTCCATCTGAATATGTGAATGAACATTCTTGGTTTGAAGCGGATGTATTTATTAAGTTTGGAAGGTTTTTGCCTCAAATTTTCTCTGATGACCCATATACAGTAAATATATAAGACACTGGGAGAGGTGACTTTTTAAATTTATAGGTAATGCTTCACTTAAGGGTCTAGGTCAAAGAAATGTATGCCATGGTTGTGAAAAAATAACTTCAAAGATACTGAACATATCCTTTATGGTGCATTAGGGTAATGCCAATTTTACATGTTTCTGGACTAGATTGGTATTGCATATCATAATACACGTACATTTTATGACTGAGAAATGCTGGCATCTTAAAAAAATAGCCATTACTTGTTGGAGTAAATTGCCCTCCATAATTCTATTGTTCTCTGTGCATGTGGATTACACTGTAGGTCAGTCAGTCATTATCCAACCCGCTATATCCTAACACAGGGTCACGGGGTCTGTAGGAGCCAATCACAGCCAACACAGGAAGCAAGGCAGGAACAAATCCCCGAGCAGGGCACCAGTCTACTGCAGGGCACACATACCCACACACCAAGCACAAACTAGGGACAATTTAGGATCGCCAATGCACCTAACCTGCATGTCTTTGGACTGTGGAAGGAAACCGGAGCACCCAGAGAAAACCCACGCGGACACGGGGAGAACATACAAACTCCACGCAGGGAGAACCCGGGAAGTGAACCCAGGTCTCCTCACTGTATGACTGCTAAATACTGTACTTTTTAACCTGCTGGACCTGTTTGTTCTATTGTGGGTTCTGTCAGCAAGGGATGCATCTCTCCAATGCAGAACTCATACTCATATTTTATAATATAAATATAAGGCAGTCTACTCTAAATACAGAATAATTAATGAACTGAGAAAATGCAGGTAGTGCTGGAGATTATCCCACCTAGCATAAGGCACAAGGCAGGAACAAACCCTGGGGTTGTATGCCAGTCAATCACAGGGCAAATGCCAGTTTTAACACCTTTTCAATTTGTTCTATTCAAGAACTGGTAAATTACTTTTTTTCTTGGTCTACTCTTCAAAAAATACACCCTTCCTTTCTGTTCCATAGTCTTACTCCCTGCCAAACAAGCATTTATTCTGGATCTATGCCATACACATAGATTTTCATACTTAAAAACTAAAGCCACCCCTTATTCAAGGACTTCCCCAAACTAAATATTTCTTTCCCTTAACACATCATATTCTCAAAAGCTCACGCTTATTTTTATAACACAAGAATGTATTTTCTTTCTTAAAAGATCTAACAAAATGAAGAATAGAAAGATATTTCCATGTAATTGCCATATTATTAGCAATTCTTTCTTTTCGTTGTTTTACAGCAAACCCAGAATCACTGGGAGCAGAGGAGCTGTATCACCTCCTAATCTCATTACTTTAATACTATGTCCAAAAATGCTTTTGTTCAAAATGACGGTGACACCGCAGCAACTTGCTATTCAATGTATGGTCCAGCATTTTGAATGAGTGACACAGTGAGTCAACAAAACAAAACAAGCAAATTAAGGGGAGAAAATGGTAAAGTAAAAATGTAAATGTAAGAAATGCATAAAAGTGTATTCAAAGACTCCCAAATACTGACAGTCCATTGAGCCTAAAATGTTGCTGCTCTCATCAGTTCAGCAACTTCAGTGCTGGAATCAGTCAGCATAAATTGTGTATTAATAATTGCTGCAAATTTACAGTTTAAGAAAGCAGAGCTCAATTCTTGGTGTAATCAATGTCTATGCTGAGTGTACATGCTTCCCCGTATGTAACATGTGGACCTGTGGTTTTACCTCTTGGTACCATCCTTTTCCTCTCAGACCTCAATTGTTCATGTTTTGTTGTGATGAATATGGACTTGACCATGCAATACTTCCAGTAGAGCATTGGGCTGTTTTCAATTGCAAAAATGAAGTATGCATGTCCACTTTATGTACAGATTGAGTATAAATTGCCCTGTCAGCCACAGAGACACTATCTTGTTCTTGCTTGTCAGCACTGGCATTAATCTCAGTAACAAGGGACATTAAAAGAGGAGCATCCTACTAACATAAGCAGTTTCTTTAATCCCTAGCTCTTCAAATATTACAAAGAAGAAGCATACATATTTTTACAGTATATAGTTTACTAAAAATGATATTGCCATCATAATTCATGTAATCTGATCTGTATAATTATTGACTGAAGACTACTGATTATTTTGTTTTAAGCATTACACAGCACTTTTTGCTTTCATATGCAATGTTGTTTAATTGAGCTCGATGAAAACCTAATTTCACCCTCCAGCGTGCAAGAATGTTGAGTGGTGTATTCTTTATATCTACAGATTTGTTGTAAAACTGAGAGAACTTGGATAACTTTTACAGTTCATAATCATTTGGAGACAGTAAGGCATCCACGGAAATAAACTGGCTGTGCTGCTGTTTCCAACTGCAATAGAAAAGTATTTTGAATACTGCATTCAATTGGCAGCTGATGTTTGGCACAAGGCTTGCAGTATAAAATGAACAGCGCTTAAATACATGATACCTTTTGTGTAAAATAAAAAATTAAGGAAACACTGTTTCTGTTGTTTTCCAAGATGAAACAACACTTCCATATGATGCAGTTTTGCTTCATTTGACGTGGCATCATTTCATTTAGTTAAAACTGGCATCCAGCTGAAGATAATGCAGATAGAGAGATGGATTTCACATTAAATGAAAAAGTGAGTCTATTTTTTAACATGTATTGTTGCAACTGCTGTACACATTGCATGTTCAGTCCAGATTCTTTCATTGACATTACAAAAATGTTCACTTTTCCAAAATATTTAGTTTTTTTTTTAAGTGGGTGGTAAAGACACATAAACAGGAGGGTCAGGTTATACCAGTCAGTATACCACACTGACTGCTTGGTTTGATTTGATTTCTGATGCAACCTCAAGTCCTCTCGCCAACCTGTAATCATAGAGTGATTAAATAAAACAGCAGCAACACACATTCAACCATTGAGTTAATACGAAACAGTCAGAGAGAAGTCTTAGGTATCAAAAGTTAGATTGCTGACATCTAGTCCATCGGAATACCCAGAATGCTTATGGGCATTCAGCACACATCTTTTAGTTTGCTGGTGTTGAAAATAAAACACTCATAATTTTCAATTCCACAGTTAAAACATTAGAACTCCTAAGTACAGTAAGCCAGCAGTTCATGTACAAAATTTCCAGGTTCCATTGTTTGTAAATTGACTGAACTTACTTACAATCAAGTTACTGCCTCAATGCTGCGTGTTAGGGTTAGTCCTGTTCTCAAGACGTTTTGCAAAACGCAGTGGAATACAGTTACAGAGTGTACACTAAATTTCTCTTTCCAGATTAAAATGATCCAAAATATATGAGGAATTGGACCCTAATTGTAAACAAGGCTATGTAGCTTTGGTCATGCTATGACACATGTTCAGGTAATATCCTAAATAACAATTTTTGGGTGCAAATATTTTTATTTATCAAATACCATCAGATTTACAATCATGCCATATCCTCTTACAGCAGTGTTTGGAGTTATTTACAGCATGTAACAATAAACTCTGGTATTTCCTGCACTACATTGTTAGCATATTGACTAATCTTGCTGAAATGAAAGAGTCCAAATGCACCTTCCGTAACTTAATGAGAAAATAATGTATTATCTAAAAGTAGAAAAAAATCTAATTTTCTTTGTGTGGAACTATACAGAGTTTCCTCGCAACTTGAAAAATTAATTATAAATGTTATTGTTATATAAGTCTACCAGGCCCCTGCCAATGCTTCTGTAAGACTCATGTTGTTTTACTCAATATGAGGATGTATAATATAAATTTTTTTAACTATCATGTAACTGTCTTATAATAAGTGTTAGCAAATCTTGGGAAGTGATTGTACTTCTGAATTGACTGATTTGCCTTTTTTTTTTTTTACATTTTGTCTATAGCAGGGTGTGCTTGTAGTAATATAACATTTATCTTCTAAAACATAATTTTGTAAATAAACATAATTCATAAAAAGGATGCATAACATTAACTTTCAGTAATATCAGAAATATTAATGAGCATCTTCATATCCATCAGCATACAAACTAAAAGAAAATGTCAGTGTCTGATTGTGTGTGGTTGCTTGTAGGCTGCTTTACTTCAAATGCTGCTTTGAGACTGGAATTGTACCTCAAAGCGTAGCCTTTTGAATATTTGGTGGAAGCTTTGGGAGCAGTCTGGACTTTTTAAGAAAGATGGTAACCTTCCTTACTGGTGTTGACCTTTTACTTTATTTTCAGTCAAAATGTAGAAACCATAAATTGATTTTCTGCTAGGGTTGTTTGTTGAATTAATGTGCTATATGTTGTATATTAAAGCCTTAGACAAAAAACATTATTTTACTTTGAAACATCTTCAAATATCCTCTTACATACCAAGTTGGCAGGAAATACAGTTCTAGTTAATGGTACAATTTTACAAAATACTAGGGGGTTCCCCCCTTCTCACTTCAATCGCCAACCCCTCTCAGCCTGTGCTATGCGCCAGCCACTTCACGTCTCTGCCGCTTGCATTGTGAAGAGGGGGGCTGAACGCACCCCAAGGAGACGCGGACACTCCTCCAAAACCCCTCTTAAACGGTGATAAAATGGGAAAGAAATACAGTTTTCTTTTGATCTCCTCTTTGCTTGATCAGCTGCTGGATTGCTGCTGCATCTCATGCTGAGATTCAAACATTTAAAAGCTTGTACAGCAGCTGTCCTACTCTTTGTCTTTTATTTCCAACCCCCAGACGTGGTTAAATCTCTTGGCACAAAGTCTAGTCTTGTGGGACATGAGTTCTTGATATTTTTTAGTTTATAATTTAAAAACAAAATAAGAATCTGAAAATCTAACAACATCACATTAAAGTTCGATAAATTCTGAAAGGAGTGATATCAAACATATATATGTAGGTTTTAAAATAAGCCCGATTTAAAGCGTGACATAAAAAATCACATAAAATCGTTGCACTTTTAGGCTTAGGATTTTATACATATATATATATATATATATATATATATATATATATATATATATATAGCCGATTATCTGATAGCTGTTTTCTTATAGAAATCCGACGTTAACATACTGTGTAAATAACTCTAAGCTTTCATTTTATGCTGCTGACACTCAACTGTAGTTATCAAATAAATTAAATGATTCTTCTTCAGGCAAGTCATTAATTTACTCCTTTATTGAGGTTCTTACACATGCATGTTGGAGGACCACCTAACAAGTTTTATTGAGGTATTTAATAACCTGCTGGAACTAACAGCATCACCTCCTTCTCTCCCTGCAGTTGAGAAACTGCCCAGTGGAGCAACTGACGCCGCCCCTTCTAGTTCAACCTCCCTAAAAGCCCAAGCGCCCTGGAAGTAGGTGTCATTTCTGGCAAGAGCCACCTGCTGCATTTTGGGATTCTGCTGCCAAAGTGAACCTACTAATGGCTAACCAACCTAAAGTTTTGAGTTTGAGGTTAGCAGGACATGCAACTAAAGAGTAACCGATATTCTTTGTTTTGTCTTGGACAATAAACGGGACGACCCGGTTGGCATCCCAGATTTTTCTAGTACCTGCAGCTGTCATTCCTGCATCTGGCCACAAGGTAAAACCGTAGATGAGTGAAAATTCATTTCAAGAAAAACATATGTTCTTCAATGAGTGTAAAAAGAATGACAATACTAAACATCTAAAATGTCTGTGCTACCATTGACAGGAATTTAAATCTACTGTAAGTCATTATGCTTCCTAAAAATATCAGGTTTTTACGTGCAATTAAAAAGAGTTCATGATTTTTTTATTTTACATTTATTATTACGGAGCATGGATACATAATATTCTGTGTCGCAAGATCAGTAGTTCTCCTGTATATATTATATAATATTTTCTGTTGTTGTTTCAACATTATAATTTGTGCATTAGTTTCCTGTCATTTTTGTTTTTTTTCTAACTACATTAAATTTATAATAGTTATATAGCATTCTGGGTTTTTAAGTGGAAGTGAGCTTTATAAGAATAATTGAATTGAGTTCAAATGAATATAAATGGACGGTAAAGCAGAAAAAAATTGCTGTATGTCTGGCCCTTACACAGATAAATTATATACAGTATATGAGATGTCACAAATTTATTTGGTTTTTAAGTCCTGTAAGGGCATGAAGAAGAAATTAAAGCTCTGCCCTTGCTCTCAGTTTGAATTAACATACCCTGTTCAAGACCATAAAACATAGAAATTTATAGAAAACATATCCATGCTATGCAAAAAATATATGCTTTATATCATATTAAACTATGCCAATTTTAAAAGATGACAGCTATGTGCTCATTTCTTGCCATTCACCTTTTTGCAGCATGCTGAAAAGAAATTCCCTTCCCATGCATAAACATCTGATTAAGATGTATTCTGCATATTCATTCTTTTTAAACATATTGTTTTTAAAAGTCAGATAGTGCAGCCTGAAATCAATTAGCATTGAGCTTTCTACTCTACTTTTTGCTACACAAAACTGAACAGTGTATCACCCTCCCATGCCAATTTATTTTGTTCTACATTGGACAAGCACATCCCTTGCTGACAGAACCCACAATAGAGCTAACAAGTCCGTCGGGTTAAAAACAATGAGAATTAGCCTGTAAACATAAAAACAAAAGTATAAACTTTAATCAATAAGAAAGCAAGAAATGTAAGTAATTCAAGTAATATGCTATGCGCCTTCAACTGATTAGCACTCTCATTCAAAGTTCTCTCATCCCTGTACTGTATGTTATCAGCTATAAATCATTAATTTATGAGACTGCATATTTAATAGTGTTTTTGAACTCAGTGATTCAACAATCTATTTAATTCAAATCAGTGTTCTTCCTTTCCATCTTTCTATTGATTCTTCACAACATATCCTTGGTATCTACATTTTTTGATCGAGTCTCTTAAATCTTTTTCACCTTGCCATATCATGTTTTGCCACTTGTTTTTAGATGCAGCAGATGTTTAAGTTAATATAAGCAGCAAAATCTAAAAAAGATCTTCATAATGCAACATCAAAGGGAAAATTTAAAAGCATGGTGGAAAACTTTTAAAAAGGCACTAAAATATGTGGCTTTACACAAACTATGACTTGCACTGTTTAACAATAAATCATTAGGTGTGCTGCTTGTTTTGTAACCATCTCAACATCTGCCTGGTTGTATTTTCCAGCAATCTAATCACTCGTTGGATACATAGAGGAGTAAGAGAGGCATGCGGAATAAGTTGAGTAAAATGCATTTTATGAGGCAGTGGATATTTTGAAATGCTCTTTAAATAATGTTATTTTGAAATGTTCTCAGAGTACAATATGTTTTCTATTAAGTTGCCATATCAATATATGTATATGTGTTGGTTTATGGGTATTATGTACAGTTTGTGAGGGACGGCCGGGAACCTTATATAGCAGGGATATGCCCTCAATGTGGAAGGACAGGGAGAGAGCCTGCATAGGGCATTGTCTCTCCTGGATCGCTAGATGACAGCTCCCCTGGCTTGCCGCAACACTCCAGATTCCCACGGGGCATCATGGGAACTGGCGGTCTTTGGCTCAGCCCTGTTGTGTTCCATCGGTGCCACCAGGGAGTGCTGTGATAGAATAGCGAGCCCTACTTTGTGGGAACACCAGAAGCACTTCTGGGGATTACATAAAAATAGCTGCATGTCACAACCCCAAGGGCCACAGTCGGTAGAAAGACGTAGCTTGCTAAGAGGAGCAGAGGAAGCAGAGAGAGGAAGAGAAGAAAGAGTGCTGATTGTGGAAAACGTTTATCTCTGTAACTGTGTTTGGTGCTGTGGGAAACACCTACTACAAGAGATTCCCACAAATAAAACCTTTGTTTGTGGCACAGTGTGTCTTTAAGTGTTCTTTCACTCTTTATGTTTTGGAGGTAGAACCCACAAGAGGCGGGGCCACATTGTCATCACTAAGGAAGAACCACCCTTTATATTCTGAGACTGGGGTGTTGACCCTTTATTGGATCATTAAGTGTTGTCGGAGTTCTATTTTAATTATCAGATTTTCTGGTTTTGTCAATATTTTGCTTCTGTACTTGGATTTTGCCCTTGAATTATGCTTTGGGCTTGTTAGCATTGGATTGCCTTTTTAGGCAATTATAGAAAATTATATGAGCTGATAGTACATCATCTTTGCATAAGGTTCTATACATTTAGCTGATGCAGAGACTAATCAGGACATATCTGATTCAGTACCTAAATATTACTCCAGTGATGATACGATGATGAAGTCAACACTGTGGAAGACTTCAAATAGCCCCAGAAGTACTAGAAAGGATGACACAGAGGCTGCTCTGGCTGACTGGCTAGGTCAGCGGTATCAGTTCAATGTCCAAGATTAAAACAAAACTGATTCTTGAGATGAATGTCATTCTGGTAAACAACCAATTTAGGAAGAAGAGAGAGACAGGCCTTTAGTTATGAAGCACCCTGAAGTTTAAAGAGGATTTCTGTATAGGGTGATGTTATCCTACATTACACAACATGGAGATAAGAAGATAAGTTTAGGTCATACAAATAACAAAAATACCAGGGTCAGTGGAGCTTATCTCATTATCCTAAAGGCAGGACCCAACCCTGGACAGAATGTCTGAGAATGTACAACTTTCACATGGGCAATGTCGTAAAATAAAATCCCAAACCATTAATTTCCAAAGCCAGACCTTCTGGTTCCATTTTTGGACTTTTATTAAGGACTAGCAAAATACCCGCGCTTCGCAGCAGCGTAGTACTGACTTAAAATTTTTATTAAACCTTTTTAAACTAAGGGAAAATATACCAATAATTATTTGTTAAGGATCTCTTTGTATACCACATTTTGAGTTCGGCCCTCCGGTTGTAATATGACCAAGCTGTGCGCAGAGTTTACTCTTGAGCATGCAACGTACAGTTGGCCATGTGAACAGCAATCTTGTTTCAAATCTCACAGCTTGGATTGCTGCTGTCATAATCGGTTTGAGTTTCATGGTTTGTTTCAATTACGACAGTATTTGCAGGACTTGTTGTGTTGAAGTGACATTCGGCATCTGTCAAGCGTTATAAGCATACAACCGGTTTCATCGATAACTTCACATCCAGCATTTGAGAGTTTAAACATTCATAAACATCAAAGTGTCCACTACTGAAATCGTCACCTGTGAGTCTAAGATGTTTAAGAGGCACTGGCAGTTGAAAGGTGTAAAATATTTGGCCATTTCGGTACACTTGAAAGTGACAACCGAACAATTCAGCGGTAACCATCAACTCACATGCAGAACCATAGGTGAAGGGCTTAAGCATTTCACTCTTATAGTGCTCCTGTGTAGTATAATTATCTCCTGTACCGTCATCAGTCCACACCTTGAACCTGTCCCAGTCATTCAATACATAAGACACAATGTTCCTCCGGATATCAAGAGTGAGCCTGATATGGCCGTGCAATATGTAACACAGAGAATGGAAAAGGCAGGCGCCATCTCCGGGCATGGAAACCACTCGGTAAGTGACAGTTCTTTGATCCATAGTGATCACCTCGATAGACATGTTAATGTGGGTATGGTTGGAATGATAAAGGAAATGGGTACCTGAACAATGTAAAGTAAGTCTAAAATACCTAAACAATAACTATAATTGTAATAAATGAACAATAAAACAGCGGAGAAGCCGTGGATTAAATAAAAAGGCTGTAGTTATCAGCAGGGAGACGTGAATCCCGTGGCGAAGCAAGGAAGGGAATGTAGAGACCGGAGTGACGGACGGCCTTATATAGGCAGGCAGCCAACAACGTGGGAGGTGTTGGGATGAGGGACCCAATGCCGCCTCACACGGTGACCGAGCTGCAGGCTATGGACGTATATATGTACGTAAGTAGGATTCAGTTAGCGTTGGAACCCGCGTACCAAATTTCTTGAAGATGGGTCCATAAGTAACAAAGACCGTTGAAAAGTTCAATATGGCGGCTGACAGTGGCATCATACCACCGAAATAAGTACGTACATTGGTTTTGGTTAGTGCAGGGAAGCCGCCTACCAAATTTCGAGAAGATGGGGCCATAAATAAGAAAGTTCAACATGGCGGACGTTGTTGACCGTTATGACCATTACGCGTAGAATTTTGACATGAAACCTGCTTAACTTTTGTAAGTAAGCTGTAAGGAATGAGCCTGCCAAATTTCAGCCTTCTACCTACACGGGAAGTTGGAGAATTAGTGATGTTGGAAAGTTCAATATGGCGTCTGACAGTGGCATCATACCACCGAAATAAGTACGTACATTGGTTTCGGTTAGCTCAGGGAAGCCACCTACCAAATTTTGTGAAGATGGGGCAGTAAATAAGAAAGTTCAACATGGCAGACGTTATCGACCGTTATGGCCGTTACCCGTAGAATTTCGAAATGAAACCTGCTTAACTGTTGTAAGTAAGCTGTAAGGAATGAGCCTGCCAAATTTCAGCCTTCTACCTACACGGGAAGTTGGAGAATTAGTGACGTTGGAAAGTTCAATATGGCGGCCGACAGTTGTGTCATACTAACGAAATAAGTACGGACATTGGTTTCCGTTAAAAGTTCAATATGGCGGCCGACAGTGGCATCATACCACCGAAATAAGTACCAAATTTCAGCCTTCTACCTACACGGGAAGTTGGAGAATTAGTGACGTTGGAAAGTTCAATATGGCGGCTGACAGTGGCGTCATACCACCGAAATAAGTACGTACATTGGTTTCGGTTAGCGCAGGGAAGCCGCCTACCAAATTTCGTGAAGATGAGGCCATGAATAAGAAAGTTCAATATGGCGGACATTGTTGACCGTTATGACCGTTACGCGTAGAATTTCGAAATGAAACCTGCTTGACTTTTGTAAGTAAGCTGTAAGGAATGGGCCTGCCAAATTTCAGCCTTCTACCTACACGGGAAGTTGGAGAATTAGTGATGAGTCAGTCAGTCAGTCATTCAGTCAGTGAGGGCTTTGCCTTTTATTAGTATAGATAATAAACAGCCATGACTAGTCCTTGGAGTGAACCGCCATTCCTTTTGTTCAAACAAATTTTTATACATAGCTTAACATGGATAAGATATTTTGACACTCCTGTTTATGCTAATGGACAACACCTAATGGCACTTTGCCACCTTTGTTGACTACTCTTCAGTCAAGCCCACTCCACATTAGGTTATGCCCGTTATTAATTATACAAATGGTCAACACCTTCTGGCATTTTGCCACCTTTGCCCTCTGACCTTTTTTGACCATGGTCCCTTACTATTAATCTTCTACCTAGTCTTTGGCATTGGCTTTTAGAGTGTCAGTTTATTTGTGGAGTAGTTACATGTAAGACTCAGGGCAGAGTGGTGGCTCTGTGGCTAAGAATCTGCGCTGGTATCTGTAAGGTTGCTGATTCAAATCCCAGAAGGGATCCTACTCTGTTGGGGCCCTGAGCAAGGCCTTTAACATTTAAAATTGCTCCAATGGTACTTTACAATAGCTGACCCTGTGCTGACCTCCAAAAGTCATGCAAAAAGAAATTTTCCCCTTGGCGGTTAACAAAGTATATCAAATCAAATATCAGTGAATTCCAGTGTTCTGCCTATGGCATAGTGCTTAAACTATTGGTAAACATTACAATATACTTTAAAAATAATTATGTCCTGTAAGTTGCAGAATTACTATGTTAAAAAGTGCTTGATTAAAATACATTCTAATTTCTATGCATACTATATTCTAGTAGGCAGCACGGTGGTGCAGTGGTAGCGCTGCTACCTCTCAGTAAAGAGACCTGGATTTGCTCCCCGGGTCCTCCATGTGTGGAGTTTGCATGTTGCATTTCCTCCGGGTGCTCCGGTCTCCTCCCACAGTCCAAAGACATGCACGTTAGCTGCATTGGCGATCCTAAATTGTACCTAGTGTGTGGTTGGTGTGTGTGTGTGTGCCCTGCAGTGGGCTGGCACCCTGCCCGGGATTTGTTCCTGCCTTGCGTCCTGTGTTGGCTGGGATTGGCTCCAGCAGACTCCGTGACCCTGTGTTAGGATATAGCGGGTTGGAAAATGACTGACTGACTACATTCTAATTACACTTGTGATTGTATTAAAATTATCCAGTGAATATTCATGTAGATATATTTATTTCCCTAGCAGTTACCAGACCTGAAACCAAACCCAGGTTCCTGATGCTGTGAGGCAGCTACACTCCTGTGTCATCCATATTGCATATATTAAAAATAGAAATATAAGCTACCCTTGTATTACTACTCTAAATTTGTATTTGTCAAGTTCAAGCACAGTTAAAGTATTAAATCAATAGAACAAACTTGGAGACTTTGATATAAAAGTTTTAATGTTATGTAAATAAACTACCTGTACTGCAAGTCTTTACACAATTATTCTGTTTCTTAAGCCCCAAGCATTATCTTATACCCTCCTCTATTTTAATTTTCACTTTTTTTCCTTGTTTTCTAATCCATTGATGTCTTTGCTCTCAACAAAGTTTTTGATGTAATGAGATACAATATAAAGCATTTTAGTCTCTGATCCTATTTTGACCTTCTCTTCTGTGAAGAATCCTGTTAAAAATTGAAGGATCTCATTATTTTTTCCTTGCCAACTGCTCTCATTCAAACTCAGAACATGTTACCGGTCTCTCAGTTGGCTCCATTACTTTAATGTATTGGTGATCCAATATGTCAAACATTTTGCCTTTATATATTTTTTTTTGTAGATGGGTAGAACACTATTAGCCCGTTATTAAACGTACTATATAGAATGCCACATGTCCCAATATGATAAGCTTAACTTCCTGTCAATCATTGCAAAGCAAATCTGTGTAATGGAAACATGCTTGATTTTATTATCATTTTCTCTGAATCATACTAACATACATGCATCTCTTTTTACCATTCCAGTTCCTGTCTATGTGAGGTAATGTGGCCTCACTCAATTATTTTTCAGCATTACTCAGTGGAAGACATTCTGTCAAGATTATTCTATATTTGTACTAATGGAGTGAACTGATCTCACTGCAGCTACATTTAATTGGGATTCAATTGTGAAGGGAACATTTCACCAAAGGTGTTTTAACAATTAACAGCTATGCTATCCCTAAATTTTGATGTGCAGTTCCAAAATTCTCTGAGACGTGCACAAAGAATTATTTCCTGAAGTTGAGACTGTTTGACTTAACAGAAGCCTTAATGACTCTTGCTCATTAGATAGCCTATAACCAGTATCATCTTTATACAAGACAAAGCACTTTGCCATAGCTAAAGTAATGCCTGTATAAAAACACAGAAAAACACTCAATGTGTCAATGCTAACTAATATTGTTAATTCATGTTACCATTTTTAGCACAAAAGTAAAAAAAAGAAAAGAAACAGAATGCTCTTTTCATTTTAGAGACATACTCTCAATAAACAGCATGTCCATTTTTCAGCAATTTGTCACATTATAGAGTATTATACTGTAGTCAATGTATAATTTGGTGAAGCCTAAGACAGTATTACTGGAAATAGGCTTTTATGTAATGGCTTTCAAAAAATATATGATGCTCTTGAGTATCACAAGCAAAATGTATCACTCCTAACAACGGTAATTACACACACCAAAAGAAGTGGTGCTGAAAGAAAGGAAATGGAAATAGGGCATAATAAAAAGAAAGGGAAATCACTGGCTCAAAGGGCCCTGTTTCCAGTGCTAGGTAAGACAACAGAGAATGTATCTTGGGAACACAAAATGTATACTCTCTTTAAAAAAATACACTACTTGATCTTTATCATACAGCTCTCACCTGGTAGGAGCTCATTGCAACTGCATGATTCCTTAGTCACTTTGATGGTCAGCATTAATTATAAGCAATTGATTTAATATTCTTATACACTATACAGTATGTAAAATACATTACTTGTTATGATCATTTTGCTTCATAAAACATGACATAAAGAACACTTACAATAATGATACAAACAGGTACATTTTCTTTTGATTCACTTGTCCTGGTGATGGGTGCGGTGGTAACATGTAGAGCTGAATCAGGTACACCTCATTGTACTAAGCACCTATTTCCTTCTTTGTCTAGTGAATTCCCAGATGACCCCAAGATTTTCTAGGCATCTATGTAGTGTGTCTTTCCAGAGTGCCAAACGACCTCAACTACATTTATTTTTACTGTATATTTAATATAATATCTATTGATTTACAATGCTAATAGTATTTCTCTTTTTTTCCGTTCCTTTTTGAATAATGGAGCTTCTGTAGTTGTATCAAGTATGTAGAAGTTGCCTGCTTATGACTCAAGGAAACACCTGGAAATCATATTCGAGTAGAAAAGGGTCACATAATATATTCCTCCTTTATAATTTGTGATATGTATTTGTTGCAAGGACCAATCATGTGTTGAAGCACAGACACAGATAAATATACAAACTGATATGAATGTATAATTCCTTTATGTTCTTTCCTGCTTTGTTTGATGGAAGAATTGCATGGTACTGAATGTATAATAAATTATCACTTGGTTGAGTGATTGTAAACACAGAGACATGCATTTCCCAGCTCTTTTATCACCAGTTTGTAAGAATGATAAAAAATTTTTTCTAAACTTTCATGATTATTTCTGCCTGTATTTCCCACAATTTCCAATTTCCTTACAGTCAGAATAAAAAAGCTGAAATCAAAAGGTTATTTGCAGAAATTGCTGATTCTTTTAATGTGAATGCTGCTATGGACTGCTCACATGTTGCAATAAAGGCTCCACCACTGAATGGATTTGCTTTTGTAAATAGAAATCATTCTCACACAGTTTATATCCAACTAATATGTGATGCTCAAATGTGTCTGACTAACAGTGTTGCTAGGTGGTCTGGCTCAACCCACAATTTATTTATTGTATAAAATAGTAGTGTTGAAAACAGACTTTCGGGTCATCTGGATAGGATTGCACTTATGTTTAGTACATTACAACAACTTGTGTAATCTTTCCTTCAGGTGATAATGGGTGCACCAGAAGAGAGGAGATATAATGAAAGGATTTCTTGCACATGATAGGTGAAAGAACTTTATTTACATTATATACTACCAGTAACAGCGCACTGCATGATAACGTGCAGTGAATACACTTGACTTGGGCATTCATAGTTTTCATTCTTTCTCTGTACATATCAAGAGGTTGATGCACTTGCTGCTTCCTGAGCAGCTACTCTTTTCTCCACCCTAGCAGCCCGCTTCTTCTCTTCCTTCATCTGCATCTTTTCGCATTAAAACTGATTAAGTCAGTGTTTATGTTGCAATTACCTAGTATGCTATCTTTCATTTTTCACTTAAGCTGGCACTTAAGTCTTCAATCTGCCTCAAAAATGATTTAAGATATGAAGAGCTAGGTGAAGTGGCAGTGAAGGTGCAAGGGATGAGAACGGCACCCGTACATATGCGCCACACGGCTGCCCTGCTGGCCGCTGCTGAGAGTTGATTCTACAATAAAATAAAATAAAAATAAAAGGAGGAATAATCTTGGAGGTCAATCATCACCCCGAAAGCAGATATTAGACGTCACGTGGTATATTGTGTACCAAATCTCAGGTCAATAGGTTAAACAGTTTGAGAGCTACAGGTGATTAAAAATTCTGGACAAACAAACAAACAGCCACGGTAGCATATTATATATAAAGATAAGGTATAATGTATATTTGAATCCGGTTAACCTCTGAAGCTTCTGCACTGTGACTCACGATGTAGTACTTTGTGTGAACCTCCATTGAACATTGAACTTCTTTATCTGTTAATGTTTATTATTAACAGGTTTGGCGAGTGGGTGGGGGTGCTACCCAGGAGGGACGCTCAGGAGGACGGGAGGAGGGCTTGTGCCTCCTCCAGACCACGAGGGGGTGACTGCCCTGGTGGCTTTGGGGACCACGGGAACAGAGCATAGAAGCGCAACCCTATAGGGGCCCGTGGCCACCGCCAGGGGGCGCCCCAATGCCTGAGGAGCCCTGACCATCAGCACTTCCGCCACACCCAGAAGTGCTGGGGGGAAGAAGACCAGGGACACCCGGAGTGCTTCCGGGTGCACAACCGTTACTTCCGCCACACTGGAGAGTGCCAGCGGAAGATTATCGGGAGGCACCTGGAGCACGTCCTGGTGGGGATAAAAGGGGCCGCCTCCCTCCATTCGATGGCTGGAGTCGGGTGAAAGAGGACAGAGCTCGGAGGAGAGGAGTGGAGGTGGACCAGAAGAGAGAAGAGCGGCATTGTGTGAGGCCTGGACTTCGGGGTGATTGGTGCTGTGGCACTGGGTTGTGTGTGTCACAGACTTGTAAATAGTGTAAATAAACGTGTTGTGGTGCAATCAATGACGTCTACCTGTTTGTGTCCGGCCTGTATTCCACACAGGCTAAAATGTTAAAACGGAAAACATACAAGTGAACAAACTCTTCCGATACGGTTCCTCCTCTCACAGTTAACAGCAAGCACTGGGAGAGGCTCACACTGGGAGAGGCTCACACTAATGACGTAACATGACACAGACAAAGAAAGAATTTGTGAAGCTGTTAAAGGTTCGGCACCCATGCGAATAATGAAACAAAATAATAAAATACTAAATAAATTACAAAAAAAAGATACAAAATCTATAAAATGTACTAAGAATGATGATAAAAAACAATATAAAACAAATAATATGACTTAAGGGAGTTATTACACAATACTGTACTCTAAATACTGTCAGGTTTGAATACATCCAGGTTGACTTGGCAACTGGTCCATTGAAACCAAATGTGATCGTAAATCAACGGCTACCTGTACAGTAAAAAATGTATGTCTAGTGTCCACTGTTGCATAAATGCAGATTCAGCACACATCCTTCATGTGACATGTTTTGAAGTAGTCACCAATGTACAGCTCAATGTTTTAATTGGGACAGTAGAAGCGTGTTTCTTTGCACACTTTTCTTACAATATTTTTTCTGTTGCTTGAGCATGAGAGAGTAGAATGACAGTGCTTCATCTGCATGCTTCACATGCTCCTTGTGTTACTGTAGGCTTCCACAGCACGAGGTTTAGTGACTTCAAAATTTCCCCTGACCTGAACGACAATTCCTACAGTACATTATGAGTAGCACCTAGGGGGCTAATGTCTTTCGTTTCTTACTACTTGATTGCAATCAGGTTGCTCTTTTACACCTGCTTGGACTAGGTGAACCTTCAGGTTGCTGAATTTACCAAGCATATCACAGTGGCTTGGTCATATGGTGATGTATGTATCAGTTTCACTATGCGTTTCAGTTTATGATGACCAATTCACATTGTCATCACTATCACTTGACTTAACTGCTTTTTCAGTTTCAGTCTTTTCTAAAACTGGCTTTACAGCTTCTCGTTTACATGCCATTGTGTTCTAGTTGAAAGCTCCACCAAACTCATGAATATTGATGAGTTACCTTAAGGTAACAAAATGCATAAAAACAGTCATGATTTTTTGCAACATTTTATTTTATCCACTACATGGCAACAGAATACTGTTCCGAGAGTTATATGGGCTTAACACTGTAAAGTGGGTCATTACATTTTGGGCTTAACCATGATTACATAGAATTTGAGCCTGATTTGAGCACATTCAAGGTTAACGCCAAGGAGGTTCAAAGGTAGATAGCAGTCTTTGGACTTGTCGGGAGGCACACTGCTGTACGGCCCCACAAAGGTTATGCTGGCTTCTGCAGTAATATAAAATATAGCACATAAACATGGACTACCTCTTTCATCTGAGATAGGCCAAGATGACTGCATGGATGATCCACACCCTGTCCCTTAGGACATCTACTAAATAGCAATTCAAAGATGTTCCAATGTTATACATCGAATGTAAAGAGATTTGTATGTATTGCAATATTGACATTTACTTTTCAACATTATTTTTTTATAAATTCAATAAGAATGTTCTTAGTAACTCACAGTTCTATGCATACAGCCGGCATCAGTTGTGTGTCGATGGTGGTCTGGGCAGTGCATGATCGCACATTACTTTTGCTCTTAGGTGTTCTCACTTTTGCTTTTTCTTCTTGTTTTTGTGACTCCTGCAGAGACATCATAAAAAAGAATGTTTTTGCAATTCCCCACTTCAGTCAGTAACATGTCAAGTTCCCATTCATTGAAGTTTCTCTTTCTGCCTTTTTTTCCTCTGTTCTTCCATGCTTTATAGTAAAGATGTCACTTAGAGACATGGGGGAATTTATGTGATGATTAGATTAGATTAGAGCCGAATTACCTCACCAAGACTGGATTTTTTTTCCTCTGTAACATTGCTTGTCTTCTCACTAGTAATGATGCACAAAAATTAGATCCTGCTTTCATTATGTTTCATATTGGGGGCTGTAATTCTCTTTTCATTGGCCTTCCTGCAAAGTCTTTACAAAAACTGCAGTATATTCAGAATTCTGCAAATATATGAAGCATGCTGCTCACATCAACCCCGTTCTCTTACGCTGATTACTGGTTCAGTCCCGTATGAAGTTCAAAATTGTGTTTTCCCCTTTCAAAGTTATGCATAACTTTGCTCCTCTTTACTTTAGTGACCTCTTCATCTCTTACTCCCCTTCTCGCTCGCTCAGGTCTTCTAGCCATAATCTACTTGCTGTACTACGCACCTTTGCTCTTTTTAATGAACATTTCCCTTTTTCCTAAACTGCTTATTCATTTTTTTGAACTTTTTTTTTAAAGGAAACCATGAGATTGTTAAAGGCACTAAATTGAACTTACTAGATCAGAAGTATTCAATAACAGCATTTTAACGTTGCATATAGTTACTTGCAAAGGGTGACAGGGCGCTGCTAAAAGAATGTGCACGAGTACATATTTTAAAGTTGCACTGAGATTTATAAAAGGACTTAGTGTGGCATGTGCCATATGCATGGATTTATAAATCTGATTTTTTTTGTGTTTATGTCACTTTTGTCTTTTGAGTTTAAGCAAAATTTTAGTATGGAATCTATACAAGGTTTTATAAGTGAGGCGCCAGGCCTGAATCCTGCAAGGTTAATATATTGAGGAAGTAAGGGTGCTGCTGTCTTAATGTCCCAGCAGTCAAACATGCTGCATATTCTCAATGCCCGTATACTTCATGGTTACTGATAGCAGATCTCTGAATTATGATTAACAGCTTTGGCTCTCCTCTTGGAAAGCTCTGCCAGGTAATAGTTTAATTCAGTGCAGTGAGTACGTTGAAGCCACTACTAATTTATTTCTGTTCACTTTCATTTGGCTGTTAATTTGTTTGATCATCTTCTCTATTTATCCTCTCCTTCTGTTAGCTAATTGCTCACCCAGGTATGACAGTACAGTATATGTGTTTTCATTCCTGTTTCCAACATTTTGTGAAATGCACCTCATTGTCACTTAATAACAGGGTCTTCTTCAGCTATCATTCTAGGAAACCCTTCCAATATGTAACCTCAGTTTTCAGAGTTCAGTGATCCTGTCTCAACAATACAAATTAAAGACATTCAATGCTAACTTGTTCTACCATGTTCTGACTTTGGGCAGTGGAAGGAGATGTTGTGTATGTGTGTCTCACATCATTTAGAATTACTAATATGGTAACAGTGTCTAATTTAGATCTCAGATTGCACCATGCCTGTTCATCATTTATTTTCTGCAGACAGACCATTTATGAATAGTCACATTAATGCTTCCTTATCCTATTCATTGTCAGTGGCTAATACCTTCAGTTCTAATATATCATGGCATATTGCCTGTTGAACTTGCAGCAATGGGTGTGGTTTACTTGCTTTTCTTTCTAGTGCATTCAATATGCATTTAAATTCTTCTAGCAAGAAGGTTAGAATATACAGCATTTTTGTTTGTATGATAAGAGAACATCAGCTGTAGTTCAAAAATTTGTTAAACATTCTCTGTATAATTCCAGGTCAACATCAAATCTTTTAAAAGAGGATATGTTTGCCTTCCGTAAGACAGTGTGAATCCCAGGCGCATACATCCGCCCTAACCCTGACACAGACAGGCAGGACACAGGTTCATCATGCAACACATACTTTTATGTGTATGCACCAATACAGTCCCTTTGCCACCCCTTCAGTACTCCACACAGACTTTGTCCTCTTCCTCCTGACTCTGGCCATTGGATCCTGGTGACTGGCCCCATTTTATAGAGCACCCGGAAGGGCTCCAGGTGCCCAGCAAGCTTCTTCCGGTAGCACTTCTGCCATACATAGGCCCCTGAAAATGTCCATGGGCACCCTGGCGGAGGCCACAGGCACCAACGGGGTTGAGCTTCTATGCTCATGACCTGTGGCACCACTGGAAACCAAGGGGGCTGACCTTTGTTGGTCCAGGGGAGAAACGGTCTTGAAAATACTCTCTCCCCTGGTCCTTTCATAATCAGGGCATCCCGGCTGGGCAAGGGCCCCAGCTGTCCTCCCCAACAGTTACTTTAGTTCTAGATGCCATTGCTTGTGACGCTTGAAGAACCTACATGGGCTCCTATGAAGGCTGCATCTGGGCTAAGGAGGCACACACAACCTGCTGGATTGTTGCTGTTTAACAATGTATCTTTTGGTTTGACAAACTTCCTAGTCAAACATCAATTGGCTTTAATTTTTAACTTGCTTTGGAAAGATGCTTTGTCCGCCGTCTTCCTGCTATGTGTCTGTCTTCTGTCTTTAACATTACTTGAAAACCACTTAATCTAAAATCTGCACAGTTAACTCTTACTGCAGGTTCTAAACCTGGCATACAATATTGGTAATGGCTGCTTTCTTCTCTCTGCCATGCTGGAAATATTTTCAAATGATTTATTCACAATGGCATACAAACTTGTTGAAATGGAAGGGTGGTCTTCTGTCTTGCTTCAGTTGTGCAGCAGATGATGAGGGGACAACAGCAGGGATCGTGAGTTCTGTGTTGTCAAATGGCACAGCTGGGAGTGCTGTGCTATCAGTTATAAGCAAGCAGGCAAACCTCCTTGTGTGGAAATGCACATGTAGTGGTCTCTTGGCTGTTTTCCTTTACTGAACATGAGCTGCAAACTGCAGTCCACATCTAGATCTCAGCTTTGAGACTCTTCACTGTTGATTCAAAACACCTCTATGATCTGCCTTATCCTTGCATTTGCATTTTTACCTCCAGTCCTGCTTCTCACAGCTCACTCGGGGTCAGTGACAACAAAATCTGCTCTTAGCTGTCTTCCCCCTGTACTGCTGCTGCAAACGGTACTCCAATTTACAGATTTAAGCCTTGAGACTCTCCAGCAAATCCTAAGAAGAGCCAAGCAGGTCCATTTTATGTCTTTTTGGCACTCAATGCTCTGCTAAGTCGGACTGTAGTTCTTCTCTTCCTGCTTCTGACACCAATGTAGCATCAGTACCGAGTGCTGCAATGAATGGATACTCAGCTCTTCACATGACTCTTTGAGGTGGCTTGCTATTAAAAAGGACTGCACGCCGTTTGCCACACTGGTTGGAAAAGCATGAGAATCTGCAGGCTTGCTAGTTATATAGGCGCCCCTGCCACTGGTGATGTAATGCCAGCTTGGGTGGCTCATTCTTAGTTGTTGTAACGTTAGCACCATTACAATATATTGCTGGATTTCATTTCAAGCAGAATAATATTAAAATAGCATTATCTCATAATCATTCTCACCTTAACTAGTAATTGTCAAAATGATAAACCAGTTTTCATCCATTAATATAACAAGGAAAACTTTGCTGGGGTTTCCCTTATGCCAGTAACTATAGCTACTTTAATATTATTTCAGTTCCAGAAAGAACTAGCTTACAATGAATTTTCTGTTTATTTCCACAAACACTACGTGTGCTCAATATCTGCCATTTTGATAGATAAACTAACTGGGCCATTTGCTGCTGTCTAGCATTCCATCCAATCTATTCTCTGGCATTCTCCTCCAACAAAACATATGTGAATTTCTCCATTGCTGGCTATTTTAAACTAAGCTTCAGAGCACTGGCATTCTATTCCCTGCTGTGCAAGAGGCTAAACCAATTAATTGGTATAGTAGGTTCAGAGAGCCTTGAGAACGAAGATTTTTTGCTGATTATCCTGTGCTGTTTAGACCTTTTTCAGACATTTGCCCTTTACGTACTGTGTTGCACAATTGTCCCAGCAGACATATTTGGACACTTTCTTTCCAACACTGTCACTGTATGGTGGCCCAGGGTCAAACTTTACAGTTTCTATTGATACAAAGATATTTTTCTGTCTTTATCTCCTAACTAGAATTCTCAACTGTTTTTTTTTCTAAGATACAATAAAAAGTCATAAATAATTTTAATGGTATTGAAATACTGCTATGAGATGGCATCTTGCTAAAAGATTGCTAGGGTTGAGGGTAGACTGTTTTCTAAGGGAATAACAAATAGTGGGAAAATGAAAAAAACTATTGAGAATGAAGTGTGACTACAGTATATGCCAGTATGGGTATGTAAGGTTACACCCAGTCACTAATGACTGTGTCAGAGATTCAAGATCGAGAAAACTGGTAGGAGCCCAAGTGATCCTACTTGCTATAGGAGGGACCAATGCAGAAACAGGCCTTGGGAGCATGGTTTCTTAAGAAAATGAGCGGAAACCTGCAGTTCCTCCATAGGCTGCCAGATACCTACACTGAACTAGACTCTCCTGATCCCTTAAGTGATTCTTGGCCTCATCCTAGATTGAATGTAAAATCTTCTCCCTGTCAGTATTGAATTGAGTCTAGATTTGGAAAGTGAGCTGGATGTAAAGTCACATTTGGTACGATGTTAGGTCTAAACTTGTAGGATGAAAGAGACATGGGAAGTAAGAAGAAATTTGGTAGGTAGCTTGACCTGACATACAAGCTAAACATCTGTTTAGCTGGGCCAAAGGGGCAGAAGCTTTTTTTCTATTTTGCTTATTGTTGCCTTGGAACTGTGTGTTTTTTCTTTGCTTTTCAGTCCATTGTATGTTTGTTAGTCTATAATTTTGATATTTTGGCAGCCACCATTTTGTGATTCTCCCCAGCAAAATAAGCACTTATAATAATACAAACAAACTACATGATTACATGGTTTTTTCAGATATAATTAGAACACTAGAGTTGGGATGACGTACATATGAGTTACACAAGCCCTTTTGGTTTTGTTTTTTCCACCCAAGTCAATTATTTTTATCTACCAGTGGTTCTTCAGATGTAATCATTTAACTTTTCAATATTTTTAAGCTGACAGTAGGCTGTGCTTGTGCTATTATCTCAATTTTTCAGTCATTTGATTTACCACTATGACCTGTTTCTTTTGTGTTGAAATTAATTGCTTATTGTTTTTGAGATACCCATAGACACAAAAAAAAACACTTGGTACCAAAACAGGTATGTATGATTCATGGATACATTTCATAACTGTCTGGAAAGTCTAGAAGAATAACTCAATGGGAGGATCAGAGGTTTCATGATGTAAGTTATTACAATGCCTTCATCAATGTTTTCCACTCACTAAAAGAGATGCGGTATAGTTTATTGATAACTGGTGTGAGAGATGGCCGGCAGTTTATCCCAGCCAACACCCCCAGGCCGCTAGATGGAGTCCTCCATGCAACATAGAGGTGCCCTGAATTCCCACAGGGCATCATGGACAATGGAATTGGCTCCACAGCTCTGCTGGATACTGTGGGGGCCGCCAGGGGGTGCTGCAGGGAGGCACAGGGATTTACATTTTCCTTATAGCCTGGAAGTACTCCCTAGCCATGGGGACGGAAGAAATAAAGTACTTCCGGGCTGAAGAAAAAGAAGAGTTTTCATCTGACCCGGTAGTGCTATGAAATCACATGGACTGAAGGACAGAAGCACTTCCGGGTCGAGGACTATAAAAAGGACGATGGGAAACCCAGCAGACTGAGCCGGAGTTGGGAGGGAGTGTGACAGAGCTGCTGGGTGGAGAAGAGGATTGATTATTGTCTTTTTTTAATATTATTGTGTTGATTATTGAGTATTGTGGAGGTGGAGGTGCTTTGTGCACAGTATAGAAGAAATTAAAATTACTTCTGATACTTTTATCTGGTGTCTGGATGTGTTGTCTGTGGGTTTGGAGGAGCGACAGCGCCCTCTACTGTCACACTGGGTAATGCATCAGGATGTGAGCCACTTAGTCTCAGAGGTGGGACTTATTTTACAACATCCATTTGCAACTCACCATTGGTTTCTGGCACAAGTATTGTCACAGACTAGTGCTGGATCATCTTTAGTGACAATTCCAGCCTTTACTGTTGTAGGATAGACTGGCATTATCAATTTATCCTGGCTTAGCAGTCTATTGCCAGACACTCCTATCGCTAGTTAAAAGTCTCAGTTTAGCTGACTGGTCCTCCCTTTGGAATGCAGCATCTGCATCCTTATTGGATCAGATGATCGTTTCCAGACCATATTTCATCTTTCTCCAATGCATGAAATGGACTCACGTTCTGAACAAAGAACCGCAAATCCATGATAAGTAACATTAATGGACAGAAGTTTACACCAGCTGTCAACCAAGAGAATAGTCTAATTTACACCCATGAAGCCAATGGCACGAAATCTCTTCCTCCCTATTAAAAACCCTTGTAACATAATAACAATAATTCAAAAAAACACTTTTTTGATAAAAACACATTACATACCAAACTTGCGAACAAAAAGGTAAAATGTATCATTAAAAGAGTCACACGTAAGAATGCATGAAAATACATGTAACACAAACATACAGTATCTGTGCATTGTCTTATCGAACGTATCAAAGCAAGTGCAGACATGAAAAACCGTTGCATGTCCGCACTTGCTTGCGGTGGGACGAGACGACGGATATTCGATATTAGCAGAATCTATCAGTCTTGTACGGTCATGCTTTCATAAAACACTATAAATTGGTTCGTTTGACGTGACATGTACTTATTTGTGATTTGAACTTTGAATATAATTATTTATTGAGGAGCAGTACTACAAAAAAGAAAATTGGAGGACACAGTTTATTTATTCGAGTTTGAACAAAAATCTTCTGTTTCAAGTAAGTACATACTTTATTGTTTTTTTTTTTTTTAATCACAGGGGCTGTCGAAATTATTTGTTCATAAAAGTTTGTATTTCTTCAGATAATAATATGACTGAACCAAAAAAGAAATGCAGACAGTACAGCTTGGACTATTTGTACTTATTTTGAATTTACATATTTATTTCATAAATGTCAAAAATGTAAAAAAAAAAAAAAACTCTGCTCGTATTTTTTTGCTTAAATTTTCGTTAGTGCAGGTTTCGATATTAAATGTTGCACAAGATAATGCCATATTCCGTAGCCATTTTATCTTTTTAAATCATAATTACAAGTGATTAAAATCTGATATCTAGTGAAATATTTAATATTGAGTACTGTACAAATGTATTAATTTGAGTAAGCAAAGTAAATGACTAGGGGGTCGACGGTTTTAAAAGTTTTTGGTAAAGGGGTTGGCGGCCGAAAAAAGTTTGGGAACTCTTGTGCTACAGCTTGACCTGGCCATATTTGAACTGCTCCTAGGAAGAATTCATAGCTGATATGATGTGGCTGCATCAGAGGTTGAAAGAAACCCTTTACTCCAGAGGGCAACTGTGCTGGACTGAAAAGACGGAATACTGATCTATGTTGGAGTTTAGACGAGGTGGCCATTAGTCCAACCTTGATGAGGGACAGTGAGTACAGGAGCAAGAGAGAGAGAGACCACACATAAACCACACGTTCACCTTGATAACGACGTTCACTGACTGATCATCAGTTGATTTAGCAGGCATAAGTTTGCTAGCATTCAAGGACACATTGTGTAAAACCCTTGAAGAGAAGACTGCAGTAATGGCCGTACACCAGAAGGTGTGACCAAAGGTGAAAACGGATCCTTCATGAACAAGGAAAAGATGAAAAATCCTTCCATGTGCTTGGAGAAAGCCAACCAGGAAAGGAACCAAGCATCACTCACCTCACTTTGATTAAAAGAACCATCAACTACAATTTAATAGATAGGACAAAGCCAGATAATGCACTATGGAATTGGTGTTAACTGAAACTAAAGATAATAATCTTGTAAAGGATAAGTTCTGACTATTATATTAAGTTCAAAAGGAAAGGGAAGAGTAGCAATTCAGACATGCATGGACTCACACACACACACATTGAGATAGAGAACTTGGTGTGGTAGGGGTTGGTCACTGAGCCAGGGCAAAGGTTAGCTGCTGTGAGCAAATGAACGGCACTTGCTGGCAACAGAAACTTCATAACCAGCCAGAGAACTTATCCATCAGGATTCATAAGTCATGTGCCTTTTCCTAAAAGAGAGGAAAGTTCTATCTAAGCCAAGAGATAGAAATTATAACTTATTTGCCTTTTTCTACGGAAGAGAAAAAGTTAAAGTAAGCTTTCATTATTTTATATTTTTTGTTGTTTGTGTCTTTTGTCTACATATATCTATATGTTTGCATATATCCATCTTCTGTTATCATTTTGTTATAAATAAATTGTATTATTTTGCTTATGGTTATTTGGAAAAGCAAGTCTTCAGCCATGTTTCAAATCACAACAAAGAAATTGAAAGTTAATTTAAGATTTTCTCTGATTTTTGAAGCTTGTTCATAAATTATACTGTTCTCTTCATATTTCTGGCATCCTGGCCGGAACATGAAACAGAGATCCTATACCACATTATCTGCATTAATTTGCTGTTCTGGCGTGGGTGTCTGCTGGGTTATTATTCACTGAAAATTCTACACTATGGTACTGATTACAACCTGACTCTTATATGAAAATTACAGAAACGATAGTCTAATCAAAATACTCCCGAATTGCTAATTACCAGTATTACATTGTAGGGTGCCACCATAACCTTTGCTTGTTACACTGAGTATGACTGTACAAAAAATTCTTAAGAGTTTCTGCTTCCCATTGTATAGCATTTTGTATTAGCCTTTCCCTGCACTATTTTCAAACAGGGAAATACAAGACAATGCATAGCTGCCATTTTCCAGGAATGCCAACATAATATCATGTCTGTTTTTTGGCCAGACATGTCGCCAACTATATTGTGAACAACACCTTCCAATGACTACAGCCTCCCTGAACAGCAGTGTTTTTTGGGATGTTCTACAAGACATTATTGTCATGTGCCTTTATACAACTGTATCATAACATACAGATCCTTGTACAGCAAACCACTGGTAAAAAAACAGGATGCATACAAGCATTACATGTAGCCCTGGTTCTGGACCAATAAATTGCATAGATGTGGTGTTATGGTTAAACTAGGACTCTGTCTCTGGTATATCATTTATTTTTTTAAAAATTTGTGTTGTTAATTGCTTTTGGTTATTTTTTTGTCTTAACATTTTCCTGTCATGTATATATTGAGCCCAAGGGGACAGGGCCCCCTGATGTTGTACTTGCTTGACTGCTCTTGTACTTTTTAAGGTCTGAGATGTCTATATCATGATCTTCTGGTTTGTAGGGCCAGGCCTACCTCAAAATTATAGGCCTCAAGACCCTAGTTATGCACAACAACAAGGTGAGCCTTACCAAAAATCAAAAATCCAATCTTTTGGTCTGCAATGGCCTAACTAAAATGGATAAAGGCTTTACTATTAAAAACAAATGAATGGGAACCCTTTAAAAACCCTGGCTCACATCACAAATCTGTGTTCCTTTATAGTGAAAGATATGTATTTTCAAGGCAAAACGAACAAAAGCAACAATGGGTGCAAAGGGTTGTGTAGATATTCCAAAAAACAGTGAATCAGAACAAAGTACTGACAAGTTGAAAAATCCAAAATAGAAATGGAGGACTGTGATGATGTAGGTCAGGCTCCACACTCCCATCGCTGTTTGGGAGCCCTTGAACCCAACACCGTCGATAGATATAACCGAGGTGAGCTAGACAGTGAGACAACATTTGAGCAAGCGGATGGTTCAAAAAGGTGCATAGTGCTTTTATTAAAATAGTCAACAAAAACAGTGTTCAATAAATTGTGCAGTAATTCCAAAACTGTTCAAATAAATAATCCAATAAAAGAAAAACGTGGAGGTTAAAATCAATAGAAAAAACAATCCTTTAAAATCAGAGGTTAAAACGTTTCATGCGGAAGCAGTCTTTAAAAACCAATAACAAGCTCAGTGCTTCTTTCTTGTTAACATTAGCGTCTCACCTGCTTCTCCCATACGGCCCCTTCAACAGACGAGACGCTGTCTCTCTGCAGCTGCCCTTTTCTCCTACATCCATCTACACGAGACTGGAGACCTCCCGATCCCTGGCTTCGGTCTGGCACTCATCCCAGTCCCGAGACTTGGTTCACACCAATGGCCAGGACGCTCATGTTGGGTAATCCCCGACAAAGCCTCACGACTCCCGCTGCCTTTCCGGCCTTCCATGGCCAGTCGTCTTTCCCTGGTCACTCCCGCTACCTGATCGCTCAGCGGGAGCGACTTCCAACTCCAACGCCTGGTTGTCAGCCTAACACCCAGCTTCCTCGCAGCTGCCCACGAGTGCTCGTTCACTCGCTCATCCACACACTCTGTGTGTCTGTCTCTCGCACCGACTTGCTTCCTCTCTCGCTCCCTGTAACCTCTGATCTTTTTCTTTTCTCTTCCAACCAACTCACGCTTCTTTTATACAGCGAGGGGCCATAGCAGCTGCAGCACATTAGCCACGGGAACAATCACGGATGTGGGCAATTCCTCACCTGTGCACTCGGAGAGAAACGCCCACGCCGCAGATCACCCCGTGGCTTGCTATGGCCACCACGCCCCCTCACAAAGCCGCCACGAGTGCGGTGATTATTTATTTAAAAAAAAACGGCTTTTGCTCAGCGAGCTGTGGACCCATAACACCACAAGGACAAAGACAGAAGTAGGGATTAATGTTACCTCATTAGTACTGTGTTAAACCTCAGCTTATTTAAGGATGAGAGTGACCCCATAGCTGTGGCATCAGGAGGACTCAAGCCCCTATGCTAAACACACACATTTGTATCTAGGCTTTGAAGTTATTTCTTTTGTTTATCAGCATCTGGTTATTCTCAATTTGATGTTGTTCACAGTTTAGCAGTTTTGTCAACAGCTTTTCTGATTTTTGGCATCAAACCTTGCAGCAATTTCTTGAATATATGCCAATGTCCCATTCTAGTTAACCCCATCCTAGTTGTCAGCCATATTCTCTTTTGCTATCAGACAAGCCAGGAGGGTCAGCAGGAAATAAAAAAAAACTAGGTGGGCAGTTTAAACATTGAAGTCCAGGGCCCAGTTGTTCAAAAGTAATCCAATGGGATTTGGGATAACAGATTGGATTGAATCTTGAAAATGGGTTGTTCAAAGGGAAAAGAGGGATTCTGGAATCAGATCAGATCACCTAATCTAATCTCAGTTTTAATCAGGATTAAACAGTCTTTTGTGTTGTTCAAAAGTTTGTGTATGAATTGGGACACATTTGATCCCAAAAATCAGGATAATCCTGATCCCAACACAGAGGTGGATTCAGTGTGGATTTCTGGCACACAATAAAATAAAACTTTAAAATTGATCAAAAAAGCTATGTTTGCAGGTGATGCATACATCTATTTATATTTTGCACAATTGTTGAACTAGGACAGTGATAATGTAAATAAAGTAGGGAATAAGACATGAAGCCTTTTGGTGTAGTCAAAGGAAAAAAATCCCTGTGAAATATCAGTACTCAAACAAAATCTCAAAGCTCAAAAAGCTCTACTGTCCATTGTATTTTAATGAAAATGACAATCACCATTACTTAAGTCATCAGTCAGAAGTAATGTCTTACAATTGCATCCCTGATAACATGTCCAGTCTGGCCCTCATTTGGAGCGAACATTGGAGGTTGCTCTGGTTGCACTTCATCAGGCTCAGGTCCATCATATATGTCATCAAGAGGAACATTACGCCTGGTGGCAATGTTATGCAGGACAATACAGGCTAGTATTATATTGCATGCCACCTTGGGTTCCACCCACAAGTAGTTAAGGCATGCAAAGCGCCTGTTCAGGACTCCATTTAAGCGCTCCATTGCGCATCTTGTTTTGCAATGTGCAGAGTTGAAGCCTGTCTGCTCAGGTGTGTTTGCAACTGGAAAAGGGGTCATCAGCCATGGTAGGAGTGGATAAGCACTGTCACCCAATATTATGCCATTTGGTCAGTTGGACTGGCGCTTTCTGTATATTGCACTCTCCCTCAGGATACGTGCATCATGGACAGACCCTGGCCACTTGACAACACAGTTTGTGATGATGAGGTCAGCGTTGGCCACAAGTTGGACATTGATGCTGTGCCTCCCTTTTTGGTTCACATACTGCCACTCCCTTTCATGAGGCGCTTGAATGTGCACATGAGTACTATCAATAACACCAATAGTATTAGGCATGTTCCCCAAAAGAAAGAAACTTCGCTTAGTTTGCGCCATCTGGTCATCCTTGGGAAATGAAACAAATTCATTGACCAGACTGGCCAATTCAACTGAGACAGCTTTCACCACATTACTAACAGTTGATTTGTCCACTCCTATATTGTCACCAACAACCTGGTAGAAAGTCCCAGAGGCATAAAAGCGCAGTGGAATTAGGCACTGTTCCTCCACAGAAAGAGCATGACTCCTTTTGGTTTTGTGCTGTACCTTTGGCCTGACAAGGTCTGCAATGTACTTGATATCATCCCTCCCAAAGCAAAAACGGGCATACAGTTCCTCTGTAGTGTATTGCGCAAGTGGTTTGGCATGCTCAGCATACATTCTTTCACGGTATTTTCTCCTTCCCAACCTGTGGTAGCGATGAATAACACCTGCCATGCCAATGCCTCTGTAAACCTATGACCGAGGTGTGTAAGAAATTGGTGATTTTATTTGGTCACACACCAATTAAGCAACAATGAGCTGACTGGTTTGTCATGTGTTGAATTACCCCAATCAAGCACAGGGCCTATAAACTCAGTGTTAGCTGCACAAAAGAGATGGAACCATGGACTCAAATGGGCCTAATTTCACAGTGGCAGAAAACCATGCACTGTTGGAGGGTGTTAGGTGTCATTATTCCTTCATAGTAGGACACTTCAGTTCATTAAAGGGGAGAGAAGTGACCAAGATATGCAAACAGAACATTTGGGAGGACATCACCAAGAATGTGAATGCTATAGGGGCTGGTCAGAAAAGGACCACAAAACAAGTCATATTAAGATGGAAGAACCTTAAAGTCAAGGCAACAAAGGACCTTGCTGAGGCCAAAACCCCCACAACGGGTAACAAGCCTTTCAAGAGGGGTGAGTATACTGACATTGTCCTTGACATTATTGGTGGTGACAAATTAGAAGCTCTGCATGGAATTGATGGTGTTGAAGTCGATGGTGAGCCCACAGTTACAGAGGAGGGTGGGCCTGGTCCTCCTAATGAAGAGGAAATATTTGTCCTCAATCTCAGTCAAGTGGTTGAGGAAGAAGGTGGATCCTCACAGATAGAGCCAGCTGTTGTCACAGAACCTTTAAAAAGAAAGCGTAAGCATTCTCCAAACCTGGATGGTGATGCATATGAAGTGCTTCTTACAAGAGAAACTGAAAGAGCAGAAGTGAAGATTCTTCTGGCAAAGGAACAATTCCTCCTTACCCAACTACAACAAACTAAAGTAAGAATGGAAATCCAACTCCTAAAAACAGAAATTGAAAGAGCTGGTCTCTGTACCAATGAGGAACTGTAAATTTTCCTTATTTTGTTGACTATTGGACTTTTTTGTTTTACAATTATATAAAAATAACCACAGTGCATATGTGGGGAAATATTTTATTCTTTCAGTCATTCATTCATTTATTCTTGTGAGATTGAAATGGAAACTGGCTGTTTATAAATGAAATGGAAAAATATTTTTTTATTGTGGTGTTTTCTGTTTCTTCCAAGTAACACACATAATGGCTATTTGGCTACTGGTATTTTTGGTCTGCCTGTTGTTCTTTACATAGCCAGTAGGCTACACTGTGGGTTCCATTTAAAGCACTAGTAAACCGGATTTGGTAATCCTGAAAATTCTGTATCTGGATAACAGTGATCCAATCTAGTGTTGCTTTGAAAAACCAGCATGAAAGTAAAATGAATTACCAGATCCTGAATAGCAAAACAAGAGATTTCAAAATCCAGATCATTTTTATCCCGATTAAATAATTTGAACAACTGGGCCCAGCAGATCAACTCTGGATTTTTGTTAAGCAGTAGTTTCTGATTCTCTGGCTTTTGAACTCTGTCAAAAGTTTTTGTTTGTAGATTTGAAGTTTAAATTTGTTCATTTTTTGATTTGCTCTTTTAGGCGATTTTCTATGTAAATGTCCCTTCTTATTTGAACTATCTTGTAAGCAAACCTCATATTATTAAGAAACTCTATTTTTGTTCTTTAGACCTGGGCTTTCCACAAAAAAAAAATGCAAAAAACATAAGGCATCTATTTTGTAGAAGACAGTGATGGATCTAGTGTTATTACTTCATGTAATTAAGGGAAGCATGTAGCATACCAGCAAATCTGTGGCTATCCACAGCCACTTCAATTTAGACATCTGTTGCAGTTCATTTTTTGAAAACCTTGCAGAGAGTTTTTCCATAATAATGCCAGATTATACACTGTAATTTTCTTATGTAATACCCCAAAACTGTTATTTCTTGATGCTGCTGAATCTACATGTATTAGGGAGCTATACGGGTTTGTTTCTGTGGTCTGTTCTTGAGAAGAAAATCCAAATGAATAATAACATGTATAAACTGGACATTTCTTTTTACGTATCTCAGTAGTAAATTTGTGTTTTTTAGTGAATTCTCCCACTAAAAAGATTATTTAAAACATTGTAAAGCTTAGTCCACATCACCATGGAACCATTTGAAAATGCCATTTTCGTTTTAAACATTTTTTTCCACACAAATGTTTCAGGCAGTCCTTCCAGGTATTTCCATCATTCTTAATTTGAGGTTTCTACTCTTTAATTTTCATTCATATAAAAACACTAGAATTTTTTTTTCATTTTTATGAATAAATTCTTTTTACGTTTGGAAGTAGTAATTAAGGAATACATTAACTTGTTATGCCCTCATCCAGCGGTCGTTCCTGCACTGGGTCTGATGCTGCTGGGTTATGCTTTGGCACATGCGACTCTGAAGTGGATTAGGCAAATTTAATGATGAATGGATAGATGGATGGAGTAGCTTATTGATTTATGTGTCAATTTCAGACGGCTTCAGAATATCTAGTAAAACACAAAGTTGAGACATTGCTGCCCATCCCAGACTGTTTTTTTGGTTTTTACTTTTCTGTTAATTGTTTCAAGTTAACTATAGTAGCGCATATTGTATTCACTACAAATATCTTAATTGTAATAAAGACTAAAGGGCAGCATGACAGTGCTGTGGTTAGAGCTTCTCTTTCACAGCTGTAGAAAACCAGGTTTGAAATCCATTTTTTGTTCTACCTGTATTAGATTAACAGACAACTATAAATTAGATTTTTGTGGGTGCGTGCTTGAATATGGCTTTTGTACTCAGGCTCCTTTTATGTATTACTGGGTAAAGTAAGTTACAAAATAGAAAAAAAAAAAAACAATAAAGGGCATCACAGTTGCCAAAGTGTAACAGCATACTTTCTATTTCTCGGTTGCTAGCTTTTCAGCAGTTTTCACAATTTCTTCTCCCAACATATAGACATGCATATGTATGTGACTAACAAGATTTTGTAAGCTGATCCCTATGAGGGAGTGCTTTCTGTAATGGCACGTGTCCTGTTCAGGGTAAGCTCCAGATCCCTACAACCCTTTAATGGTTAAAAAGTGGAGGCAGAAATGGATGGACGGATCAGTAACTATAATTATAAATGTGACAATAGCAGATTTTGCTTTCTTACATTTAGTTTACACTGTTCACAAGAAGGATTCTGGAAAGTTATTTAAATGTAAATTCATGCTCCTAAAGCCTGTGAACATTTATTTTTCAGTGAATAGTAAAATCCATCATATTTTTAAGAAGTTTTTAAATCCTTTTATAAATTATCATTATTTTGATAAGCATAGTTTTAAACTCCTTGTTTAATGATTTTTTGACTAAGGCTCATGCCATCTTATTAAAATAAAGTCGAATAATCCCTCCACCCTTATTTGCTCATTGCAAAAAGAAATGAAAACTTCTGATCAATTGGAAGGAAGAAAAAAATAAGAAAAGACACAACTGAAAGAGATAACAATGAAGCCTACAGGCAATTTAACTGCATAGATGAGTGCTGTTACAAGAACAGATAAGCATTTTGCCAGATTTGTTTTAAGCGAGAATGTAATGGCTCATGTAAAAAGAAAAACCAAGTTTATTATCTTATGTAAATGTGGAATTAAAAATGTAAAGATTAAAATATAGACTGACAATTTCATACAGATGATCATCTCATTACATATGTTGTACATGTTTGTTTCTTATGAACAAGCAAATTCTCATGAGCATGTTTTAGATCTTTAAAATAGAATAAAATAAAATAAGTTAACAAAATCACAGTCTGAACATTAAATTCATTTATATAATATCCCAGTGGTGTCCATTTTAGTTTGCATCACTAAAAAATAACCTGCTGCAAAGGAATACAATGCTTATGATACTATTATTACATAAAAAAAATAATGAGACAAAAATGGTTATAACAATGTTTTCATTTTTATTTATTTATTTATTTGCTAGAGGGCTTATCCCCTGCTCGCTTTGCTCGCCAACCATCCGCTCATGTTGTGAAAAAGGGGGCTGAACGCACCCCAAGGAGATGCGGTCGCTCCTCCGAAACCCCCTCTTAAATGGTGATACAATGGGAAACAAATACAGTTTTTTTTTTACCTCCTCTTTGCTCGATCAGCTGCTGACTTGCTGCTGCTGCTGTGCCACATGATCTGCATCTCGTGCGGCGCTTCGAACATTTAAAGCTTGTTCAGCAGCTGTCCTACTCTTTGTCTTTTATTTCTGGTCCCGGGCATGGTTAAATCTGTTGGCACAAAGTCTCGTCTCACAGGACGTGAGTTCTTGCTATTTCAGTTTATAATTTAAAAACGGAAAAAGAATCTGAAAATCTAACAACATCACATTAAAGTTTGGTAAATTCTGAAAAGAATAATACCAAACATATATATGTAGGTTTTAAAATAAGCCCAATTTAAAGAATGACAAAAAACGTAACACAAAAACGTGACCTCCATGTGCTAGGCATTGGTACCTTGACTGCTGTTAGGGCCCGGGATGAAATCCTCAGAGCCATTGTCAGAACTTACACTGGTGCAGTGGGCCCTGGGATCCTCCTGGTGCAGGACAATGCTCAGCCTCATGTGGCCAGTTTGTGTAGGCAGTTCCATTGATGCCACTAACTGGCCCACATGTTGCCCAGACCTGAATCCAATTGAGAACCTCTGGGATGTTATGTATCAGTGTATCCACAGCCGTCAAGTAGTGCCACGGACTGTTCAAGAGCTCACTGATGCTCACCTGTTGTTTTATCATGAGCATGCCAAAAGGTTGTCAGGAGTGCATAAAAACACGTGGGGGCCATACACACTACTGAGTCACATTATGAGTTGCATTGCCATAATGAAATTCACGTAAGTTGGATCAGCCTGTGATTTCAATTTTTGACTTTGATTTTCAGTATGATAATGAATCCAGCCCACAATTGGTTGGTGATTTTGGTTTCCATTTACCATAGTTACATCATATGGTTTTCAACAAATTACACTGTAGTGCAGATTTTCCACATGAATATTTTGTTCATCGGCATCCAATTCCTTTATTTATTTATTTTAATAATAATGAAGTCAGAAACACAGTCATGCATCAACAGAAACATTTCTTGTAAGCATTATTAGTGATAACCTGAATTGGGCACAAGACTCAGCAACTACTGTTCCTCCTCAGATGTGTAAGGAAAGTCTGGATGTCTCCATCCTTGGTCACCAACTTCTATAGGTACAATGTGGAGACCATCCTCATTGGCTGCATAGCATCCTTTTATGGCACCTGCTCAAGTCAGGACCACAAAGAATTACACAGGGTGGTTCAGGACTCACACATTACGTCTCCTTCAAACTGCAAACAGCATTATTAAAGAACACAACCATCCTGCTTTTTTTTTCTCTCCTTCATTCGGTTGTACAGCAAGATATTAAAACCTGCATCAGAAGATTTGTAGACAGATTTTATTCACAGATCATACTTTTACTCAACGGCCACTTATATAGACAAATGCATGTTCTTAGGTATGTCATAATCAAAATGTATGATTTTACAATTTACCAGTCTAGCTGGAAAGAAAGTTGATATTTTTTAAATAGTCTTGGCTCATTGCAGTAGTCCTCATTGACATTCCTTTCCATTTAGTGTGGTTTGTTGCAAAATGCCTGGCCCAACTTCAACTGATTTTCCAATTTGTTTATGGCATATATATTGAATTTATGTGTGTGTGTGTGTATGTTAAATTCAATGTATAATATAATCGTGGTATTTTTTTGTCTGTTGTTGGTATTGTACTATTATCAATAGAGTGTCGGTGACATTGAAATAATGTAGAAATGGCAATATATTTGAAATCAATCATCACAATAAATTTGAACTTGAAAACGGTAATGGGCTGAACACATAGTTCTATAGTTTTTCTGTAGTCAAAGTAAGATTTTAAGATATGTATTCCTTAAGCCTAAATTAAAATCAACCAATCAGGAAGTCCTGAGTCTAGGTAGTGATGTCCTTAGCTTTGTTACTAGATTTATGAGAATGATGGTGTTGAATACCAAGCTACAGTCTACAAATAGTATTTTACATAAATGATCCTTATATGAAAGTGAGATAGTGCTGTAGAGCTGGCTATGAAAAGTGTGCTGCAGCAATAGGGAAAGAACAATAAACAAATAAATAACACATCAAAAAGCTAAAAGATATTCTAAAGAAATATTTAAATGTAATCCCAAGCAATAACAAGTCATTTAGGTAACAAAAGATACAGAATACAGTACAGTTATGTTATTCAATTAAAAAATTACAGGAAATGTTTTCATAAAGCTTTATCAATGGACATAAAAATAACCAAGATGTTACCAACTGTAGTATGTAAATCTTGCTTTATTCAGTGCTTTAATAGTAAATTATGCTCATATAAAAGTAAACTCAGTACAATGCAATATGACGTTTTACAGACACCAGATAATGACTAGGTCAAAACAAAGCAATCCAATTATTGCTCTTTCTGAATCTTTCTGTACTCTTGTGCTCATTATCAATGAGTTGAAAGCTGGATAAAAAAAATAAATATAATTTAATGAATATTTCATTCAGGGCAGTCTGTACTGCTGAAATTGAGAAAATATTACTCTTTGATTTTTTTATGTTGTAATCTAATGTAGAAATGCTCCTATTAAACCCCTGGTGGTTAATTCATCCTAAGACATCTAACTAGATATACTTTCAACTGAACTGCAATGTTCATTAAAATAACCAGCAAACTGTAATTTGTCAAAGAAAAATGAGTTTTCTTTACTTAACACTTTTCACAATTAACAAATAACATAATTTAACATAAAATGAACAATTTCACACTATTGTCCAGTGAAATAAGAATACAGAGCTTTTTACTCGGTATATTAATATACAGCTTGCAGAGTTCTAAACTTTACCTTTTATTAATGTAGCTTAAGTTTAACAAATACTGTTACAAAAATAATGTATCAAAAACCTTACAATATAACTCTGTAGAAATGCACATCCTATAAGGGATCTTCATCAATCTTCATTTTTCAGAAAAAATACATATTAATACTTTTGTGCCTGCAATTGACATTAAAGACAACTCATCATAAAATCAATGCAAATGTACTTTCATACTATAAATCAATAAAATCAAATTGAAAATATCATGTGAACATATACAGTTCGGATTCAGGAGGAACAGTGTGGTTTTCGTCCTGGTCGCGGAACAGTGGACCAGCTCTACACCCTTGGCAGGGTCCTGAAGGGTGCATGGGAGTTTGCCCAACCAGTCTACATGTGTTTTGTGGACTTGGAAAAGGCATTCGACTGTCTCCCTTGAGGAATTTTGTGGGGGGTGCTCTGAGAGTATGGGGTACCAGACCCCCTGATAAGGGCTGTTTGGTCCCTGTACAGCCGGTGTCAGAGCCGGCAGTAAGTCGAACCTGTTTCCGGTGAGAGTTGGACTCCTCCAGGGCTGCCCTTTGTCACCGATTCTGTTCATAACTTTTATGGACACAATTTCTAGGCACAGCCAGGGCGTTGAAGGGGTCCTGTTTGGTGGGCTCAGGGTTGGGTCACTGCTTTTTGCAGAAGATGTTGTTCTGTTTGCTTCATCAGGCAGTGATCTTCAGCTCTCTCTGGAGAGAGTTCACAGCTGAGTGTGAAGCGGCTGGGATGGGAATCAGCACCTCCAAATCTGAGACCATGGTCCTCAGCCGGAAAAGGGTGGAGTGCCTTCTCAGGGTTGGGAGCGAGATCCAGCCCCAAGTGGAGGAGTTCAAGTATCTCGGGGTCTTGTTCACAAGTGAGGGAAGAATGGAGCAGGAGATTGACAGGCAGATCGATGCGGCATCCGCAGTGATGTGGGCTCTGCATCGGTCTGTCGTGGTGAAAAAGGAGCTGAGCCGTAAGGCAAAGCTCTCAATTTACTGGTCGATTTACGTTCCTACCCTCACCTATGGTCATGAGCTGTAGGTAGTGACCAAAAGAACAAGATTGCGAATACAAGTGGCTGAAATGAGTTTCCTCCGCAGGGTGTCTGGGCTTTCCCTTAAAGATAGGGTGAGAAGCTCAGTCATCCGTGAGGAGCTCGGAGTAGAGCCACTGCTCCTCCACATCGAGAGGAGCCAGATTAGGTTGCTCAGGCATCTGATCATGGTGCCTCTAGGATATCTCCCTGGTAAGGTGTTCCAGGCACGTCTAACTGGGAGGAGGCCCCGGGAAAGACCCAGGACACGCTGGGGGGACTATGTCTCTCGGCTGTCCTGGGAACGCCCCAGGATTCCCCCAGAAGAGTTAGTAGAAGTAGCCGGGGAGAGGGAAGTCTGGGCATCTCTGCTCAAGGTGCTGCCCCCGCGACCTTGGATAAGCGGAAGAGGATGGATGGATGGATGGAACATATACAGTAAATGAAAATGTGAAACACAGGAGGTACTGTATATAAGAAAGATTTGCATATTTCTTAACATTTTATTAGTAGAACTGTTTTATTTACTTGTGACCACAAAATATGTTCAGTCAATTATAGTTTCCTTTTACATTACAAGAAATGGACTGAAATCATTGTTTTTTGCTCTGTGTAATGCATTTCTGGAATTAGTTCTTTTAATTAACCTGTCTAACCAGTGATGTGGTTGTGTTCACCCCTTCATTTTCTTACTTATTGATTTAGTTCTAACACGTCTGCATTCTCTTGTATATTGTTACGGCCTAATATGAAGCAAACACTGTTTTGCTGAAAAAGATATTTGGGCCAGATATTAAAGGAACATTTGCTGTTCAAAACCTAATTTTAAATACTAACTTCACTGTTCAATAAGAAATTCTCAGTTTCTATAATATGAAGAGCTCAATAAAGTAGTTTGTGGATTTTCACCTTGGCTTATTTATTATGATATTGGCATTCTGTCCAGAAGAGAAATGTCTTCTGCTTGATATGCAAATCCAGTATATTGCTGAGGTGTAACTCTAACATTTTATTCATTTATTGTAATGTTACAAAAATGAAAAATTGAAACTTTTTTAAAATATAAATTATTTATTGCAGTAATAAAAAATAAAAATGGAAAGAAATAGTATCGGTCGAAGATGAATTTATTATGTAATTTCACTAATCTACTGTATATATTCTTTAACTTTTTTGTTTTAATTAATTTTACTGGTTTCAAGTTTCAATAAATAACATTATAAGTAAGTAAAATGTTTGCAGTTATATACTTAGTACTCTTTCCAGAAATCTCGCCAAACAAAACTTATACACACAGTATGAGTTGACTGAGGATGGCGACCAGGTTGAAACAGGAACAGTAGGTCACTTTACAAGATGGGAGTTGGGCCATAGGATGTTGTTGCAGATTGTATTCTACTCAGTACTTTTGTGGCCATGACAGTAGAAACAGACTGTGACTGCCAGGGGCTATTGTGCTCATAATTACGTAGAAGACTCCAGATGTACATATTCACCATATAAGAACATAATGAAAAACAGTACAGGCCATTAATGGTCTCCCCAGGTCCATAATGTGGCAGCAAACTGACCTTGTCTGCACTTGCTCTCACTTCCTGTTAGAGTGTAAAGGTGACTTCAATCAGGTAAGCTCTATTTAATAAACACAAACAAACCAAAGTGTGATCAGAGTCTCCATTTGTAAAAGCCTATGTTTTTGCCCATCCACACTGCAAAGCTGAGTTGGCGTTTTCAGAAGCATATCTTTCTGGATAGAATTGTTAATAGTTTCCATTTTCTAGGGTTAAAAACACCAGGGTAGTGTGAACAAAAAGTGAAAATGTAGATTAATGTCTAAGTTTTTAAATAAAAATGTAGTAGTATGGACATAGCCATGCAATTAAACTAAGGGGTAGTTGATTAAAGCAATGACTAGTGGGCATCTGATCAGAATGCACATAATGTTCTTTAAAAAATTACTAAAAGGTATGTAACACACATATATCCATATGCAGTGGCACTAAATCTTTACAACAGGTATTCAAAACTTGATAAGATGTTAAGCACCCAACTGTGCATAAACTCTTAAAGGGTACATCCTAATTTAGGATCATCTTTGGATCATCGTGGAATATCATTATGATGTCTCACAGGCTTTATAAGCTTTTCATAATCTCCTTGAACAGGGTATTTATCAAAAAAGTCATGGAACCCAAGATAAAGTCAGTTAAAAGTCTAAAAGCATACTAGGAACTTCATACAGAATGCACCAGCTGGCTAAATTGCTTTTGTATGAGTAGGCACAGAACAAGATCAAATTTTTCTTGAAAGTAAAAAGGAAATGGGTTATTAAATGAAACTCCTCATAATCACAAGTTCTTGTAACCCAAATGCTCTTACCTCAAGGAATGACTATACAGTACCTGTATATGCCAATGGCTTTTGTGGAGAATGTAGATATGTGTCAAAGGGCTGCATCCTTTAGGTAAAGTTCTTTTTGCCTTCTAAGTTAGAGGGACAGCAAAGATCTGCATGCTCCTATCTGTGAAGGAGGCAACCAATCTTTTGTATCTGACACCTTCGGTGGGTTACCTTCAATAAGTACAATTTGGCCACACCCAGACTTTTGGGGGCAATTTAATGAAGCGCCTATTTACAATAAATTGCATTTTCTATTCTCCCCATACTGGGTTGGTTAAAGAAAAAAGATGTTACCAACATGCTTTTATACAGCTATGATAAGAAAATGTGCATTCTACTGAAAAAAGTGTCAGGAATTCTATTTATTTAGACTCTATACAACATACACAGTAGAATAAATATTATAATTTTGACATGCTGTATTTTACAGTAAATTATGAATTATTTTCACTATTCCAGATATGTTTTATCATTAGAAAGATTAATTTAAATATCTATCTATTCACCCTTTCTGCATATAGCACCAAAGTCCATCCTGACAGCTCCAAGTGCATGGTAGGAACATGCAACTGAGAATTTCATTGTACTATGTAAACATGAGAATAAATTTGAACTTCAACATTACCTTGCTTGCACACACACATTGAATTTACTGAATTTAGAGTAATGAAAAACTTACTGTGGAAACTTCAATACCCTGGGAAAACAAAGTAACATTAAACACTGCTATTCTGTACAGCTCAATAAAAAAGAATGTCATGTTAGTTTTATGGCCTTTCAATATTTGGTAATTTGTCACCAACAATGTATCACAAGCATTTTCATTAAACTGACATCAATCAAGCATTTCATAGTACTTGATGGTTATTAACACAACTTATTTTTATTTAAGTCACCCATTTTTCACCTAAGCATTCCATATCATTGGTATTAGCTGTGGCCAAACTCTGTCCTTCCCGGCTTACTAAAGAGAGTAGAGAGAAAGCTATTCATTGTTGGTCTCATTGCTGGAAGCTGGACATCTTACAATCTGCCTGTTTAGAGTTCATCAATCTTTGTGCTTCTCCACCTGGTTGAGACTGATGCCTGGCAGTTGCTTTGAGTTCTCAAAATGGATGCTCCATGTAATCACATAAATATTGTATACTGTAAGTGTGGATGTTTGTAACTGAGCATTTCAATAATTTGACACTTTGTTTCACCTATTCTACTGTAGGTCGTAAAGCATCCAATAGTGACATTGGCTGGACTGTAACAGTATATATATGCTTACCTGTATCAGGTGGAGTGATGGTGGCAGTAAGACTGTCAAACTGATAGGCTCAAATAGAGCCAGAAACTTCATATCACTTCTTTAATAGGACACTCCATTGCCAACTTTTAAGCTTTTCTTCTGTGCTGTCAGTTTTCCTACCTTGTACTTGTCTTTGGTCAGCCACCTCAGTATCAGGTCAGGTCAGGCTGGGAAGCATGCACTAGTACAGTGCATTGCCACACCCACCACACAATGAAACAGCTTGGGATCCTGGTTGGCAACACCTCAGGCAGACCCACGGTCCAGTCCCACATTCCAGAAATAACTATCTGCCACAGCCAGATGTTATATGGGTGTCCCCTTGGCCTGGTTCAGCGCTCGGGTCCTCAACAATGAGGATCCTGTAAACCAAATCACCTTTGGGAAATCTTGCCACATGGCCACAGTGCCATAACTGATGATTTCTCACAATGCAGGTAATGTGCCTCATTTGGGAATCCACGGGCAACCGCTCAGTCGACACAAAGTCAAAGCTGCGGTACCTAAGGATTCTTGAAGAGGCACAGTACCGAAGGATTCTTGTCTCAGGTCACTGGATACAGTTCATGTCTTGCAACCATATAGTAAAACAGGAAGCACCAGAACTCTTAAGACTTTGACCTTCATCCTTTTGCAAAGATAATGGGAGCGCCACACACCCCATTCCATTTTCCTTATTACCCACCATGCTCTCCCAGTCTAGCTACTGACTTCATAGGAAGAGTCACCAGAGACATGAATGTCTCTGCTGAGGTAAGTAAACCTTTCGATAAGGTCGACACTGCCTCCACAGACAGACACACTGCTGACGGCTGTGCCCAAGAGGTCATTAAAGGCCTGAATCTTGGTTTATATCCAGGACACTCACAAGCCCAGATACTCAGACTACTCTCTCGAAAGCCCCGATTAGAGCTTCCATTAACACTGTAAACATCACAGCACTATTGGCAAAGTCAAGATCAGTGAATCTCTCTTCACCAACAGATGCCCCACAGCTGCTGGACCCCACATCCCTGCCCAACACCCAGTCCATGAAAGCATTGAACAGAGTAGGAGCAAGAACACATTCCCGAAGATCCAGAGAATCAACTGGGAAAAAAGCAGAGATTCTGCCTCCATTCTGTACAGCATTCACAGCACCAGTGCACAGGCCAGACATGATATCCAGCAACTTTGAGAGGATCCCGCAAAGTCTCAGGATGTCCCACTGGGCAGCTCGAGCAACTGAGTTGAATGCTTTATGAAAATCAACAAAGGCTGCAAAGAAACTCTGCTGATATTCGCTTTTATACTCCATAGGTACCCTCAGTGCCAGGATGTGGTCGATGGTAGACTTCGTTGATGTAAAACCATACTGAGGATGACCCTAGCAAGGACCTTACCAGGCACTGAAAGCAGTGTTATCTCCCTGTAGCTGCACCACTCAGGTGGTCACCGTTCCCTTTCCAGATAAGGACGACAGGTCCCGTTTTTCAGTCAATTGGGATGATGCCTGTCATCTAAATGGAAACAAAAACTGCTTGTAATGCAAGGAGGTCAGCTTTACCACCAGCTTGGAGAAGTTCACCCTGGATACCACAGATCCCTGCAGCCTTCCCTACCTTCAGCTGGTTCACCACCTGTGCAATCACAGTGAGAATGGGTGCTTCACAGGTAATTGGAAGATTATCCTTAAGAACTGTGGACATCCTAGCCAGAGGATCAGCTTTAAACAGTTGAATAAAGTAGCCAGCCCAGTGGGTCACAACTGTAGTATCATCCATCTTGTGTCCTGAGTGCGACTCTCTAAGGAACAGATTTGGATGTGCCTAATGCTTTGATTCTTCTATAAGCATGATGTTGGTCATTAGACCATAGATGGTGTGTCACTTGCTTACAGATTCTTCTAACAAACGCCTTCTTATCTGCCCTCAGAGCCATCGTGGCCATCCTTCTCATTTCACTGTATGGATAAGAGCTGCCATCAAGCTGTGCACTGTGACTCCTCTTGATGATATCCAAGGTGCTGTGTGAGATGAAATACCTCCTTCTGAAAACACTGGCAACACCAACACAGCTCTCAGCAACCTTCAGGGTCTTGTCATGGAAGGTCTCCCCATCACATTAGGATCAGCAGTCCTAAGTCTACAAGTTCCTTGCACAAACTGTGTGCAAACTAATGTGCTGAATCTGATGCAAGTCCTGTGAAAAAATAATTCTGGGAGAGAACACAAGGAATCACTCAAGATGTCTAGTGGTCCTGAAGGTCTCTCAATGGAAAAGGTAAATAAAACTTATTCTGTGCTTTATAATTGTGCATAAAAGTATTCCTCAGTGTGGGTTAGAATCATTTGGTAATGTATACTGGTTTACTTTGAGGTTGTGGGAAAGTACATAGTTCAAAATACAGAGTTATAAATGTATGCAAAAAGAATAATGCCGCATTGCCTTAGTTAGATACTGTAATATATGCAAAGTGGGACCATGTAATAGGAAAATATAAAGTATGGATTATATACAGTATATAAACAGACCAACAGCAATGTACAGCATTTGTCCTTAAACCAAACATATTTGCTCAAATGTGGTCCCTTCTACTCTAAATTTGCCCTTGATTGGAGCAGGGATATTAAAAAGTGTTTTTCTGTGTTTTTTCCTGTGATTTTACTAAAACACTCTCCAGCTCCAAATGGCTTTGACCAGAATAATGCATATTTTGAAATGTACAGTATAGTTAAATGCATAGTTCTCCTATATTTACATATTATCAAACTTATTAATTTTCTCAGCTATAGATTTTTACTTTACATATATTGGATTGTGGGAGAAGGCAGGTGTGCAAAAATAACGAGAATTTTTTTTTAGTCTGAACTTTTCCAAAATGTAATCACCTTCAAAATACTCTCCCTGAGACACAATACACTTGTCCCACCACTTATTCCATTGTTCAAAACTGTTCTGAAACTCTTGCAAAGTGATAGCCTTCATTGCCTCCGTCGTTTGCTTCTTGACCTCCTCTATAACCTGAAAACGCTTTGCTTTATGGTCCCTCTTCATTCTTGAAAATAAGAAAAAAATTACAGGGTGCAAGGTCCTTTGGGGTTGTGGAAACCGTTTTTCATGAGAAACTGCCGCACATTCAATGCTGTGTGGACGGGAGCGTTGTCGTGATGCAGAAGCCACTCGCCTGATTGTCACAATTCGGTTCGTTTTCTTTGCACTGCATCACGCAATCGCTTGTGCACTTTAAGGTAAAAACCCTTGCCTGGCTCAAAGCTTCTTCTTTGAAAGCCTCTCGAAGCATTGTGACAGCTGTTTTCTCCAAAAGGAAACGGAACCTGATGTAAACACGTTATTCTTTCAAGTCTGCCATCACAAAATCGACGAAGACGGTAACAGAGGCTCAAGAAAAAAGAATTACACCGACCTTACAGACCTTTCTCCAAGGACGCCGTTGGCCAAATGTTGCAGAGGGCAGTTTAGTACACGCACCTATCCGGCAAACGTCGGAACTGCCGCCCCTCCAGCCTTCAGGAAAAATCAAATCCCGTTATTTTTAGGTCCCTCATAAGGAGGTACAGCATTGACAAGATAAAAGTACGCATGATTAATCTAATTACATTTATGCAGTGTTTAAAATATATTGCCACGACAGTAACTCTTTCATAACCATAATAAATTAGTCATAAGAGCTGTAAGTATTTTTGCCATTAAATCAGTGTTTGTAATTTACTACATTAAAGTTACCACTTGACGTTTTTTTTTTTGGATGTATTATATTTGCCATGCTTCTTCACTTACCACTGCACTAATTCACTTATCCTCTTTGATTTTTGGTATATGTTCTGCAGGCTCCAGGCTCGTAGGCAGGTTTACGAAGCGTTGAGTTTGCATCTTGGCTTGATCACTATCAATGTTGAGTTTGCATGCTCTCTTTGTATCTGTAAGGGTTGCCTTCCCACATTAAAATATGTTAGTTGTTTGGTATATACAGTACTTTAAATTTGAGTGAGTGAGCTCTGCAGTGGACTTGTGCCTCATACTGTGCCAGTCCCACCTTGAGCCCTGTACTGCTTGCCACTTGAAACCTCCAGATTGGATTAAACTGTTTTGAAATAAACAAATGGATGAGTAACTGGACAAGGACTTGGATGACGATTGAGTTATACAAATGGCTATCCGGGTAATCTCTATTCCATTTTTGTCCAAGTTTTTTTTTTCTAGCTTTAAAAGAAGTCCGAAGTTGAGGTATACTGATAAAGCATTTAATTCACCCTATAAGATTTTCAGTGCTGGGTTCCAAAGGGGCCATGTTAGCCTTTCATAGTGTACATAACAAATCTTCATTGGCGTGGTTTAAGTCTAGTATGATACATTTCATTAAACACGCTAAAATTAATTACAAGTGAACGTAATTCAAACTGCACCAGACCCTTTTGAAAATAAACGTTTTTTATAAAGCAGGCCGTTCGCCGACAAAAAAGTATTACATGATAAACAAAATATTAGGCAACTACCACTTTAAACCTATACATTTAAATGTGGGTACGTGAAAATAAAATAAAATGAACTGACATGAAACATAAGTGGGTCCGACGCCATGCAATTCCTCTTTTGATACTCTCAGTTTTAATTCTCCCTCTCCTTGGGCACTAAACTGAATATTTTTTTCAAAAAATGTGTAATTTACTGGCGAGACGGATGACTCACATAATGCTGTATTAATCAAATGATACACTTGGTAATGCAACGGTTACTACTTGTTTTAATAAAGGGGTGGAATCTGCATCCAATCTCCTACGTAAAGCAAGCGGAGTTTGAGAGCAGCAGCTCACGCTTATCACCGTCCTTCTCCTAATACGTCATCAATACGCGCCGAAGAAGTGTTTTTCGTAATGTGAACAATACATCTTTGTGCCGTTCGTTTTGTTCAAAAGTAAGCAATCAAGCAATCGTTACATCCATCCAAAGTGAGTTAACTTTTATTTTTTTTTTTAAATTCAGTTATCTATAGCTGATTTTTAAGTCACTTTGAATGGCTTTAAACAAGGTTAAGAATCACGGTACATCTGAATTTCAAAATCATATACGGTGAATGCATTCAGGGTCCTCAGTCGCTAGTACCTTATATGTTGAAAATTGCATATGGACACATGGTGATATCTGTAGTGAAGCCGCTGGTCCCGTTTGTTGCTATCGATGTTATTTTGCATGTTTCAGAACCCTTCGTCTCATGTGTGTTTTACTTTGTAACCGATGTCATTTGAATTCTGCACACTGATGATTTGCATATTTTGGCTTATTGGAATTGTGTTTATATAGATAGATAATGTTTTTTTATTGATTATGTGATGCTTTGCACCAACTGTTTGAAGGAAAAAGGCGGTGTGAATTACGTGTTACTGCTATAGGTTAACATTAACAGATAGCAATTCTTACACTGGGGAAAATTTTTTTCTGAGTAGCTGATTTGTAGTGATTACTTTTAATGTGCATTTGAAATGTGCATTTACACTTTTTTGTGTTTTTCACTTTTATTGTAAGCCATTAAGCCATTATAAAATTTGGTCTTAATGCTAGAGTATATAAAGGAATCTTCAAGTATCTGTTACTCAGTGTGTTGTAGAAAGCAAATACCAATTTTTGTAGCCAGCCATCTAATTCATATTTTTAAACCCACATACTTTTTATACTTAATATTTGAGGCAACTTTAAATGATTGTACAAGTGGAATAAACGATATCCTAAACTAAATGCATGTTTGGATTCTCAACCTTTGAACATGTTCTCATAAGTTAAAATGTAAACAAAAATCAAGAAAGACACCCATTGTCACCTCATGGTTTCAGTGTCCTGGGTTCGATTCCCATGTACAGATATTGAATGTGCCGAGTTTGCACGTCCTCCCTGTGTGTGATGGTTATAATAATATGTCACTAAAGACAAGAATCTTGGGTTACTCATCAATTCCAAATTGTATTTGTGTAAGAAAGGAAATAGGTGTATGAACAGACTCATTGATGGACTGGCATCATGTCCAGGGTGATTGTTTCCTTTATACCCAGTGCCACTGGGATAATCTCTGGCCCTTATAACCCTGAATTAGATCTTAGAGGATTCCAAATTGTACCTTGTTATTTTTAAAAGATAACCAATTATGTTTTCATTGCCATGAGTAAACGAAAAATAGTTTGTTTTGTCATTATATTTCAGTTCAGGTAGTTTAAACTAAAATGTACGAGCTTTGCAACTCTTTAAGTATATTACAAATAAAATAGAAATGAACAGGATACGATGAGTGCAAATTAATATTTTTCATTTACGTTAGAGGTTTTCTTCCTCCAAAAATACTTTGAATAGCATTGAATCTGGAGATTAAATGCACCTTGTTTTTTTAACTCAAAAGTGGCAGGGGGAAACACTTGATGGTTTGTTTGGTGTTCTCAAAGATATTAGGGAAAGGTTAGGAGTAGAGTCCCACTTCAGTTTGTTTGAACTCCCATAAAGCATTGGAGAGGACAGCCTGTTTGTACATAAAGACCTGACTGGGGTATGGAAGTTAGAGGGGGCCCTGAAAGTTCACTTTTTGACATTTCATACTGTGTGTGGTGCCCAGATAGTGGTTTGTGACTCGTACTTAAAAGCCCCGCTCATCTATTATAGTGGTGAACTTGGATTTAGAATGTAAGCTTTTGTCAAGTGTTCAACTGATGGGTGGAAATAAGGAGCTATTGTGTCAGAGTATAGTAAAAAGTGAGAGTTTCGAGTTCTTAGAGTTGGTAGTTGAGTTCTGCTGGATTAGCAGGCTGTGAAGAAATAACTGTGGAACCAAACTAAAGTTAATCTGTTTTTATTTTTACATTTTCATTTGCTGCATAAATGCAGTGCAGGTAATCCGAATATATTTTCATTATGCCTGTTGTTTTAGGCATGGTGTATTAAATCTATAGCTAACTAAATGCAAACTGCATGTGAAATTGCAAGTTGGCAGAGGTGGATATGATCATTGATAACATTAAAAATTGCTCTTTACAATGGTAAGTTGAATGCCTTTATAATAGAAAAGTAAATTAAGAAACACAACATTTTCAATTGTTTTAAATGAGAAAACAAACCATACACACACATATGTATATATACAGTATATGTGTGTGTGTGTATATGATAAGAACGTTAATATGTTTTATCATTGCTGGCTGAAATGAAAGTGTCTCATGTACTATATACACTGCCTATCTTTTAACTCATGTTCCCTGCTCTCATGACTGAAAAATTATTTTTATGTGGATTATTGGGTTCCATAATTGTGATATCTCTTTGCTGGGTTGAAACTATGAGTGGAACTTCTTTGTATTTCCTTATTTTCTGTGGTTTCACAAGTAGATCTTTAATTCCACTTTAATAAACTGGATGGCTTATTGAATCATTGATGCAACAACTAAACTGGGCATTACTTTATTGTGTTTTTCTTTTATTGAACCCTATTCATGATCAAACTTTTGAAACACATTGAACTCTATATAGTAAATTGAGTTAACTGTAGTATAAATACAAGACTTCATAAACATCCATTCTGCTTTTCTGGAATAATGCATGGTTTTTGTGGTGTTGACTTTCCCATTACAACTCCATAGTGAGATTTTTAAAATTCCATGTAGCCTATATTTTAAATTGCATGAACAATAATGTAAATAATGAATTTTGTAAATGTAGAGATAGCTGTGACACCAGTCTTCCTGCCCCTGATATGTAAATAAGCCTTCACTGTTAGTAGAGCCATGCCTAAGCAATATTACAAATTTATTACCATCGACTGAACCATTTTGTTGTGATAATACTGGTTAGGTTTTGCTCCTCTTCACCCTACGACCCTGTTTCTCACTGGATCTTTTAAAAGGCCTTAACGTCTAGATTTGAAGGTGGATCAACAGCAACCTACATGGAAAACTTTATGAAAATCAATTCAGCTGTATTTGCATGATTGGCGAACAAATAGCCACAAAACGATCTGATAGTTAAAATTAGGTCCTAAGTACGTAAAACAGATAATATTAAACAAAGATGAAAATTCTAAAAAACAGCAAGTTTTTTATATTTATACAGAAAAATACTATAAAAAATGTTAATGCTGCATATATTCTGAAATATATACAGTATATATATACTGTGTATATACAGTACAGGCCAAAAGTTTGGACACACCTCCTCATTCAATGTGTTTTCTTTATTTTCATGACTGAAGGCATCAAAACTATGAATGAACACATGTGGAGTTATGTACTTAACAAAAAAGGTGAAATAACTGAAAACATGTTTTATATTCTAGTTTCTTCAAAATAGCCACCCTTTGCTCTGATTACTGCTTTGCACACTCTTGGCATTCTCTCGATGAGCTTCAACAGGTAGTCACCTGAAATGGTTTTCACTTTACAATAACACTTAATAACACTTATCAGGGTTATTTAGTGGAATTTCTTGCTTTATCAATGGGGTTGGGACCAGCAGTTGTGTTGTGCAGAAGTCAGGTTAGTTGGACGATCATTTATTTTTCAAGAGGACAATGACCCCAAACACACCTCCAGGCTGTGTAAGGGCTATTTGACCAAGAAGGAGAGTGATGGAGTGCTGTAAATGGTCATGAAAATAAAGAAAACACATTGAATGAGGAGGTGTGTCCAAACTTTTGGCCTGTACTGTATGTATATATATATATATATATATATATATATATATATATATAAATAATGTACTGTGTATTTGTATGTATGTATGTATGTATGCATGCATGTACAGAGTGAGCCAAAATGAAGTACCACATTTATCAAGGTCATTGCGTGAGGTAGAGACAGCCAAGTGGCTTAGGGTGGGGGTCCTTTGATAGGCGATCCCTTGTAGTTTTCAGTTGGCAACATTTCTTGGTCCGGTGTTCACAGTGCTTTCACTGTCAAAGCGTTTTTCAAAAAACAACGAATCCATTATCACTACACAACACGCCTTTTGAATGCACTTCAGCATTTCTCTTAACAGTGACGTCCCAAATTCGGAAACAGTTCTTCAGTGGGTGGCTAAATTTAGGCAGACGGGTACAACAGAAGATCTCTAGGCCGCCCTCGAACTGTATGAACACCTGAAAACATCCAAGGGCATCAATTTTGTAGTTTTCTAGACGTTCAGCGTTCAAACAAGCTTCTGCCTTAGGCATTTCCAACATGTCTTCAAGGAGGATTTTGCATGAGGACCTTAATTTCCATCCATACAAAATGATGGTAGCGCAGGGACTTGCTGAGAGAGATTGGGAGAGCCGTAGAAAGTTGTGCTTGAACATCTGTAAACTGTTCATTGAGATGCCATCGTCATGTGCAGCAACTAGGCACATTTCCATTTGAATTGTTGTGTAAATAAGCAAAACATTTGCTATTGGGCTGATGCCAGCCCTCGTGAACTTCATCAGAGACGCTTGCACAGTGAGCGTGTTACAGTTTGGTGCGACATGGCAGAATTTGGCATTGTAGGCCCTTACTCTTTTTTTGCTGCCTAAACTGGAAGAAATAGATGAGGTGGATGCCTGGTTTCAACAGGATGGAGCAACATCTCATATGGAGCAGAGATCCATGCAAGTTTTGCAGGAGATGTTTCCAGGGAAGCTGATCTCCCTACGCTGCGATGCCGGGTGGCCTTCACGTTTGCCTGATCTTGCTCCATGCAATATTTTCTTGTGGGGCTATCTCAGGTCAAAGGTATACACACACTGATCTCAAAACCTTGAAGCCCTCAAGGACGCTATTTGCCAAAATCACCGCTAATCCCCTCGAAATGACCGAACGAGTCATGCGAGGTTTCAGAAATTGTCTTGAAGAGTGTATCGTTAATGATGGCCACCACCTTGAAGATATCATTTTTAAAACACAGTGAAAAAATATATATTTTGTATACCCTTTCTTGTGTCGTAATGAAATTTATTTTATCTTGTAGCATTTTTGTAGAATAAATGTTTGAAATGTGGTACTTCTTTTTGGCTCACCCTGTATATATGTGTGTATATACAGTGCATCCGGGAAGTATTCACAGCACATCACTTTTTCCACATTTTGTTATGTTACAGCCTTATTCCAAAATGGATTAAATTCATTTTTTTCCTTAGAATTCTACATACAACACCCCATAATGACAACGTGAAAAAAGTTTACTTGAGGTTTTTGCAAATTTATTAAAAATAAAAAAACTGAGAAATCACATGTACATAAGTATTCACAGCCTTTGCTCAATACTTTGTCGATGCACCTTTGGCAGCAATTACAGCCTCAAGTCTTTTTGAATATTATGCCACAAGCTTGGCACACCTATCCTTGGCCAGTTTCGCCCATTCCTCTTTGCAGCACCTCTCAAGCTCCATCAGGTTGGATGGGAAGCTTTGGTGCAGAGCCATTTTAAGATCTCTCCAGAGATGTTCAATCGGATTCAAGTCTGGGCTCTGGCTGGGCCACTCAAGGACATTCACAAAGTTGTCCTGAAGCCACTCCTTTGATATCTTGGCTGTGTGCTTAGGGTCGTTGTCCTGCTGAAAGATGAAC
>JANRMT010062842.1:4028799-4045230 GCA_026402145.1 Polypterus bichir lapradei | reverse complement strand
ACTGACTCTGAATTCAGCAATGTGTTTGATGTCGCGTCTACACTTTCGACAAGACTGCCCAATACCGGAAAATTCACAACTAACTGTCACTTTTTTGGGACACAGCCTATTGCAGGGTTACCAAGACTCTACGTGGAAAGTGTATGAATGGTATTAAGTATTTTTTGCATTGCATTATTATTTTGGTGGCCATTTTTGGTTGAAAAAATGGTTGTTATACTGAAATTTACATTTCGTGAAAGCAAACATTGTTTAACATGATGTTGTATAAATTTTTGTCCATGCCAACAAAAAGTATTCATTTTTCTGAAAGGTTTGTTACTTTGGTATTCTCTGGAACGGGATTTAACCTTTATATAGGTCCACTTTTTCCATGTGTACACTTTTAAGTAGGTACTTTGACACTATTTTAATTTAATTTTAAGATTTAAATAAACACTTTTTTCCTTCTGTGAATGTTGGTCACAAAATGCTTCAGTTCAGTTTATTTTTGTATAGTGCTCATCATATGATCAGACACAGAGTCCTGTAACAAGTTCTTGGGAAAAATATAAATATAATTTTTACAAATTACTAATTACATAATGGATATACATTAAAATTTGTTAAAACAGACAAGAAAACAAAATAATTGGAAACTGATTAACATAATTGAAATCCACCAATATCTGTAATTGACAACAGAATTGAGGAAAACAAAAACTGCAGCCAGCAGCATCCTTGGAGAAAATGAACTTCTGGAGGGTTATCAGAGAAAGTCAAAGGCAAAATCAGACAGATTTACAGACCACCAAACCTAGGCCAACTGGCCAACCCCCCTCCCCCTCCTGAGCATTCTGTGCTGGTTTGTCCGATCTGATGGCAGAATCTTTTCATCAGGTGATTCCAAAGCTCCCAGTGTCTCAGATGACTTTTATATAGACAGGACTGCAACTTGACAGTAGAGAGCAGTGGTACCACAGGATACTAAGAAGAAAAACAAAGTAGTGGAGGGTTAGTTACAATTTTTAATTAATGTAGATTACTTACATTATTGTACTATGACAAAAAGAGATTCACTATGCACAGTTAATCAGCTGTGCTAGTCAGGGCATGCTATACTAAAGTAGTTAGTCTTCAGCCTGCATTCAAAAATTGAGACAGAAGGGGCATGTGTTATGTAAGTGGGCAATCCTAACACAACTTTAATGAGAAACTTAACCTCTCACTGTTATTTTATTACTTCTTCAAAGCTTTAGTACACTGGTATCTTGAGATCTTTGTGCATGGTCTGGTTTGTAAATAGTTAAGTTCAGACAGATAGGCAGGGGCTTGACCATTTAAGGCTTTATAAGTTAAAAAGAGAATATTGAAATCAACCCTAAGCTTAACTGGAAGTTACTGTATTAGAGATCTGGATTTTTGTTTTTGTACTTTCTAGTAATGAGTCTTGCAGCAGCATTTTGAATGAACTCAAAACTGCATATGGTCAATTCCATGTCAAATCAACCAATGGCCCACACACTTCAGACTCAAAAAATTCTGGAAAAATTTCCAGGTGTACCCATGTTAATCAGGAGAAACCCTATAACATTTTTTTGATGTAAGATCAATTTTTCTAAGATACAGCCAGTTTACCGAGGGGAGGGGGTTGTCGATTTTATCCTGCCTCATTTTTTCATCAAATTTCACAAGTCCCTAGCTCAAGAACTAAACCACAGAGCAAGCTCAGACTTTGCACACTGGAATAATAATTAGTATAGTATGTGACAAAATTAAAACATTTGGTCCAGATGACCCTGCATGATCAAAGCAGACCTTTGAAATTGACCAAAATTTTGTTTTGGCTTAGCTGTGTTTAGGCCTCAGAAACACATATACAAACCAACACAGACTTTTGATTTTTTTTCCGTTATTCAGATAACTATATAGGCTTTCTGAAAAAGCAATAAACAGAAAAGTAACCGTATCTGGGTTTGAACAGCAGACTCCTCAAATCCAAAAAATCATTTTGGATTTCATTTTCAGAGCACCCTAACAGCATGTGGGCATGTGCAGATAATTTTTAATTAGTTTTAATTTATTGTATGTTGTCCCTTCTTTCTCAAAACACAAATCTTACTTTTCTTATGCAAATGTTTCATGTTTATTTTCCATCCTAAACATCATCTGAATGCGCCATGTGTCAATGATGGATATCATTGAGTTTTCAATCAGTAAGTTATCAAAAATGTCGAACTTTTTTCATATCTCATATTTGCTGTACAAAGAATGGGATTTTCCATGGCCAAAAGAACACCTGGTACTCAAGAATAATACTCTTAAATCCCTACATAAGATCGCAAACTCAAAGTCAGCCGGGTGTCTGCTGAAGACAGTCAATTGACTGTCCAAATATTCATCACTGAAGCAGCAGCTGAGATCCTGCCCTCTCACGATCACACTCCTGATGGATCAGATGCGTCCCGCACATTAGACCAGCCTTCTGTTGGAGGCCATATTGGGTGCATATATGATGAAAAATGTTGAATTGGTGTGATTTGTGACAAGAGTGAAGTGGAATCAGACATCCTTCTATGTTTCATGCATCCAAACTATCTGTCCATTGGCCACCTAGAGATGATATTTGTTGGGTGTCATTGCACTAGCTTAGTACACCTTCAACGGTCAGTGGGTGGCAATACCATCTTGATCTTAAAGACAAAGATGCCCTACACTCTACATTCTTATTGAAACAGAAATGAAATGGGTTACATTACAGCTGCAGCAATACCATGATGTTAACATTAAAACTAGTGTTGTACTTAATTTACTTTGTGAATTTCCCCTTGGGACTAATAAAGTATCTATCTATCTATCTAATGATAAATCAAGCAGCTGTTGTTTATGTGTTGTGCTTAATGTGCCTTTGGTGATTTATTTTTTCCTTTAATCCTATACCCAAGTTAGTGGTGAAGAACTTGATGATTATCATTACTGACAAATGGTGAATTACCCCATGTTTAGAATGGAAAATAAAAATGAAAGATTCACATAAGAAAAGTAAGACTTGTTTTATGACAAAGAATGGACCATATAGAATACAGGAAAAATAATTTTAAAAATGTCAGGATATTCAAACAGTGCATTAAGCTGGTCTGAAAATTAGACTCAAAATGATTTGTTTCACATTTGAAAGGTCTATTGTTCAAACCTTGATGTAGTTTCTTGTTTATAACATTTTGAAAAGGCAGCATCAGTTAGAAGTATGTCTTTAGAAAGCCTAAACATGGCAAAGCCAAAGATGTAAAATGGATTTTTCCCATCTTTGAAGGTCTGCTTTTACTAAGTGATACCATCTAGAACAATAATTTTGATTTTGTTATGTACTATATCTGTAAAGGTATCACTATGCATAATTTGACCCTGTTAGGTGGTTTAGTTCTTGAGATATGGTCTTGTAAAATTGATGAAAAAATAAAGTTGTGTGAAATTTGACACCCCTCTCCCCTCACAAAATTGTCTGTATCTTGGAAAGTACTGATCTTACATCAAAATAATTTTACTTTGTGTCTACAGGATAACGTGCACATCTGGTATTTTTCAGTTTTTTCAGACCAAAGTGCATGGTATTTCTGGATAATCGGTTGATTTGACATAGAATGACCCGTATAGATTGATTTTAACTGCAAATGAATAGCTCATTACGGTATTCAATCCTACTAGAAATAAATGTATCAGTTAATTTTTCAGTGTCCTACATATTTAGAAAAGCCAATTTTTCCATCATTTTTAAGATGGAACACCGTTCCATTATGTATGTTTTAAAAAACATACTACCGGTAGTAACTTCTAAACTGTATACTGATTCAGTAAAGCTAATGATAATTACAGCTGAGTTAAAAAGTGACAGAATAATTACTGTTTAATTTTCTTCATCAGAACATACTATATTAGAATGTTGTTTGTACCATGGGTTAGTGCCATTTCTGTACTGTGACCAGTTGTGAAACTAGTCAGTATTTCTCGGATACAGTGCATTCAGCACTCAGTTACCAGGCTGACAAAACAAAAAGTGAATTTCAGAATTTTTTGCAAATTAATTAATAAATTAAAAACTGTAACATAACCTTGACACAAGTATTCAAACCCTTTGCTATGTCACTTGAAATTTGGCTCAGGTGCATCTTATTCTATTGATTTTTGGAGTCCTCCAGCTGTGGCAAGTTCAGTTTATTGTACATGATTAGGAAAGGCACACAATAGCCTACATAAGGTTCCATAGCTGACAGTGTGTATCAGAGCAAAATACAAGCCATGAGGTCTAAGGATTAGTGCTGGGCGGTATGTCTAAAATTCTATATCACTGTATTTTTCAAAATTATTCCGGTTTCACGGTTTTCAACGGTATTTTTTTCCCATGCATAAGTGGATGTTAACCACATTTTCCACTGCAATCACTGCAGTAGACTGGCTGAGAATAACCTATTCCACTGTCATGAGAATTGTACATTGTACAAAAAAACATTTTAAAGTGCACAAAAGTACAGGTGCTGGTCATAAAATTAGAATATCATGACAAAGTTGATTTATTTCAGTAATTCCATTTAAAAAGTGAAACTTGTATATTAGATTCATTCATTTCACACAGACTGATGTATTTCAAATGTTTATTTCTTTTAATTTTGATGATTATAACTGACAACAAATTCAGTATCTCGGAAAATTAGAATATTGTGAAAAGGTTCAATATTGAAGACACCTGGTGCCACACTCTAATCAGCTAATTAACTCAAAACACCTGCAAAAGCCTTTAAATGATCTCTCAGTCTAGTTCTGTAGGCTACACAATCGTGGGAAAGACTGTTGACTTGACAGTTGTCCAAAAGACGACCATTGACACCTTGCACAAGGAGGGCAAGACACAAAAGGTCATTGCTAAAGAGGCTGGCTGTTCACAGAGCTCTGTGTCCAAGCACATTAATAGAGAGGCGAAGGGAAGGACAAGATGTGGTAGAAAAGAGTGTACAAGCAATAGGAATAACCACACCCTGGAGAGGATTGTGAAAAAAAACCCATTCAAAACTGTGGGAGAGATTCACAAAGAGTGGACTGCAGCTGGAGTCAGTGCTTCAGGAACCACCACGCACAGGTGTATGGAAGACATAGGTTTCAGCTGTCGCATTCCTTATGTTAAGCCACTCTTGAACAAGAGACAGCGTCAGAAGCGTCTCGCCTGGGCTAAAGACAAAAAGGACTGGACTGCTGCTGAGTGGTCCAAAGTTATGTTCTCTGATGAAAGTAAATTTTGCATTTCCTTTGGAAATCAATGTCCCAGAGTCTGGAGGAAGAGAGGAGAGGCACAGAATCCACGTTACTTGAGGTCCAGTGTAAAGTTTCCACAGTCAGTGATGGTTTGGGGTGCCATGTCATCTGCTGGTGTTGGTCCATTTTGTTTTCTGAGGTCCAAGGTCAACGCAGCCGTCTACCAGGAAGTTTTAGAGCACTTCATGCTTCCTGCTGCTGACGAACTTTATGGAGATGCAGATTTCATTTTCCAACAGGACCTGGCACCTGCACACAGTGCCAAAGCTACCAGTACCTGGTTTAAGGACCATGGTATCCCTGTTCTTGATTGGCCAGCAAACTCGCCTGACCTTAACCCTATAGAAAATCTATGGGGTATTGTGAAGAGGAAGATGCAATATGCCAGACCCAACAATTCAGAAGAGCTGAAGGCCACTATCAGAGCAACATGAGCTCTCATAACACCTGAGCAGTGCCACAGACTGATCAACTCCATGCCACGCCGCATTGCTGCAATAATCCAGGCCAAAGGAGCCCCAACTAAATATTGAGTGCTGTACATGCTCATACTTTTCATGTTCATACCTTTCAGTTGGCCATCATTTCTAAAAATCCTTTTTTGCATTGGTCTTAATTGATATTCTAATTTTCCGAGATACTGAATTTGGGACTTTCATTAGTTGTCAGTTATAATCCTCAAAATTAAAAGAAATAAACATTTGAAATACATCAGTCTGTGTGTAATGAATTAATCTAATATACAGGTTTCACTTTTTGAATGGAAGTACTGAAATAAATCAACTTTGTCATGATATTCTAATTTTATGACCAGCACCTGTATTAATACAGGTTTGCGTGGCCCCATAAAGTGATAGTTTTCAAGGAGGTGGCACTAATGAAGAGAAGAAATCACATTGCATGACAGTTACAGTCAAAATATAGAACCTTTTTATTGAACAAATTTTGCAAACAACTTAAACTATAATTTTGACAACATATTTTCAACCATCCAAAGAGGCATTTAGACTTAGCAAAATATCCACAGGTGCTTGGCAAAAGTTGTATTGCACTGAACATGTCTTAGAAAAGGAATAAAGAGTAAATATTTTTTGCAAACCAAGTACAGTTTCTGTTAATGTTATCAATCTCTGTCCACTGACACGTTAGCTATCTGGATTGTAATGGTGTTGGCTATCTTGATCCACCACTTGCTTTTTTCGTCGTAGGCAGTACCTCTAGCAAATGCATCTACAAGTGATGTCTCACTTGAGTGTCCTTTAGCTTTTTCAGTTTTACCTGAGGACATGGAGGATGCCAATCTTAGTTCCATACATTCATGGTACTCCAAAGCATGTGTGCGGCTAAGGTGATGCAACAAATTGTTTGTGTTGCCGCCTCCGGCAACACCTTTAGCTTTATAGCATTTGTAGTAAATAGTTGTTTGGTCCACATCCGACCTTTTAAAACCAAAGTATCTCCAGACAACAGACACGGCTCCTTTATTCAGCAAACGTTCTTCGGTGTCATCATGTTCAACTTTATCGTCTGCTACAACTTCAGTTTCGGAATGTTCTCTGTCCATTTTCACCGCTCAATACCTCCACTAACGCATGTACTCTGTTGAATGCGTGTTTATTGGTTTAGCAGTGAAAAAGGTCCCCCCTTAAACAGTTTCCCGCTGCACCACGTTCCAAACGTTGTTTAGGCTATTTAAACCTATATTGCGGTATAAGAAAAATCCATATTATAACAAGAATAAAAAATGGTTTCTGGTATGAACTGGTATACCTACCAGCACTAGACAGGATTGGTTCAAAGCACATATATTTTAGAAGGCTACACAACATTTCTGCAGAATTCAAGGTTCCCAAGAGTACAGTGGCAAACATAATTCTGAAATGGAAGAAGTTTGGAACAACCACAATTGTTCCTGGAGTTGGCCACCAACCCAAAGGGAGTAATCATGGGAAAAGGGCATTGGTAAGAGAGGTGACCAAGAACCCAATGGCCACTTTGTTTGAGCTTCAGAAAATCTGTGTGGAAATGGGAGAAACTTCCAGATGGACAACCATCACTGCACTTTTCCATAGATCTGTGCTTTTATGACAGAGTGGCTAGACAGAAGCCTCTTCTAAGTAAAGAGACATAAAAGATCACTTAAGCTTTGCAAAAAGGCATCTAATGCACTCATAGAATGTGAGAAGCATGACTCTCAGGTCTAATGAAAACCAAGATTAGGATGTAAATTCACCTGAAGTTTTAAAAGTTGTTTGCAGTTCGTTGCAGAGAATTATTTTGTAATGAATGGAATTCAGCCTTCAGTAATACACAATTTTTATCAGTTTCTGCAAAATATGGTCTAATTCAGTTTAGAATTATTCACATCATATTCAACTTATTTAAAAACTCTGACTATCCAAAGTGTGTCTTAAATAACAACCTAATTGTGAGTGAATTATGTCAGACGTGCTTCACTGGGGGTGTTTTAAAAATGTCCTCAACTCATACGTTATTGGAATAATGTCTGGCTATTTATCATAAAGTCTTGGTTTCACAATCATCCCTAATCCTTGCTATGCTTTTCTTAATATATGATGGAACATTATTACCATGCCAGCATGTTTTATTATACTTATCTAAAAGAATCCTAACCCATCTATCATAACACAATGGGAAAAGGATGTCAAATTTTGCTAAAAAATTAGAGCAAATTAAATTTACTTCACAAGGAACCGTCATCGCCAATATCTTTATGCCAATTTTTACTGAATCATTGATTTGTAGCCTAATGCCCAGCCTTCCTGTTTTTTCATCTTTGCTCCATAGAGCAGAAAATCAGTATGTTCTATCAGCACAACTTACTTACAGTCCTTGGCATCACTCACTGTGACCATATTAACTACAATATGATTTTATGAAGTGCAACTCAAGCCAATTGCAGGAGATCGCCAGAGTGTAATGGATAAATATAATAAGGTATATGTTCTAAATTACATGTAATGGCACTTTGCACATTTTTTTTTAGGATCAGAAGGCAGTGGGAATGGTAGTGATGATGATGGGTCAAAAGAAAGTGCTGAAGGATCTGAAAGTGACTCAGAGGGAAATCCATCAGAGGATGAGGACCGTGAGCCTATAAGTAAGGAACAGTCTAAAACGAGTCCTGTAAAAGATTCGGGTACTGAGGAAAAAAATGAAGATGAACCATGTGAGTCTGAAGTTAAAGAGGAAGGTGCTTCCAAAACCAAGAAAAAAGTAGAAAAGATTTTAGAAGCCGAGGCCAGTGCCAGTGGTAGCACAGAAGAATCTGCTTCTGAGCCTAAAAAATGGAATCTTCGAAGAAACCGACCAATGTTGGATTTCATTACAATGGAAGACCTGAATGAGATGGATGATTATGATAGTGAAGATGATAATGACTGGCGCCCTTCTGCTGAGAAAAAAAAGGGGAAGGCTGCTTTGCAGAAAGGTGGAAGTGAAGATGATGATGTTAGTGTTAGTGATGAGGATGAAGACAATGATGATGACGATGATGATGATGAAAATGATGAGGATGACAGCAGCAGTGGCAGTGAAAATGAAAATAAGAAAACAAAATCAAAAGCGCCCAGAACAAACAGTGCAGATGATGAAGAATGGACCAATGACAGCCTTAGCCTCTCACAAGGCAAAAATAACGAGGTAACGTTTTAATTGCCTGAATGTTTAAATGTCCAGTTATCAAAAAATAATTTTATTTTTTTAATTTGTTCTTATCTGTCAATGTTTTAAATAATTTCATTGCTCTCTATTTTATCTCTTACATTCTTCACGGCAATATTTCAAAGTACATTGCATAAGGTTTTATATACATTAATATCACACTGACTTAAGTACAGAATGCTTTGTTCATAACATAAACTTCTTCAGTGAAATGGACTTATGAGTTGTCTAAGCAAAACTGAATATCCATTCTTCACATTTAATGTTAGAATATGTTGCAGAAATCTAATATTTTGAGTGTCTTATACAATGACACTCCAAGTTTAAAGTCAACAATTTTATAAAAGATGAAGTTGTCATTTTGTAATTTTTTTTAACTTGTTCTTCATTAGTGAGATTTGATTGTACATTTTTATAACACTAGAAGCATATGTTACTGTCCCAAATTGTACACACACAGAAACAGTCATACACACACACACATCTCGATATATTTTTAAAGGCAGTGCAGTATGTATTGTCCTGGGCTCATATCCTGTCCCCGTCTGTGTGCAGATTGCACATTCTCCCATGTCTGCGTTAGTTTTCTGCCATGAGGCTTTTGGATTAGTAGCTCAGATTTGGACTTCTGCCTTATCATACGAACATTAGATAAATAGATAGATTGGACACTCTAAATTTGATTACTATGAGTAAGTGTGGATGATGTGTGTAGTGTCTTTGCCTAATGTTTCTAGTGTTGACTCAAGCTCCCCACCCTGCACTGGAACAAGCAGATGTAGAAAATGAATGAATGAATAAAGTAAACATTTTTCCAGCCTTATTAAAGCACAGGTGAAGGGGCCATTTTTTTTTTTTATTCCAATTAATGTAAATTGAGAAACATATATATATATATGATTAGACCAGAAATTTTGATAATGCATGGGCACAAAAAGGAATTATTCTTGTTGTTTGATTTCTTTTTTTTCCCTTTTTAACACCAAGATGATAAATGATTGTTATGTAATGCGATTAGTTCCATTACATTGTCTGTAATGTTCTTTTAACTTTTGACTAACTTCGTTATAAATTTATTTCAAGCAATGTCTGTGCTCATGATTATAATAGACTTTGTTTTTGAGACAGTAAGATATCTTTATATTTTCTGTGTGCATTTTGTAGATAGGAGCGGCATGTTTAGGAACACCTGTACACCAGTAGTCCATGCAATTATTTAATCAGTCACTCATGTGGAAGCAGTGCAGTTCATAAAATCATGCAGGTACAGGTCAGGAACTTAAGTCAAAGTTCACATCAAACACCAGAAATGTGAAAACATGTGATCTGAGTGATTTTGACTGCGGCATAACTGTTGGTACCAGAAGGGCTGATTTGAGTATTTCTGTAACTGCTGATCTCCTGGGACAATAGTCTGCAGAGTTTCTTCAGAATGGTGTGAGAAACAGAAAACATCCAGTGAGTGGCAGTTCTATGGATGGAAGTGCCTTGTTGATGAGAGAAGTCAGAGGAGAATAGCCAAACTTATTCGAGCTGACAAAAAAGCTGTGGCAACTCGGATAACCACTCACTGACAGAAAAGAATGTCAGAATGCCCAGCATATTGAACCTTAAGGAACCATGGGCTACATGCCCATGCAGAACAGCAGAAGACCATGTTGGGTTCCATTCCTGTCCGCAAAGAACAGAATGCTGAGTATGCAGTGGTCAGAGGCTCACTAAAATTGGACAGTTGATGACTGGAAAAATGTAGCCTAGTCTGAAGAATCTCAATTTCTGAGAGAGGCACACAAATGATAGCATCAGAATTTGGCACCAAAACAGCATGACTCCATGCTCCAGCCTCAGTAGTTCATGCTTTTGATGGTGGAGTAATAGTGTTCCAAGAAGACAATCCCCACACCATAGGCCAGTTAATACAAATCAATCATTGCTTAAATGCCACAGCCTGTTTGAGTATTGTTACTGAGCATGTGCATCCATTTATGGTTACTTGCAGCATGATAATGCACCACAGCACAAAGCAAATGTCGTCTTAAACCAGTTTCTTCAACATGAGAACGACTTCAGTGTTCTTCAGTGGCCTTCCTAGTCGCCAGATCTGAATCCAATAGAGCACCTTTGGGATATGGTGGAAAGGGAGATTTGCATCATGAATGTGCAGCTGACAAATCTATAGAAAATGCATGATGCAGTCATGCCAAAATGGCCCAAAATTTGAAGGGAATGTTTCCAATAACTTGTGGAATCTACATCACAAAGAATTGAGACTGATTTTTGAGAGCAAAAGGAGGCCCTACCCAATATTAGTATAGTATTCCTAATAATTTGTTAAGTAAGTGTATATCCTTCCAGTGCAACCAAGCAATGATGTCTGAAAGATGCAGAGAATAATGCTGTATGATCTAAAATCAACCTCTTTATTTATGGAGAAACTTAAGTTTCTGAAACCCAGGAATAATTCTTGTGACCTATAAATGTTTGATTAAAATGTAGTTTAACAGAAAAAGTTATCTGCATTTTTTGTGGGTTTTTAGTGTTTTTCTTTTCTTATAATCTGTTTTTTTATCTACAGGATTCCTTAATATTAGACAAAAGTCAGAACTGGAGTTCTCAGAAGATGGATCATATTTTGATTTGCTGTGTCTGCTTAGGAGATAATAGTGAAGATGCTGATGAAATAATTCAGTGTGACAACTGTGGCGTAACTGTGCATGAAGGTATCTATGCACTTTATAATACCTCTTGCTCTTAAGGTGTAAAATAAATGTGAACATGCCGGAAAGGATGCACTTCAGCACTGATTACAACAAATCCTTTCTGAAATGTATGCTCGTCATTTTTGTCCCCTCAGTTTCACCTGTTTGTTTTTTTTTATCTTGAAGCATAGGCATTTATTAGAATTTCAGTGGGCTTTTGTTTTGTTATTGTTACATTCCTATTTGGGTGTTTTTCCATCACTGAGTTCTGACTTTACCTCCTTCATCACTTGTTTTGTATTTGTTCTGAGCCAGGCCTGGGGGGACATCCAGGTTATCTGTCGCTCTTTTTCGGGCTAATGGGTGAGAAATCTTGTGGCAGCTGTGACCCTAGGGCCCTTAAGGTTCACATTGCAGTTCCAGACTCATCTGGTCCTAGCACCTGATGATGGTGCTTTACCAGTTTTGATTATCAGTTGTAGAGCTCCATCCTGTAATTCATGTCCCTAACTATACTTTACATTCAGTAAAACACCTAAGTTGATACCCCCACTTGCAGCTGAGAGCAGAAAAATGGAAATATCTAGGCCAAATTAAGATGCAAGAAGTTTATCTTCTTTCTTAAAGCACAAAGCAATATGCAATAACAAGAGATAAAATGACAGTAATATAGAACATAATCCACTAACTTATTGCCTAACTAACACCTATGCTCTATTATGTAATAAACATAATGAACATATAAATTATGTAAGAGTAAATGAAACTGCGACTTTTTCTGTATTCTAATAGAATAATTTTGAATGGTGACCAAAGCTGTCCTACCTTTTACATATATCAATACTTCACTACTGGATCCTTCCCATGAAGTATAAGTGCAACACAGTTTTGTTTTTTTATTTTTTCTTATTTTGCATACCTAAACTTGAAAACATTTGTACATTGTATTTTTTTGTTGTTCAACCCAGCAGCAGTAGATATAATTTTAATACTGTATGAAAAAACAATTTACCATACAAGAACTGTGGACTGTAGATTCAGTCCTTTTTAATCTTTGGTTAGAAGAGTAGGACTTTAGTTTGATTTCTGCAAAGTAAGCAAATCAGAAGCTTGAATCTTACAGAAAATTAAAAAGTAAATGTGCTTTCATGTCTGAGCATAGTTATCAGGATGGACGCATCTCTTTAAAATTTAGGCATCTATTAAGAGATGTTACTGTAATATTTCAGGTGAAATTAAGTACAGTACATTTGATCCTTCACTTAACACCTGTCATACTAATGTAAATTCATGTTACTAACTGAGATGAAGCACAGTATTCAAAAGCATTAAAATAATTTTTTTATATACATTGAAAGCTAGAAACATAACCTATTAACAATGACCATTTCTGACATCATTATCAATGGGGAGTTAAAACCAGAGTTGGCTGTCTTATTATACAAGCAATACTTTCTACATATTTTTGTAAAGAAAAATATTTCACCTTCATGTACATTTTCAATATGTGCGACTCTTAGTCCATTAATAAGCAGGCACCATGTGCACTGCTAGCAACCTTGCAACTGAACAAACAGCTGTTACTTGCTAATGATCTCTTCTAAAAAACAAACTAGAGAAGAAAATTACCGCTAATTACGAATCCCTTGATGATGCAATAATGTTGAAGTGAATTAATGACAAAATGTATCCAGTTTTATGTGAACTTACATTATTATAGGCATTAAGTGTTACATTCGTCACTTTTTCTTGAATTGACCTGATGTATCAAACATGATTTTTTTGCTGCCTGTTTTACTCGAATATCTGCTATTTTGCTATTGTTGATGATAACATAACCCTTGACGTTCTCGCCTTCACTATCTTGGTGCTCCAAGCTAAATGTAGTTATTGCTGTCATCATCACCTTAATAGCAGAACTATAATTGTGTAACACTTATTTTCATTTCCAGGCTTACTTTTTATATATCAAAAAAAATATTTTTGAATTCTTTGCTGTTATGTCAGGGAGTTATTTGGGGATTTTGATCTTGAAATGTGCTGCACAAAAGGAATGCTTTTTATGGCAGGATTTGCCAAAATATAAGGTCAAACGCACTAGAGTTAAATTAATAACTTTATAGAAACTATGCAGTATAACTGTAGTGGGCCTTATCTGGAACTTGCAGTTTTGCTGAGTTTTTGCTGTATTCTAGGGATTTGGTGACCAAGGTTGCTCCTTGTCAAATTGCTGTGCTTATTTCTCCTGGAGAGTTTAGTTTAATACAAGTACTGTATCTTTACTTTAAGGTAGAATAAAAACATGGTAGGAAATAATCGTTTTTTAAGGTTCAATTTTATAAACAAATGCAGGCATGTTGTGTAATATAGAAAATAACATTTTGATTTACAAGAATACTGTATAGTGACTCATTTAGTCTAACCAATAGCAAAAAAAAAATACAAATTCAGCAGTATATATTTTCAGTCTCCTTTGTTTATGATAAAAATAATCAAAAAAGCAGTACATTAATTCAGTCACAAGAAAATATGTTTCAGAAAATGTTTGATGAAATAACTGTATAATAACTGTACACATTAACGAGTAAGGTTTGGTATAGTTCAGTATGAGAAAAAAGAAAATATCAGAAAGAGAAAAATTTATTACATTAGTAAAATAGTGGGCATCTTAAGTGCATTCCATAACAACAAGGTCATCATCAGCAAATCGCTTAACCATAAGTCACTGTAACATTAACTGTAACTCACAGTAAACTCACTTTGATGCTTGGTCAATTGATGCTGTAATGTGACATACTTTTTATGGTTTTTCTGTCCATCATAGTACTACCAGCAGCACTAATGCTTATCACTTTGGCTCCAGCACTACTATGAGGAAAAGCTTGGCAAAGTTTGCAGTACATTTTACCTTTTTTGTTTGGAGCAAACATTAGTTTTTTTGACCCATTTAATAGTTATCAGTTGTTGTAGTATTTGTTGTCCTTCGTGTTTGCAGCGGGTTTTGCATAAGACAGTTGTATAACAATGATGTCCATTTTATGAGTAAGAATATTTACAAGGTCAGTAAGGCATGAGATGTGTGAAAGAGAATTGGTACAAAGTAAAGCATGAGATAAAACTGGAGTACTGTATTAAGGCTGTATATCAATGTGATTGTGACAGTCATACATGTTATAGTATTAGTAATGTGTAATTTTGGCGGTGTTTTGGCCAATGTCATTTTGTTTTAAGGAAATGTTTATATTAGAGGTATTTTTGTCCTTTTCATTGATTATTTTTGATGCTGCATCTGTGTAGAGTATAAAGTAAAGCAACCAATTAAATACTGTTATTATTTATTTACCTATAGTAAAGTGCACATATACATTAAAGTATGTGTAAGTAGTGGTCATAAAGAAAACAATGGTTTTTATGTTCTTGTGTAGTTCTTGAATTAATCACATTTAATATTCCACATGTAAGTAAAGTAGTACATAAAAATGCTAATTTGTTTTTTCTGACTCCAATTATGGCTAGCATTTTTGAAAGACTAATTTTTTTATATAGAGGTAATAGGCGAGACATGTTTGATACAAGTAACAATGATAAGGACATCTCATCCTGATGATATTTAGCAAATCACCAAGAAAAAGTTATTGCTCAGTGGAATGTTTTAAATTAAGGGCATCTGAAAGTCAGCTGTAGCTGTAAACATGACTTTCATATGTCATCTTGAAACAGGAGAGACTAGTGCTATAATCAAGTTATTATTGGTTTGGTCCAAGACTCTGCACAACAGTCTTCCATTTTTTCAAGCATTTCTAGTATTATTTTCACTGCATGAAAATAATAACATGTTATCTATAATTGTTTTAACTCTTTATGAATAAACCCTTTGCATTATGTGACTATTTGCATATTAATGGGTTGGTGGCTTTTTGGTATACTATAGTTGAAAATGTTTAATATTATCAAAATGAGAGAAAATGAATCATTCGTTCTGAAAGAATATGAGTTTTGAAAATGGAATGGGTTGTGTGAATTCTCTATAAAATGTATAAATACATGGGACATTCTTGTTGCTACCGCACTTTTGAAAATATTATTTGTCTTTCTTTTTTTGGAAGTGGAATCTATACTAATAAACGGCAAAGCCCTGACTGACTGACTGACTGACTGACTGACTGACTGACTCATCACTAATTCTCCAACTTCCCGTGTAGGTAGAAGGCTGAAATTTGGCAGGCTTATTCCTTACAGCTTCCTTACAAAAGTTGGGCAGGTTTCATTTCGAAATTCTACGCGTAATGGTCATAACTGGAAGCTGTTTTTCTCCATTTACTGTAATGGAGATGAGCTTGAAACCCGTGGGGGCGGAGTTTCGTGTGACATCATCACGCCTCCCACGTAATCACGCAGTAGGTAGAAAACCAGGAAGAGGCCCAAAAAGCGCTGAAGAAAACATGCATTATATAATTGAGAAGGCAGCGAAACAATAAGAAGCGAGCGAGTGACATATACAACCATATTCATGAGTTCTGCTACTTCGGAAACAAAGCACGATGTAAACCTAAACTTTAAATTAAGTTCATAGACAGGCTGCCGCTAGCGTTTGTAATTTAGTGCCTGCCCATATAAGGCCGTCCGTCAGCGGCAATCCAATAGAAACACTGCCACGGGTAAATATTGACGGGTGAAGGACTGTGCTTATGCAGAGGAAGATGAGATGGTCAGGGTGGTGTTTGGCACAAACTCAGCGAAACTGCGAGAGAAAGTTTTAAGTGCC
>JANRMT010062842.1:4017610-4028789 GCA_026402145.1 Polypterus bichir lapradei | reverse complement strand
AAAAAAAAAAACCCATGCATGCAGTGTGTCAGGTCTCAGATAAAGAAGAAGACGAGCTGTTTATTGATGCAGTAAGAAACGAATCTTTTTCATAGCTTCTTTAACACACTACGTCTCCGCTGCGATACGCGGGTATATATATATGTATATATATACCCCGATCTACATACTCGAATAATGAATACTTTATTCGCAATCAATGATTGTTTTGGTAAAGCCATACTCAGCGTATTCATTAGATGAACGGTAAAAAAGTAAGAGCGAGGGGAGGATGACTTATTGAGGCATGCAGGCTGTAGTGCGCGTCAACTCTATCTGAATTGCGCGATCACATCTGAAAAAATATATCTTTTCAAGTTCTATTTAGTCCATATGTGTCAAACTCAAGGGCCGCGGGCCACATCCGGCCCGACGTGTAATTATATCCGGCCCGCGAGATTATTTTATATACTGTATTATTGTTATTAATGGCCCGGGTATATGAAGCGCTGGTAACACAATAAACTACAGATCCCATAATGCAGCGCTTCAGCTGCCTTGCCGAACACTTACGGCGTTAATCAAGTGTAGCTTATGATTTTGCAAGTTATTGCGAAGCTAGCCCACACGATACTGAAGAGAAAAGTTGATTCTGAAAATAGAGCCTTTAAAAACCGATGGGAGGCTGAGTATATGTTTACTGACATTGCCGGTAAACCCGTGTGTCTCATTTGTGGAGCTAATGTGGCTGTAATTACAGAATTTAATCTAAGACGGCACTATGAGACAAAACATCAGGGTAACCTGAAAGACCTGAATGCAATGCAGAAGATACAGAAAGCAGAAGAATTAAATAAGAATCTGACACTTCAGCGGACGTTTTTACCCGTGCACAATCACAAAGTGATTTCAAGTGAAGCTGCTTTTATGGGAGACACAAATGCACCAGTGCAACTTGCCCCACTTTCCCTGTTGCCAAGTAATGTTGAACCAAGTCGTCACTACGGTGTTCCCAAATACGCACTTTGCTGATAAACTGAGCGCACTGAGTTTGCACGGCGCTTTGGTGACTTTGAAGAACAAAAAAAGTCTGTCTACATGCGGCTCGAACCTTGTGCATGTTTGGTAGCACATATCTGTGTGAGAAGCTCTTCTCAGTGATAAAGACTAACAAAACAGCACACAGGAGTCGCCTCACTGATGAGCACCTGCAGTCCATCCTGAGAATCTCCACAACACAGAACCTCACACGAAACATAAACGAACTTGTGGCCAAAAAAAGATGCCAGGCGTCCAGCTCTAAAATGACATATGAGCAAAGACAACTGAATGATTTGATTTGTTATTGCTGAAAGGAACACATTTTATTTATATTTCCAGGTTTTGTTATGCAGCATGTTCATATTTGAATTTGTATAATTTTGACAGGATATATTTTTATGGAGAGCAAAATCTTTTGGGATATTTAAAATCTAAGTTTATTTTTTATATAAAATTACATAAGAGTAAAGAAATTTGAATGTTTGTTCTTTTAACGTTTACTTTATTTCTAACTTGTATAATTTAGACAGGATATATTTTTATGGAGAGCAAAATATTATAAGTTGTTTAAGGTTTGAGTTGATTTATTCAGGAATAATATTCCTGTCTGTTTTTACCATTCCTACCAAAGATATTTCTGTCGACTAAATAAAAATTCCTTCTATGTAAAATTTAAATAGAACTTGAACAAATACGATAGTTCATAATATCCACGCAGACTTGCACGTAAGAGCGGGAGTTATCCATTTTAACAAGCAGCGTCTTGCACTGATATGAAATAGCTGTGTGTGTATATATGTAGATATGTATGTATATGTATATATATGTGTGTATATATGTGTGTGTATGTATGTATGTGTGTATGTATATGTATGTGTATATATGTAGATATATATATATATGTATGTATATACACTGTGTGCACAATTATTAGGCAAGTTGTATTTTTGAGGATTAATTTTAATATGGAACAAACACAGTGCTATCAGTCAATCCAAAATGTTAATAAACCTGAAACCTGAATGTTTCACAACGGAAATGTGAGTGTGAACATCATCAGGGGAATACATATGTGCGCACAATTATTAGGCAACTATTAGTGTGCAGATTTATTATGCAACTAAAGGAAAAATGAACATTTTCCCATCTCACTTGTTTATTTTCATCTGTTATAGTGAGAATAATAAACAAACACCTCAAAATTTACAAATAAACATCTCTGACATTTCAAAAAAAATAAATCAATCAATCAATGACCAATATAGCCACGCTTCTTTCCAATAACAGTCATAAGCCTTTCCATTCATGGAGTCTGTCAGTTTCTTGATCTGTTGACGATCAGCTTTTTGTGGAGCAGTGACTACAGCCTCCCAGACACTCTTCAGAGAGGTGTATTGTTTTTCTCCCCCGTAAATCTAGCGTTTAAGAAGTTCCCACAAGTTCTCGATAGGGTTTAGGTCAGATGAGGAAGGGGGGCCATGTCATTATTCCTTCATCTTTAAGGCCTTTACTGGCTGGCCACGCAGTGGAGAACTTCGATGCAAGTGATGGAGCATTGGCCTGCATAAAAATCATGGTCTTTTTCCTGTATCACTGTTTGAAGAAAGTGTCTTCGAAAAACTGGCAATAGGTTTGGGAGTTGATTTTGAGTTCATCTTCAATGCAAAAAGGTCCAACTAGCTCATCTTTAAAAATATCAGCTCATACCAGTACCCCACCTCCACGTTGGAGTGGAGCTCTGTGCCCATTACTGATCCACAGGTCCATCCATCTGGTCCATCATGAGTCACTCTCATCTCATCGGTCCATAAAACCTTTGAAAAAAATCTGTCTTCAGATATTTCTTGGCCCAGTTTTGACGTTTCAACTTATGTTTCTTGTTCAGTGGTGGTTGGGTTTCAGCCCTCCTTACCTTGGCCATGTCTTTGAGCACTGAACACCTTGTACTTCTGGGCACTCCAGGTAGGTTGCAGCTCTGGAATATGAAAGTACTGGAGGATAATGGGTTCCTGGTAGCTTCACGTTTGATTCTTCTCAAATCTTTGGCAGCTAATTTGCGTCTTTTGTTCTCAACACGTTTCTTGCGACCCTGTTGACTATTTGCAACAAAATGTTTGATGGTTCTGTGATCACACACCAATATCTTAGCAATTCCAAAAGTGCTGCATCCCTCTGAAAGACTTTTTACAATTTTTGACTTTTCAGAGTCAGTTAAATCTCTTTTTTGGCCCATTTTGCCAGAGGAAAACTAGCTGCCTAATAATTCTGCACACCTTGATATAGGGTGTTGATCTCATTAGGCCACACCCTCCCTCATTACACAAATACACATCACCTGACGTGCTTAAATCCAATAAGCATTCAAGTTAATACAGCTTGGAGTTGGAATATACACATAAAAATGATGATATGGTCAAAATACTCACTTGCCTAATAATTGTGCACACAGTGTATGTGTGTGTGTGTATATATATGTGTATATGTATAGATATGTATATATATATGTTTATGTGTGTGTGTGTGTGTGTATATATATATGACAGCAACACTCATCACTCACAACAGTGACAAAACAATTACATTGACAATCATGTTACGTTATTTTCAAAATGTTTCCTTTTCTTTTTCATTGCTTCTTTAACACACTACTTCTCCGCTCCGAAGCGCGGGTATTTTGCTAGTATCTATACTAATAAACTGCAAAGCCCTCACTCACTCACTCACTCACTGACTCACTCACTGACTGACTGACTCATCACGGTCAACAACGTCCGCCATGTTGAACTTTCTTATTTATGGCCCGATCTTCTCTAAATTTTATAGGCGGCTTCCCTGCACTAACCGAAACCAATGTACGTACTTATTTCGGTGGTATGATGCCACTGTCGGCCACCATGATGAACTTTTCAACACTCTTTGTTACTTATGGGCCCATCTTCAAGAAATTTGGTACATGGGTTCCCAACGCTAACTGAATCCTACTTACGTACATATATACGTCCATAGCCTGCAGCTCAGTCACTGTGTGAGGTGGCGTTGGGTCCCCCATCCCAACGCCTACCACGTTGTTGGCTGGCTGCCTGCCTATATAAGACCGTCTGTCGCTCCGGTCTCTACATTCCCTTCGTTGCTTCGCCACGGGATTCACGTCTCCCTACTGATAACTACAGCCTTTTTGTTTAATCCACGGCTTCTCCGCTGTTTTATTGTTTGTTTATTACAATTATAGTTATTGCATAGGTATTTTAGACTTACTTTACATTGCTCAGGTACCCATTATCATTCCAACCCACATTACCATGTCTATCGAGGTGATCACTATCGATCAAAGAACTGTCAGTTACTGAGTGGTTTCCATGCCCGGAGACGGCACCTACCTTTTCCATTCACTTTGTTACATATCGCACGGCCATATCAGGCTCACTCTTGATATCCGGAGGAACATTGTGTCTTATGTATTGAATGACTGGGACAGGTTCAAGGTGTGGACTGATGACGGTACAGGAGATAATTATACTACACAGGAGCACTATAAGAGTGAAATGCTTAAGCCCTTCACCTATGGTTCTGCATGTGAGTTGATGGCTGCCGCTGAATTGTTCGGTTGTCGCTTTCAAGTGTACCGAAATGGCCAAATATTTTACACCTTTCGACAACCGCCAATGCCTCTTAAACATCTTAGATTCACAGGTGACGATTTCAGTAGTGGACACTTTGATGTTTATGAGTGTTTAAACTCTCAAAAGCTGGATGTGATTTAATCGATGAAACCGGTTGTGTGCTTACAATGCTTGACAGATGCCGAATGTCACTTCAACACAACAAATCCTGCAAATACTATCGTAATTGAAACAAACCATGAAACTCAAACCGATTATGACAGCAGCAATCCAAGCTGTGAGATTTGAGACAAGATTACTGTTCACATGGCCAACTGTAAGTTACATGCTCAAGAGTAAGCTCAGCGCACAGCTTGGTCATGTTACAACCGGAGGGCCGAACTGACAACATGGTATACAAAGAGATCCTTAACAAATAATTATTGGCATATTTTCCCTCAGTTTAAAAAGGTTAAATTTTCTTCTTAATAAAAATTTTAAGGCAGTACTTCGCCGCTGCGAAGCGCGGGTATTTTGCTAGTACAGTATATAAAATGATCTCGCGCCCTTGAGTTTGACACATATGGACTAAATAGAACTTGAAAAGATATATTTTTTCGAATGTGATCACGCAATTCAGATCGAGTTGACGCGCACTACAGTACATCGAGCCCGCATGCTATTGTGGTTTTGCCTGCGTGCTTCAATAAGTCACCCTCCCCTCGCTCTTACTTTTTTACCGTTCATCTAATGAATACACTGAGTATGGCTTTACCGAAACAATCATTGATGGCGAATAAAGTATCCATTATTCGAGTATGTAGATCGGGGTATATATATACACATATATATATATATATATATACACCCGCGTATCGCAGCAGAGAAGTAGTGTGTTAAAGAAGTTATGAAAAAGAAAAGGGAACATTTTAAAAATAAAGTAACATGATTGTCAATATACAGTAATTGTTTTGTGAGTGTTATTGAGTGTTGCTGTCATCAAGGATTTGATTATCATTATTTCTTTCAATCAGGTTCGTATTTGTAGGATGTGTTGTGTTCAAGTTACATTCCGTGTTTGTCAATTGTTGTAAAGATAACAGGTTTCATTCATCGATTCGTTTCTTACTGCATCAATAAACAGCTCGTCTTCTTCTTTATCTGAGACCTGACACACTGCATGCACGGGTTTTTTTTTTACACTGTCTTCCTTTAGCGGGACATTGACTTTTTCCACCGTGTGCTTTGTTTCCGCAGTAGCTGCACTTATGAATATGCTTGTATGTATCAGACGCTTCATATTTTTTTTGCTGCCTTTTCAATTGTGTAATTCGGTTTTTGTTCAGTGCTCTTTGGAACTGTTGCTTTTTGTCTGTGCACTGCGTCAGTTCACGTGAGCCGCTCGGTGTACATGCATCGAAGTTTCCCAGCTGTGCTGGTGCCAAGTCGTGCTATGTCCATGGCTGTATTTAATGTTAGCTAAGTCCTGGCACTTAAAACTTTCTCTCGCAGTTTCGCTGAGTTTGTGCCAAACACCACCCTGACCATCTCATCTTCCTCTGCATAAGCACAGTCCTTCACCCGTGAATATTTAGTGGCAGTGTTTCTATTGGATTGCCGCTGACGGACGGCCTTATATGGGCAGGCACTAAATTACAAACGCCAGCGGCAGCCTGTCTATGAACTTAATTTAAAGTTTAGGTTTACACCGTGCTTTGTTTCCATAGTAGCAGCACTCATGAATATGGTTGTATATGTCACTCGCTAGCTTCTTATTGTTTCGCTGCCTTCTCAATTATATAATGCATGTTTTCTTCAGCGCTTTTTGGAGCTCTTCCTGGTTTTCTACGTACTGCGTGATTACGTGGGAGGCGTGATGATGTCACACGAAACTAGAAATAGAGTGAAAGTTTAAAAAGTTACCAGAAAAATTACTGTCGCAAGACAAGGAGGATATCCTCTATTGTCTTAAATTGACAGTGAATTAACAGTTCTGTAGAAAAGTTTGATAGCCCAACACCCACCAGGAGTGAAAGAAACTATGTTTGTGTGTTATGTCCTGGAAATGTATCCTCCAAGAACCCACTCACAAATGCATGGATAAAACATTTATTGATCCACCAAGCATGCTAGAAGGCAGGCAAAACTGATCATACCAAGGATTCCTAACCATAAACTTAAGACAGAATAGCGCAACAGAGGGCTGTCAACTAGATTATAAGAGTAATAGATGGCAAGGTGATGTCTCTATTAAAAAAAGCTGGAACTAAGTAGGCTCATTATTGGAGATTAAGAGGAATGGCAAGTGGTCTTAGAAAAAATAAAAAAAATGCAGTGTTCTGCCTATTGCCTTCTATAGGGCCTGTCCTGTGTAGAATCAGCAATTAAAGTATAATTGTATATAGCAAAGAAGGCCTCCTTGAGCCCAGAATAGAGGTGAAAGTTTTCACAGGTTATAAGAATAACAATAAAAACAATAACAGACCTGAGAAGAAAGTTTAAGGGATGAATAAGGATCTTGTGAGAAAGAGGTATTAGAGAAGAAACAAGAATGCTTTTGAATGGTGTGTGAGAGGTGGGCAAGCTGCATTTATTTTCTTTAAATCTTGTTATCTACTTAAAGTTTGCGGGAAGAAATGGCTCCTCATGGCATCATCAGGCACAAGGCAGGAAACCACTCTTGGATAAATATCCAATAGCAAGCTCTAAAATACTGTAACTTGCAGTAACTTGAAAAAAATTAGAAATTACATGAAACAAATTAAATAAAATGGTGTTTTTATATAATGAAATAACTCATATGACTGCCTGTGGTGGGTTGGCGCCCTGCCCGGGATTGGTTCCTGCCTTGCGCCCTGCGTTGGCTGGGTTGGCTCCAGCAGACCCCCGTGACTCTGTGTTCGAATTCAGCGATTGGAAAATGGATGGATGGATGATATGACTGCTCTTAAAGATAATTAAAGTATATGCAATGATCAATTTCTTAAAGAAGTTTTTGTCAAATAGGGTTGCTCTGTTCAACATTTTTCTGCTTTGAGTAAAATTTTGAATATTCTTTTTTAAAAATGTCACTAACCAGCTGTGGGGTATATAGTCATTTTTTTAAAGAAAACCAATTAAAAAATAATAAAATAAAAAGACTACAGAATAACTGTAGCAACCTTAAGAAACAGAAGATTGAGGTTTTATTTTTATGCCAGCTGTTTTCAAAAAAGTAAAGTGAGAACTAATCAAAAGATGCTGTGGTACTTGCCAAAATTTAGAACAGATGGTTTTTGAAATTATGTAGAATAATGTTATTAATGACCAATGATAAGTTGTATATATTCCATACAAGTATAAAAAGCTGTAATGTTAGATTTAATCATGAACTTCACAAATGTTTTATCAGTGTAAAGTATATTTGGCATCAATCTCTGTACTCTCTCTCTGATATCAGATCTAAAATTCACATATATTTAAAGATAGTGATTTCCACAGATTATGTAATGTGCACAATGCAATTTAAAAAAAAAACGTGCAGCAGCTCCCAAGGGAGTATTCATTGCATTTCTCTTTACCTTCTAATCACAGCAATATATGCCAGGATACATAAAAATGCATGAAAAGGGTAAAGAAATGCAAGGGCTTAGGATGCAGCCTAAAAACATGTCACTCAGTTGTAAGTGGGCTTAACTGCATTAACTGAATTATAATAGTGAAATGGTTTCCTCTTCTTCACGTAATAATATACAGTATATTTCTATGAGATCTGTCTTGCAGTAAATTTTCACATATTTATTTTGCCAGAACAAGAATACATTTTTATCAGTGTATAAACTTTAATTCTTTCTATGCTATCAAAGAAGGTAAGGTATCTTCTTTGCCATTATTTTCTGTCAATTGTTGATGGCAGATTAGATCCCAGTGTCATTTAGTATCATAACTTGAAAAGTGGTTTGATTAATATATTCTTTAATATTTCAAAGTGTGCTTGTGTATCTAAGTTGTTCATGTAATTTAAGTCTCCATTTCTTATTTTGTATAAATAAATGGGGAAAAAGTAAAGTGAAGTTATGCTTTAGTATATTCTGCTGCTATCACATTGACTGCCACACTAAGTCACCACTACCCTGTGGAGCTCTTCTGCAGTATTCAAGCAATTATGAAAGCCAGCAGACAGAACACGTGCATATCCTGACTATCTGAATTCTACATTGTTGCCACATGACAGAAATAAGTGTGTATTTACATACGTTAAACATAAACATCCACAAAAAACACACCCCAACCAAGTGCAGATACAATCCTAGCTAGATTTTGTAGTCCCAAAAGGAATGAGTACTAAATTTCATCCTAGTTCCCTCAAAAAATGGCAGAAGATGCACCTAATCAGGAACCTCCCAAGATTAAGAAGGAAATGTGCTATATATTAATCTTCCAAGGTTATTATTTGAATGAAGCTTACAAGACACCATAAGAAAAAGCCACAACAACTGCACCGTGACCAAGGTATATATGCTATAAGGATATCTAAATCTCTTTTAGATAAATAGGTATCATCTATAAAGGGAAGAGAGAAGAACAAAATAAACAAGTAATGTAATCTGAGAAAATGAAAGCTAGATAGAGTTGTATTTAAAAGAAGGTAAAAGGCATATTGTGAAACCACTTCATAGTCTTTACAGAAGAAAGTATATGAAGTAAAAACCTAGACCTTGCTTTGCTTGCACTGTTTAATACTGACTCTTGAGCTCCATTTGATGAGGTTAAATGCCGAGAGCAGAGCTTACAGGTGGATAACGATATCTGCTCTGAGTTAGCATTTTAGTGCTGCCTTCTGTTATCTCAAAGTATATTGATGCTTGATAGGCTATTTTTGATGGAAGTTTAATTCTGAACATGGAAGAAATAAAAGTTCACTTCCACCACACCACTAAACTACAACTCCAATTCACTAAGATATTGTCGTCAATATAAAAATGGACATATACAGTAATCCCTCCTCGATCGCAAGGGTTGCATTCCAGACCCCCCCGCGATAGGTGAAAATCTGCGAAGTAGAAACCATATGTTTGTATGGTTATTTTTATATATTTTAAACCCTTATAAACTCTCCCACTCTGTTAACATTATTAGAGCCCTCTAGCCATGAATAACACCCTTTAGTCAAAAATTTAAACTGTGCTCCATGACAAGACAGAGATGACAGTTCTTTCTCACAATTAAAAGAATGCAAACATATCTTCTCTTCAAAGGAATGCGTGTCAGGTGCAGAGAATGTCAGAGAGAGAGCGCGCGCGCGAGAGAAAAGCAAACAATGAAAAAATCAATATGTGCCTTTTGTCTTTTAAGTCAAAGCACCACGATAAAGCGGCCTGCCGCAAAGAAGGGAGCAATGTGAAGTCCGTATCCTCTAAGCAAACAGTCTCTGTGCAAACAGCCCCTCTGCTCACACCCCCTCCGTCAGGAAGAGAGAGTGTGAGAGACAGAGAAAAGCAAACAATCAAGCACTGCGCGGGAAGCATATCGTATATCATTGAGGAGTTTTAGTTAATACGTAATACATGTTCTGATTGGGTAGCTTCTAAGCCATCCGCCAATAGCGTCCCTTGTATGAAATCAACTGGGCAAACAAACTGAGGAAGCATGTACCATAAATTAAAAGACCCATTGTCTGCAGAAATCCGTGAACCAGCAAAAAATCTGTGATATATATTTAGATATGCTTACATTTAAAATCCGCGATGGAGTGAAGCCGCGAAAGTCGAAGCACAATATAGCGAGGGATCACTGTATCTCAATGGACAGAAATTTTATAAACCAGAAACCCTGCTAAACTGGGGAATAGCTCTTGATAGCCTAGAAATTGTTTTCATCTTTGTATTATTATTTTTTTATTTCAGTTACTTGCTGGACTCCAAAATACAGCATTATAAATTAAGCAAAACATGAAATATAAAAAGTCATATTTTAATTTTGATGGCTTTAAATAAAAAGTAATAGTGCTCAGGGTAGTGAGAACAATCTGGTAATGAAGAATGTGTGCTAATACAGTTAATAAACTGTGAAAGAATTTTTTTTTCTTAAGAACAGCTATATCCAAAACTACATTTTTTCCAAACAGAAAATATTTTAACTTTGGTTTCATTTTCATATCTTAATATAATCTATACTAATAAAAGGCAAAGCCCTCACTCACTGACTGACTGACTGACTGACTGACTCATCACTAATTCTCCAACTTCCCGTGTAGGTAGAAGGCTGAAATTTGGCAGGCTCATTCCTTACAGCTTCCTTACAAAAGTTGGGCAGGTTTCATTTCGAAATTCTACGCGTAATGGTCATAACTGGAAGGTATTTTTCTCCATTTACTGTAATGGAGTTGAGCTTGACCGCCGTGGGGGCGGAGTTTCGTGTGACATCATCACGCCGCCCACGTAATCACGTGAACTGACTGTCAACGCACTATGTAGAAAACCAGGAAGAGCTCCAAAATACGCTGAAGAAAACATGCATTATATAATTGAGAAGGCAGCGAAACAATAAGAAGCGAGCGAGTGACATATACTACCATATTC
>JANRMT010062842.1:3934953-3987948 GCA_026402145.1 Polypterus bichir lapradei | reverse complement strand
CATTGACAATCATGTTACGTTATTTTCTAAATGTTTCCTTTTCTTTTTCATTACTGCTTTAACACACTACTTCTACGCTGTGAAGCGCGGGTATTTTGCTAGTCATGTATAAGTACATGATGTGTAAAGTTTAATCTTTGTTTATATTATAACACTAATAACAATAATAATAATAATACAAAGAAAATAATGTGTACACACTGCATAGTAAATATATTATCAATGTTTCTGCTACTCCTAAGGAGAAACATTTTGTTGTAATGACCAGGGGGTGTGAGAGACGGAGGAATGGAATTAGCCTCTTAAAAATAATTTTTGTCCTATTCAGCACTGTTTCCATCCACCAGTCAGGTCTTCAGGGGTACCTAATGCTCCCAAGCCATTGTGAACATGATTGAGGGTCCACCAACGTTAGTGTTAAACCAGTCATCTGTCTCAGAGTCATTAAGTCTTTTTTTCTCGTAACTGCTCCCGTCAGTGTAACAACCCAGGGGGTGCAAGATGCGGAGGAATATAATTAGCCTTTTAACGCCGATCGCTGATGAGTGGCCCTAAAAAGGGCAGTTGGCATCTGCTTGTGCATGTATTCCCGCTACCACAGACAGTCCAACGCCAACAGAGGAGCATGTCCCTCTGAGGTCCGGACCCAGAGCTCTTTATACTAATGAATATCATGTTGCAGGCTAATTTAATATAAGGCACAGAAGAGTTTGTGCGTTTACAAATGTTATGTTATTTTAAGTGCTAATAGTGCTTAGAATGTTATGTTTTACCTAAACTTTCTGAATGCAAGTTAAAGTCTGTGACTGAAGCACTGGAATCTGGTTCATTGATTCAACTCTACTGTGTTGACTATGGTAGATCTGTGGGTATGGCAACTAGATGCTGCTCATGCAGACCCCACTCAGCTAAGGCTTCTTTTAAGTGTAGAGCAATAATTTCACCAGGATGATCCGCTGGAAAATATGATGTTCACAAGCAGTGACTTTTCAGTGCTGAATTGCCACCTATGTAGTGCATGGTTAGGCTGATGTAACTCTCTTTTGTGGGGCTTGACTACAGACCTTTGGTTGTTTAATAGTATTCTGGTTTCACTATTTTAGATTCAACTTCACCTTTGCATTTTCTGCACAATTCAGGGATGGAGATTTGTGAGAAGTAATTGCATGAAGAAAGCTTATATCGGCTACGTTTCTTGGTTAGTTTCTGAACCTTCTTTGCTGTTTGCATATAAGGACAACATGTCTTTTGCAAAGTAATATTGTATGTGACAATGTCTGTGATTTTATGTCTCCTTGGCATTTTCTTGTGTGCAGCACCGCTTCCAAATGTACCAGACTTATTCTTTGCATTGGCACAGCCAGGCTTTTGGCTGCAGCAGTTAAGATTGCATTTAACCTTTTTTTAATACATTCATTGTAGGGTTCTGTGGTGTTGATATAAATTTTTTATGTTTCCATGCAATGTAGCATATTCAGTTTTGCACACTATCTCTCTCCTTCTGATCGATTAAAATCCGATCAATGTCTCTGTGGTGAAATCTAAAGTACTTTTAAATGACAGATATAGATTTTTTGTTTGGTATCAAGTTACCAACTTCCGCCTACTATGTGTTACTAATATTGACAGAATAAACAACAGATTAGTTTATTCTGTTGTCTCCAAAGTAAATTCTGATTAGGCTACTAGTTCAAAACAAATGGCAACAGTACAGATTAAGAGGGCTTACTGTGTCTTTCACACGTCCACAGTTCATGTTCCATAGACTGGAAGCAAAACCACATACAAAGGCGTGAAGCGATTAGAGGCACAATACCTATACTGCTGGTAGAAGATCGCAGCCTTCTGGGATTTAGTAATCACATGGATTGAAATTGAGATTTCAGTTCTAATTGAATTCATTGTGTAGCACGAATTAAAGTATTTTTTTTTTATTTAGTCAAAGTTGCTATGTATTATAACCTTTATGCTTTACTTAATAAGGGATGCAAATTATTTAGATGTTTCAGATAAGTGCTGTTTTTCCCATGACTGTTTCAGCTGTCATATTTACAACAGTTCTACACAGTCAAACATGATTTCTTATCTGGCAATGTCATGCAACAGAAACAGAAATTTTGACTTGACGACCATAGTACGAAGGAAATTGAACCTTTGAAATTTTTGTATATGTTGTCCTTAACCACCTGACCTTAAAGTAGAAAAATTAGAAGAAATTGCAAAGCCCAATACATATGAGTAGTGGATAGGTTAATTCAAAAAACAATCAGTAGTTTTGCAGTTTTGGCTATGGTTTGAGATTGCTTTAAAATATTTGTATTGTTTTAAAATGTATGTCTTAAAGTCTGTTATTTTTTTTTTCCACTTTGAATATGGAAGGAACCAGAATACTCAAAGATATGCTTTGTCAGTTATTGGTGACTTTGAATCGGCCTTTTGTAAATGAGTGGGTTTGCATGAGTGTACCCTATGATGTACTGACTTTCAAAATTGTTTCCTGGTTTGCACCCGATAAAAACTGGATCCAACAAGTTTGATAAACATAATGTAGTATAGCTGCAACTGTTAAGAACACTTTATTTTAAAATACACTACATGTAACAGTTATCTCTTTAAATTACTTCATATCTTAAATATTGTAAATATTTTGTTTGTTTTGTTTCTTTCATTTTTAGGTTGTTATGGAGTTGATGGTGAAAGTGACTCCATCATGAGTTCAGCTTCAGAAAATTCTACTGAACCCTGGTTCTGTGATGCATGCAAAAATGGAGTTGTGCCAAGCTGTGAACTATGTCCTAACCAGGATGGGATTTTTAAAGAGACAGATGCTGGAAGGTAAACATTTTTATTTTGCATTTAGGTAAAATAAATAGTAAATTGTCATTGTTTTTTGTTGCTGCTGGAGGTATTAAAGCTGAAATAAATCACGTTTCATTTATAAATGTAGTATTGCAAAATGAATCATTTTGAAATCTGCAGCCTGTATCAGGAAAAAAATGGATAAAAATTTATTGGTGAGCATTTGGTTTAAGTGTAAAAAAAAATATTGTGAAATTCGCAAAAAATACAAATTAACCTGCTTACAAATAGTTAATCCACAGTATACCATAAGCAGGAAAGTTAATGCAGTCAAGTATACTGAAAAATAGAAAATGTAAAGCATAAATCAATTATATTTTACAGGAGAACCAATATGTAAAGAGAGTAATATATAATTCCACTAGTTATGCATTAAATATACATAGAAACATATATTTTTCTTTATAAAGACATTTTTACATAAATGAAAAGTAATACATAGAAAACCTAAACTCAAGTGACATCTAATAATAAATTGCATTGAGAATCATGGTAATAGTTAAATTAATCCACAACTAACATATTTTTAATGTTGTTCTAATAAATTGATAAGATGAAAACCTCTTTTAAAATTACCACATGAATTTACCACAAAGATTACAAAAGTTGAAATATTGAAACAACGGAAAGATTACAAGTGCCTGTAAACATACCAAAAGATACAGGACTTTTTAGTATCTTTTAAAGATTGGTTCTTCTGTACTAAACAATTCATTTATACTTTACATTTTCTAATTGTTCAGTATACTTATTTGTATTAAGTTTCCTGTTTATTCTATATTGTACATAATTCAAATGTAGCAATAGGGTTTCATGTAATGCTATTAAAAAAAGCTTGTTTTTGTGCAGAATGCCATAACTTCTTCAGTAAAGATTATAAAACACGTTTTAAATTAACTCAAAAAAATAAGAACTAGTGATCATGTTTGTGTATACACTGATGACGCTGAAATGTTAACTATGTTGTGGTTTTCACTTCATTGTAATATCCTGTATTTATTTATTACTATTCCATGTAATGAAGATTTGATTAATTATTATTTTTTTTTTAATTCCTTAAATCATTTTGAAATTTGGTTGCATTCTGTTCCATTTTGTTGAATGATAGCCAACCAACTATTGACAACTTATGTAGTGTACGAGAATCTTTAAAATAATCAGTATGAGAGTGCAGAGAAATAAACTACAGCTTATAATTCGTATATTGCATTTTAGTCTATGTCTTATGAAACAATGTGAGTCTTAAGATTTGAGTTAAATATATTCAAATAAACAGATTAGAAATAATTTTTAATTCAGCTGTTAACTATTTCATTATAATTTTCAATATCAAAAGACAGCTTATGTTTGTCACTGCATTTATATGTGGTAATTACTTCAAAGTGTTACTTTAAACATTTCTGAGTATGCTGAACACATTTTTAATAATGAATGTTTATGATATGGATTTTGTAATAGCAAGATGTATATTTGTTTAGCAGTTGGACTTTTGACTGCATAATACTTTTTATATCACCTCATATTTTTTAATAACTATTTCAGTATATATGCATGTTTATATTGAAGGCTGTTGGAATTGTTCAACTATGGCATAGTTTCAGACAGACACAATCCCAAGAAATCCAAGCTAATGTGTCCAGAGAAAAGCAGCATGAATCACAGAGTCAGCTGCAGTGCTATTAAAGATAAAAATATGAAAGCCTGCACTAGTATTTAATACTTCAGTAGAGCATGACAAACAGTGTAAATTAAATTGAGAACGAAGTACTTGTTGAAGATGTTTATCTTTATATTGGACTTTGGATTCTTTCATTTTCTGAAGTCTACATTTAAAATTGTATCATTTTATATAGGAAGCTTTGGCATGTAAGCAGATAAATTTAAGAAGCACCAACTTCACAGATTAGACGAAACTTAGTGTAACCTAGAAGTTTTTGGGAAAAATAACACAAAGATTGGAGCAGTACAATATTAAGCACATATACTAATTTAGTATAAAGTTTTTATATATCAATAGTAGTAGTATACATTAATTTTTTAACTGAATTTGTAATATATCTTTGTTTTATTTATTTAAACCATTGTCGGGCAACGTGCGCCGTGGAATTTTCTAAGGGCGCCACGAAAACTTTTGTAAAATATTTAAAATTGCTAGTGTGTTTGAACTTTTGGTTGATTAAAAAGATAATGTTTAAAAAAAATATTTTATGTTGGAAAAACAGATAACGGTTAGTCAGATTGTTGAATAAACGAATGTATTTATTTTGAATGCAAGTTAAAATTTTCGCTGTTAACCATTCATCATAATATGAACACCAGCGGTGTCAAAAACACATCTCGTGAGACTTAAAAAGTCTCGTTGTTAGAAGATCTTACTCACTGTATGGATAGAAGAAAGCGGAGCAAATATAGAACGAGAAAATACGAACGCTACATTTCGGCTCTTGCCGACGAGAGAGTATCGCTGTAGCTGCAGCTCTCACCACTTAATCGTCAGAGTATTACTATGGAAAAATTAACCTTATTTTCGCTCTGACACCGCTGATCAACACAGTAAACTTTGTAAACTCAGTGACCTTTGCCAGTTCTTTGTGGTGAAAAACATTTTGTTGTGACGCAAGCATTCGATACTTCCTTGTAATTTAATTCTCAACGATTATCACTCGCTTTTTATTTACGGTAATTTTGATTAAACTTTATCTAGAAAAATTCATAGGCCTACATAGTTTATTCTCGTCACGACTTTATTTATGGGCAGTCCCTCAGGTGCGCCCGAAAGAAAATTTTTGGACTTAGTGCGCCGCAACTCGAAAAAGGTTGTCTTTCACTGATTTAAACCATGAATGATCTGTCAGAATGTAGCTGATAGAGGAGATTAATTGGTTTTCAAAGTAAACATGTTGTGTCTGTACATCTCCTTTCACTGCTTTGATTTTTAGCTTCAGAGAATATAATTCTTCCTGGCTTTAGGACATACATGATTGAGTCAAATTAAAATCCATTATGGACTAAGGCAGTCCTAAAGTTGAAAAACAAAACCAAAGGTCAATGAGTCATATAAAGGACTAGCAAAATACCCGCGCTTTGCAGCGGAGAAGAAGTGTGTTAAAGAAGTTATGAAAAAGAAAATGAAACATTTTAAAAATAACATAACATCTGCTTTCCATTCGTTTGCATAAGCACAGTCCTTCACCAGCAATTATTTAATGTTAGCTCAGACCCGGCACTTAAAAGTTTCTGTCGCACTTTTGCTGAGTTTGTGCCAAACACTATTCTATCCCTGACCATTTCATTTTCGTTTGCATAAGTACAGTCCTTCATCAGCAATTTTAAAAACACCAGTGGTAGCATGTCTATAAACTTAATTTAAACTTACGGTTTACACCGTGCTTTGTTTCCGCAGTAGCTGCACTTATGAATATGCTTGTATGCGTCACTCGCTTCATATTCTTTTGCTGCCTTCTCAATTGTGTAATGCGTTTTTTGTTCAGCACTCTTTGGAGCTCTTCCTTGTTCTCTACGTACTGCGTTCACAGTCAATTCACGTGAGCCGCTCTCTTATGTGATCTTGTGATGTTCATGGCTTTATTTAATGTTAGCTAAGACCCGGCACTTAAAAGTTTCTTGCTACAGCAATTTTAACTCTGTTACAAAGTGATCCAAAGTCTCGTTTATACCTCGTGTCTTCTCATTAAACATGTATCTCGTGAATATCGTATTCGTCGTAGGCATGCCGAATGCCAGCGGCAGCTTGTCTATATACTTAATTTAAACTTACGGTTTACACCGTGCTTTGTTTCTGCAGTAGCTGCACTTATGAATATGCTTGTACGCGTCACTCGCTTCATATTCTTTTGTTGCCTGCTCAATTGTGTAATGCGTTTTTTGTTCAGTGCTCTTTGGAGCTCTTCCTTGTTCTCTACGTACTGCATTCACAGTCAGTTCCCGTGAGTTGCTCTCTTGTGTGATCTTGCGAATATTTACCTTACATGGGCAGGCACTCAATTACGTGGGAGGCGTGATGATGCGGGACGCAACTCCGCCTCACACGGCGACCGAGCAGCAGGCTATGGCCGTATATATGGTCGAAAGTAGGTTCCAGTTATGACCGTTACGTGTAGAATTTTGAAATGAAACCTGCCTAACTTTTGTAAGTAAGCTGTAAGGAATGAGCCAAATTTCAGCTTTCCACCTACACGGGAAGTTGGAGAATTAGTGATGAGTCAGTCAGTCAGTCAGTCAGTGAGGGCTTTGCCTTTTATTAGTATAGATAAGTGTTTTGATAGTTTATGTGGGTTCTTTTTGTAGTAGTATTTCAAAGTGATGCCAACACTATTGATTAACACCTGTAAGTAAGAATTTCACTATACTCAGTACATGTGAAAATAAGGAGCCTATAATATACCTTTAAATACAGTCATGAGTAGTCTCACATATGAGTGCAAATGTTATCAAGAAACAGTGAGAATAAAATGGCATCCAGAAAGAAATACTCCAAAGCATGCCTTTTTCTGTGATCGTGTCTGTTAATGCTATTGTTTCCAAGTGACAGTATAAATATAGTTTGAGAGCCTGATGGAAACCCAAGCTATCTTTCAATATACCTTGATTTTGGGAAAAAGTTTATGTGACATAGAATATAACCTTGAATTTTGCTTAAGAGCAGAATATACTGTGTTAAATGTGTGGATATACCTAATTTGTAACCTGCAAGCTGTTTTAGCCACTAAAGGTAATTCGATCTTCCCCAAGATTACAGGGGACTTTAGTTTACGTTGTTCTAAGTACTATATTTGCAGAATTTACATCAAACAATAACAAAGTGTGAGTGAAAAGTTTACTAGCTATAGGTTTATAACTGTAAAAAACTTAAGAAGGCATATTAGAAAAACAAATACACAAAACTTTATAAGGAACAATAGAATAGCATATTCCAGTTGTCCTTGTAATATATGTCAAACTTTGTTTCTACACCTCATTTGCATGCTCAGTTTATACAGTAAGTTGTATTAGTTAATATAGGTGCTTTCTGTTTAGTAGTGTTGATTGACAAAATTTGCCAATACTTTTTTTTTTTTGTAATGAATACACTGTTTTCACTGGTGACCTTGTTTGCCATGTGTTTCTCTGGAAATTTGCCATGTGGCTGGCATAGACAATGCACCCCATGATGCTTTGTGAGCCGAGCATGACATTGGAGATTTGTAGCAGCTTTGTGCGGAACTTTCACACATGCGTACTTTAAGCATACTCCACCTCTGTACATTTTATGTTGCTGCCAGAACTACTTTGTGAATGTGTGATATCACTACAAATGTGTTACTCTAGCCAGATTTGCATCCATTATGTGTTATAAAAAAAAAAAAAAATAGTATTTTCATTTGAGGGTTACATTAGCAGACCATACTTAGAATATTGTGAATACTGCCAACAGATATGTAATACTAATCTTGTTGCGCCACCTAGCTAATTTGGTATGCTGGCTGAATGTATACATAGTTATCCATGCAACTATCAATAACCTTCCTCTCCCACTTCCTGAGTCAGAAAACATATTTTGACCCTGTGAAATAATAGTAACGCAAGATTTATTCCTATTTTCTAGATTGATAGAACAAAAAAGGTGTGCCAACTGCATGGACACCACTGTGCCACATGTTTTCAGGCTTGTCTAGATGCTGTTTGGCATATTGTTTTTTTTTTTTTTTTTTAACTTTTTGTTGAATTTATTAAAAGCAAGCAACATTCCATACAAACAAGTCAAACTTAACAAATCTAAATTCAGTTCAACCCGCACCCATGAGAAACAGAGGAAGGCCAACAACCAGAGTAGAAAAGTGGAGAGATAACCCTTTTCCCCAATATAAATGCTTAATCTTTAATGTTAGTGATTAGATCCTGCCAGGTATTAAAACCGTTTTGAACAGATCCTCTAAGTGAGAATCTGTTTTTTTCGAATTTCAAATTATATAACATCAGTTACCTACTGACTTAAAAGTGGTGGGCTAAGATTCTTCCAGTTGAGCAAGATAAGTCTATGTGGTAATAGTGAAGTAAAGGCAATTATAGTTTGTTTGTCCTCCACTTTAAGCCCATCTGGGAAAACACTAAACACAGCTGTTAATGGATTAGAAGTCATTGTGACACCAAGTCTGTCTGATAGGCATTTTAAAGATTTTGGTCCAGAATGATGTTAATTTGGTGAATGTCCTGTTTTGCATATTATAAGTGGGCTGTTTTGTGGCTTTGGCACAGTAAAGGCTTTTTTTCTTTCAGCTTGATCATGTAGCCCATTTTTGTATCTCCTTATTGTGCATCTTTAAACAGCAACACCACTTGTTTGCGAGAATCCTGTATCTTAGCTGAAGTGGCTTGTGGGTTTTTCTTGGTTTCTTGACAAATGATCCTGGCAGTTGTGACTGAAATCTTGGTTGGTCTACCTGACTGTGACTTGATAACACCAGAACCCTTAACTTTCCACATTTTTATTAAGAGTTTAAACACTACTGACAGGCATTTTCGTATCCTTGGATATCTTTTTATATCCTTTTCCTGTTTTTTATAATTCAAAAACCTTTTCTCGCAGGTCTTTTTTGACATTTTTTTTGCTTTCCCCATGGTGCGGTATCCAGCAAAGTCAGTGCAGCTCTGCATGAGACACTGATTACAATCAACATAATTACAGGTGTAGACACTCTCCCTTAATTACCGTTAATTTGAACTGTGTGTGTCAACTTGTGTGTATATTATCAGCCCCAACATTCAAGAGTATGTAAACTTTTGATCAGCCCCATTTGGGCAATTTCAGTTATCATTATCATGATTTTAAAAGAGCACACTCAATTATTTGATAATAAATTGATTTGCCCGAGCACACTCCCTAATTATAAGGAAAGCTTTCTGCATGATTACTTGTATTTGCAAACACACACACACACATTCACACACATTCACACACAATATAAGTCAAAAGTTTTACAGCACCTCAGTTTTTTCAGTTTTTATGGAAATGCATGCAGTTTAATGTCTTAATATTTCATAAAATCAAGGCATAGAAAAAATAAACAATGGAAAATAATGATTCCTTGACTTTTTATGTGTACAAAAATGTATTCAGATTTTTCATTCATCAAAGTAGCCACGTTTTGCTGACATAACAGTCAAACTGCAGTAACACTTGATTTAGAATGCTGATCACTCTGTGCAAGTCACCAAGTAAGCCTCCAGCAAAAGAATCCCAGACCATCATACTTCCTCCTCCATTTTTGACAGTTGGGGTCAAACACTAAGGAGCCATCTTTTGACCAATTTAATGGTGTACAAAAAGAACCTGTGTGATGAACCAAAGATTTCAGTTTTTGATTCATCTGTCCATAGGACTTTTCTTCCAGTGTGCAGTAGTCCACAGCCGGTATTTCAAGGCCCTATTTTGTCCTTTAAGGAATTGCTCTCTTACTGTCACTTGCCCTGTCAAACCTGCAGCACAAAGTTTCCTTTTCACAATAGAAACTATGACTTGCTTTTTTCAACCACTGTTAAGCTGTGCTTGAAGCTGTTGTGCAATGAGGTGCATATCACGCAAGCTGGTGACCCACAGAAACTTGTCTTCTGTTTGGGTTGTGACTTTGGGTCTGCCAGATCTCTTCCTATTAGAGTTTCTTCCAGTTTCCAATTGCCTTTGAATTGTGTAGGACACCGTACTCACTGACACTTTGATTTCTCAAAACGAAAGGTCTACACTTCTAAGGGTAATAAGGCTCTGTCTCATTTAATTTATTGCCATTTTCTTGCCATTATTACTGGAATATACAACTTTCTACAGTGTAATATTGTCCGAGTAGTGCTTCAGAGGGTGCAGTAACACAGTCTGTTGCAGAGAGATTTGTATCAGAGGGTTTTTAATTAATCAACAAGTTGGGGCATTTGTGCAAATTGTTTGCTTCAACTTGCATTGCTTAATTTACTTTAATTGTTGCAGATCATCTGTAGGTTGTAACCTATTAGTTGTTCCCTGAAGAAGGACCATTTCTAATATTCTGAAATTTCCTTTTTTTCAGGTTTTGCTAACCTAAACTTTAAATTTAAACAACTGGCAGTATAATGCTGACCTTTTCACCATTTTAGGTCATTTACTGCATTTCAGCTAAAAAAATGTGATGAAAAACTGAGGTGATCTAAAACGTTTGACTAGTAATGTATGTGTATATTTATTAATATATATTTGTTTTTTAATTGATTGATTGATTCTTAAATAGGGTAGTAATAAAGTACTATAGTAATGTTAAACAAAATGAAAATTACATACTTTACAATACAGTACTATATAGTGTAATCACAACAGACTAGTACAGTACTGAATTTCTCTAACCATCCCTTTCTTGCAATAAATGTCTTGGTCTTGCTCTTTTCAGTGGATCTTTTGCCTAAGACTACATATAGGTGCAATGCTTTGTGACCATCCTGTTACTGTTAAGTGGAAAATGCTGTCCGTTCATGTCTTCCAGCTACAAATTTAATGCTTTTGATGTTTTCACCAAATATTTATTACATTAGGTTGCTTAACCAGTTTTAGGTGCACTCCACTAGCACAAATTTTATCTTTGTATCTTTATCACTTCACAAATTGATGACTCATTCTAGCAACCTCGGTATACAATTTTCTATGTTTCTTACTAGATCAAGATTTTTGATTTTCTCACCTTAAAGAAGGACTTCATGCCTTCTCTTAATCCATAGTAGAATTGCCAGAATCACTGCTTTTGTCTTTGGGGCCATATTAGGCAAAGTAAAATATACTTATTGTGACACCGTGAGTGTATATATAACGTTTGCACCTTGGATACTATAGATTGGCTAACAGAATCAGGAAAGGTAGCTAGAGCAGGTAACGGGGGAAAAAAAAAACGTACAACCGAATCATTCAAGCCAGATGCGGTGTGACATTGTTCAATTGCATGCATTTTTAACTTTTGAATTTTTTTTTTTTTTTTTTTTTTACAAACTTTCAAATCACATTTAAATGAAATTGTGAATGGAGAACTTGCGGTTGAAGAGGAACACTGTATAATTCTAGTCTTACCATGCAACCCCCCCAACTTATAAATTAATATATGTCCCTGAAATAAACTGACTAGCTTAATATAATCATAAAATTAAATAAAATTAAAATGATTTGCATTAAACCTTAACCTATATTCCATGCAGCTAATATGCAAACTTCATACCGGCAGTGACTGCGGTTGGGGTTCAAATGCAGCCATGCTAATAGGTGGCCTTCAATTTCCATGATGTCTTTTTTGTAGACGAATTGCAAGTATGCACAGATTAGAACAAAAGGTAATGCATTAATCAGTCATTGAAGCACCTGGGTGCAACATTTTATATTATTTTTTAGCCACTACCACTATAAGGACAACAAAGTTCTTAAAAAGAAAATGTTTGCGCACAATATGGAACCAATGCAGGATGCACTTCAAGACAGAAGCTTTTATCTATTGCACCTCTAAATGACTGCGGTGGGCTGGCTCCTTGCTCAGGGTTTGTTCCTGCCTTGTACCCTGTGTTGGCTGGGATTGGCTCCAGCAGACCCCCATGACCCTGTGTTAGGATATAACGGGATGGATGGACATTTTTCAACCCTCTCAAACCTATGCAGTATTTAATCAATGGAAAACTTCCAGGATTAACACTAGAATCCCTGAAGCCTATGAAAAAACGTGTAATCCTGGGCCACCTTAAATTCCTCTGCACCTCTCCTCATCAGCATCTTTTGCTTTGCAAATGTGTCAGTCAGTACAAGCAGCCTGCTATCCCATAACACGGAGCTGAAGTTCTCCCAGCTCAAGTCTCTTTATCGTGGTGTGAGGTGCCTGGAGTTGTATAGGGTAAGTAATATATCGTTATTTGGAATACCTACATTTCATGTGTGCTCCGTGTCTACAGAGATCTGTGTAAGTGTTTAATGACACGAAATGTGTGGCAAGAAATGAACACATACCTAAAATAGAAACTTTTTTCATGTTATACTAATAATGATGTGAACTGTATAATGTGTGAATAGTTTAGTCCAAATATCAAATAAACATGTGTGCTTTTATTCAATAATATAACCAAAGAAAAAAAAAATCATTCAATTTACCTGTTGCTGTCAATGAGTTAAAACCCAAGCTCAAATGTCAATCGACAGAATGTTGATATGCATTCTTGGATGGAGTAGAGGTAAGAACTGCTGCCTTATAACCAAAAGGTTCCATAATTGAGTCCGGGCACTCTGTGTTTTGAGTAGTGAGCTGCTATTATTATTGCTATATTATAATAAAAACACAAGTTTAATTTGAGTCTGTAACACCTGGTATAAATTTTGGCTGCTTGTAAAAGTTAGCGCTTTTTTATTATTCAGTTTTATTCTGTCATTGACGTTCATGTGATACAACGAACTTACCTTTCCCTCTCTGAGTTGATGACATTTATCTCTATTCTTTTCATAAGAGCAGCGATGACTACCGTAACAACAGACATATTCTGCACAGCACTTTTGCTGGCTAATAGACTGCCACACCACAACACAACTCTGCTTGGCACTATAAATAAAGTGGGACTTCCACCTGCAGCTAAAGTCACTTCAGTACATGAGCAATTCTTCACACTAGTGTTTAGATCTGGTAATGCCATGCTGAGGGTGTTTGAGCCCAAAAAGAAGTCTTTGATTTCAGTCTGTAACAGCTAGTGTAAACTTTTGCTACCTGTAAAAGATATCACTGAAGGGATATAAGCAGACACACAAATGCTAGTGAATCATGTCTTCTTGGTGTCTTGTTGTCAATTCTGGTCAAAAAAATCTTTGCTTATGAGATTGCCTTGGTGTCAACAATCACTTCAAACCTATTAACAGCTGTTTTTGGAATACTCCCAGATTTACTCCGCTTAAAGCGGATAAGGATAACTTAATTTTAATTGCCCATATCACACTACTAGCGAAATCTAATCAACAAAATTTTAGAAAAAGCAGTTATATTATGGAAAAGGACATTCTCTCTCCTCTATTGTTTAATTTTTGCCACTGTTGGCTCTCCTGTGTTTCTGTCGAGTGGGGGTTGAATTCTGTTTTAAGTTCAACTTGATTGTATGGAGTGTTGTTTTCCTCCAATAAAATAAAAATAAAATATAATAAAAAAGAAAGTGTTAAAATGTCTCCAAAACAACCACTTGCAATATATTTTAGTTGCTTAGATGCACAATTTTATATTACGATTACTATAAAGTTAATGACTAGTTATGATATTATTATTGTATAGTATGTGTAAATAGTATACTGTTTAGTATAACCTACCCCATCACGGGACGAACCCTGGACACACTGGAAGCTGTTGTGGAAAAGAGGTCAATGACAAAATAGGATGCCCTCATGAACATTCCCCTCCATCCCCTACAGGAGTTGCCCTCTTGAAGCACTTTTAGCCACAGGTTCATTCTACCACAATATGCTAAGAAGCACTTCTAGGGGTCTTTTCTGTTCACTGTTATCAGACAGTTTAATACTTCCTCGCCATTTACTCGTTAAGTTTATTTTAATTCATTTATTAACTTATTGATCGATTGATTGAATTATCTCTCCTGTGTGACTGTGTCCTTGTTTTTTATGTTTCTGCAGATGTAGGAATCTGAATTTCTCTATGGTATTAACACATTTTATCTAATTTAATCTGAAAAAGGATAAAACATTATACATGTTACATTTTGATACATCAAATATTTATTTTCAGTTGTACATAGTCATTGAATATTTATCTACAGTGTTGATACTCTTTTATCTTGTAATGTGCTTTTGAAAGGCCCAGTTAAATAAAATGTATTCTGCTGCATGATTGTTGTCAGTCTACTTGACAATCTTACACTGTATTTGAAGTTAGGGGGCTGTTATGGATCACTGAATGGGAGTCTGAAATCCAACTCTTTCGAAAATGCAAATTCAGTAACATTGGATTTGCATGTCAAGATTTTTCTGATATGTACACGTTATGAAATGAATGTGCTAATTATGAAGCAGAATTTACACTATGATGTAACTGTTGGCCTAAATGGTCTATGCTATTTAAAACAATGATGCTTAAATGGTAATGGACTCCACAGTACTTTGAATGGTTTGAAATGACCATTGAAATCCAAATAAAATATTTGAAGTACCTCTCATGCAAAAAAGGAAAAAAAACCTTTAAAGTCAGCACACCAGATTGCAATGGAATAACAGAGAGGTTGATTGGCATAGTCTCAAATATGTGAATAATTAAAGCATTTGCAACGTTGTAGTGAAGAAAATCACTTTGACATAAAATGCAATACATGGCTAATTTAATATGTAAGAGGACTCATAATCTGCTAATTTATGAATGTTCTTTTTACTGTTATTGTAGGGTAATTCTAGGCTAGGCTACTTCTTCTTCCACTGTCTGTTTGCATTTTGTAGTTTTTTCTTTTCTTTTTTTTTTTTTTTTTAGCAAATTTAGCACTTTTGTTGCATGTTTTCCTGCTCTGAGGTTTACATTTGTTGATGTACAATTCTACCCTTTATTACTTTTACCTTTTTAGATGGGTTCATGTTGTATGTGCCCTATATGTCCCAGGAGTTGCATTTGGCGACATTGACAAGCTACGGCCAGTAACTCTAACTGAAATGAATTATTCCAAGTATGGTGCAAAGGTAAGAGAAACAAATATCTTTTAGACCACATGCATTTTTTTAAATAAAAAAATCGGAAAGATAAACACAGACCCAAGTGTCATCATAGTATGCTTACTAACTGAGAGTAATGTCAACAAAAAACCTTCATCCCCATTCAAGCCGCCAACAGGTCACAGCTGTTGTTTTCTCCTGCAAAAGGAGAAGTGTGCTTCAGTAGCTGTGAAGCTTGGGTAATGGGGCAAATTCTATAGAAGCCTAACTTAGTGCATCTTTCTTGAACCGCTGATATGCATTAATATGTCTTTGTATGCTACCTCATGGGTCAAAGGTCCAAAGTGTGATTACTATGCCTGGTTATTGCCTGTGGGGAGACTGCACGTTCATCATATGTAGATGTCAGTTTTTCTGCTAGTGTCCATTCCTGCAAGGATAGGCTTCAATCCCCCACACTCTTAATTGAATTGAGAATGTTATGTTAGCATAGCTGCTTTGCATTTGGCTCTGCTTTTTTAGTTTTTTATTAATAGTCTGGTTTATCTTAAAAATGTAAATTTGTGATTCATGTACCTCAATAAACTCAGCACTTGAATATTGGTAAAGTATTTTCTTTTAGTGTAAGAAATTCACATCTCTTTATTTTAATAGACCTTTCACACCCCTTTTAGGCTCTCTGCCCTTCTTTAAGATATGAGGAGGTAAGATGAAATGACACCTTTTATTGGCTAACTAAATAGATTACAAATGCAAGCTTTCCAGGCAGCTAAGGCCCCTTCATCAGGCAGGTGCCTGATGAAGGGGCCTTAGCTGCCTCGAAAGGTTGCATTTGTAATCTATTTAGTTAGCCAATAAAAGGTGTAATTTCACCCTACTTTCTCCTATATCAATCTATGGCTAACATGGTACAACACTCTACTGCTTAAGATATGAGGGTAATGCATTAATTCTGTTGACTAGAGAAATTCCTGGGTTGTCAACAATAGTGGAAATGGGCTGTGAAAATGAAGTATTTCATAAAATAGAAAAGTATTTGCAGACCCTAATTTTAATGTAGAAAACTAATCAGTGTTCACTTTCATTTTACATAGTACCTCCAGAATCACCTCTCATTTATTCTCATAACTGAGAATAATAATTTATTAATTATCATAATTTGATATTCATTTTAGACACTTGAGCTATTTGATTACAAATACTGTATATAATACATTGACTTAAACTTTGTTTTAGTTGAAATATTTAGATTTTCTTTAAAGGGTGCTAGTTTGTTATCTTTTAAATAACAGAGATACTGATCCTACAGAAATACATTTGAAATATATGTACTGTATATAGTTTTTGTTGAGGTTAGTGGATAATGTTGATTCCTTACACCTCTTGGGCTCTGTCTGTTTGGAGCTTAATATTCTGTCTGTGGTCATGTGGGTTTTTTGCATTGCCTTTTACATCCCAAAGATATGCAAGTTAGCTTTTTTTTTGCTGCCACTAAGCTGACCCATTGTAGGTGTGAATATGCATTGTGGGGGATTAGTTTCATTATCCGGACTGGTTTCTTGTATTAGATTTTGTTGAAACAGGCCATTTAACCTTGCATCCATGTATTGGAATATATTTGAAATTAATGGATAAATGCATATTTTTTCTACTAAAGTAATTTATGATTATGACCAGAAATAAATATTATATTAATTTGTAGTGCACATTTTTACTTTAATATTTAAAAATTCTAACTTTAATAACTGATTGACTTTTATGTTAAATGTTCATTTTTTTTTTCAAAATCTTTTAGGAATGTAGCTTTTGTGAAGACCCACGCTTTGCACGAACTGGTGTTTGTATAAGCTGTGATGCTGGCATGTGCAGATCTTATTTCCATGTCACATGTGCTCAAAAAGAAGGACTTCTTTCAGAAGCAGCAGCTGAAGAAGTAAGTATTTAAAAAAAACTAACACGGAGAAGTTTTCATTCAATAATGAAATAATAATAATGTGTGCTAAATTATTTACTGCTTACAAAAATGGTTTAATATTTAATTTGTAAATTATATCCTAAACAGCACACACAAAGTTTACTGGTAAAAACCTACTCCAATGGTCTTTTTACCATGATTATAGTGCAAGCACCAGGGGCCTCATGTATAAACAGTACATATGCACAAAAATGTTGCGTATGCCCGTTTCCATGCTCAAATCGCGATGTATAAAAACTAAACTTGCCGTGAAGCTACGTACATTTTCACGCCAGCTCAATCCCTTGTGTGATCTTGTGATGTCCATGGCTTTATTTAATGTTAGCTAAGACCCGGAACTTAAAAGTTTTTCTCGCACTTTAGCTGAGTTTGTGCCAAACACTGTGTAGGATCTTTCTTGGCAGTAACAGACAAACCTTTCAGATACCAGTGCAATCTCCCAATCCATCTTGTCTATTTCTTCCTTTCACTCTTTGGCTAGTGTGGCATTTTTTTTTTTCTAAACTACTCCTGGAAGCACTGCAATACCAGGAAGATGGTTTGGCCCAGTGGCTCAAATCCCACTAGTCTTTTCTAATTTACAGGAGACATCCCCTGGAAAGGGCAATATCAGATATTAAACTGACAAGAACAGATCACACACACAATTATATCCAAGAAGAGGCAGTAATACTTTGTTTAAAGTCAAAATTATATTATTGTTGTAAAGAAATATATTTGTCACAATGAAATTTCATTCTAAAGTTAAACATATTTTACAAATTTTAAAAAACCTGTTGTCATGTTTTATAGTGGAGCTTATAGGTAGTGAAGAAGGAAATGTTTCTGTTTAAGAAAATGATCCTTCTGCATTTCTGAGACATGCTTGTGACTCAAAAGTAAACTGGAAATAATACATTTTTTCACAGATTCTTGGTACTATTTTCTCGAGGATAGGATGCATTTGTCTGCTTGCTGTGGGCATCATGGGTGGAGTTATGACAACCTCAGACTTCACCAAGTTATATACATTTTATTGCCCTACTTTTGATTGTGCAATTCTGTTTCTTCAGCAGTTATGTTCTGCTGTGGCTTGTAATAACAGACAGATTCATGTTCAAATCACATGATTATATTTTCCTAAATGGTGCCTATTCTTTGCCCATTACTTTTGGCTTGTTTTATTTTATACAGCTTACAAAGCGAGTTGAACAATTTGATTTTGCGTACTTTGTAAAATTTACAATAAACCTGTACTGAACTGATTACACTGTATTGTTTATTTAATAAAAGCCTTATATTTTTGAAAGAGCCAAGCCATCTGCACGTCTCACTTTTCTCTGGCTTTTCATTTGCATGCATGATAGAAAAAGACACTGTGCGAAAGAGTAGACTGAGGCATCAAAAACCAATTATTTTAATCTTTGATGAGTTTTTCTTGCCGAGGATATAGTAATGAAGGAACTGATGACAATGTTTTGAGTGCATAAACTCACTAACACTAACTTAAAACCAATCAATTTGTATATTTGTATATACAAGAGGTGAAAATGCAAACTTCATGCAGACCCTTGCCTTGTAAGGCATGAATTACAGCTCTGTGCTACCACACTGCCCACAGTATGTTAAAACATCTGTACTAAACTTACTATACTTGAGCCTGATTAAACTTATGTGAATTGGTGTTTCTTATGTATTTGTGTGAAAAAATGTCTGTGTATTTAAAAATATTAAACCTGTTTAACATTTCATTCTCTCTATTTGGTTTTCATCTGGAAATTTCCTCTATGTATTATTCATAAACTAAACGCTGTTTTGTTCATATCTAACAGTTCATTTTGATTTGCTACAACAACAATGGCCCCATTTGCAAACAAGGCTCAAAGACCTCGAGAACACTCACATCAGCAAGATACTATAACACAAAGGACCAAGGCCCTACTTATTTTACTGATGCAACAATGAAAATTACAAAAAAGTCAACATTTTATCATAGAAAATGTTATTTTACTTGAAATATTCAAACATCATTGACTCCATCAGAAAGCAGTTAAATAATCTGCAACAAATGATTTGAATAGTATAACGGCTGACATCATGGAGAAAAATATAGCTGTTGCGGTAAAAAACTTTAATGCTTGCTGGTCTCAATAACTATAAATACGCGTGAGCAATCTGAAAAACAACAGTGTTATAACTTTAGATTCTCGAACTTGTGGTTAAGGGTTGGAAAGTGTGTGGGGCCAAATTTATTAAACATTGCATGGATTCGACCATTAAAATATGTGCATATTGTTGTTATATGAATGACTAGTATAGGCCATATGAAAAACTGAGGGCTCACCCAGTTACCTTACCAAAAAGTCAGCCACCACGTACAACACCATCACAGCTGTCTAAGACTTTGCCTCAAAATAAATTATAGGCTGACCCAGGCTACAAAGACGTTATGTTTCATACTCACATCTTGGCATCATAGATGACTTATGCGTTTATGTAATGTAACTGCTCACAGTTAACAAAAGCAGCTTCATTCCTCCTAGGTTCTCTTATTGCAATATGAGTACAGTAATGTGTTCCGATTACATTAGGAGTACCAGATACTGCTGAAGTTTGACTTGTTATGTTGGCAAAAACCTCTTATGTATTATGTATGTGCACTCAGAAAATACAAAAACGGTATGTTTTGTCTCAATGGTCGGTTAATGGCTTCGAGCACAGCAGGCATGATGGAGCAAAGTTTGGTTGAGATATTTCTGACATGTTGGATAATACCCTGAGAAATGGCAACAGGTAGCTTATGTAAACTGGCGAAAAAAAAAAAAAAAGTTCTTCAGTGGAAATATACAGAATTGGACTAATTTTAAAAGGGAACCAAAATACAGTCTGTACATCATATTTATCACATTTGAGCTTTAATGTGTTTGTCACTTCAATTAATTATTATGAATACAAGTTGTCATTTAGCTGATTTGGCTGCATTTCCCTTCTTGATCAAGGATATCATCATTTTTCAGTTTCTCCGTAATGTTGCTTTTGCATGGTTCAGAGTTGCATGGTAAATATATGCATGTTCTCCCATCAGGTTTTATTTTGTAAAACCTGACATTTGTGTGGGAAGTTACATATGCACATTTTAAGCTTCTTTTTGTGTGTATGCAAGATTTATAAACGAGGCCCTACAGCTTGTTCCAGCAGTACTTATTTTAAGGCAGAAACCAAACCTGGTTGGGGTACCAGTCATTTAAGAGCACCAGTGATATCATGCAATGACATGCATTTTCATGTAGAACAAAAATAAAACTTATATATCAGTGTCTGTGTATGTGTATCATTAATTTGAAAATACTTAACTTCACATATGCATAAGCTACTTGCTTTTGCCTTTGTATAAATAATTTGAAGTGCACTGCATAGTGTCGCTGCCAAAAAGGTTTATTTAAAAAGTGGCGATAGAGTATTTTCTAGCAAATAATTAAAAAGTAGTTTCGCAACAACCTCAAATGCTTTTGATCCATAACTCTACAGCTGTAAATGGTTTGTATTTTGGGCTACTGAGGAACTGGGGCTTTCATAATGTCAGTTTTCTACGATGCAGTGTTAGTTTCTGAAATTTCAATGTGTACATTCCAAAAATCATGCATGGTATAATATACTCTTGCATCATCTAAATCAAACAAAAAGTTGACAAATTGAGTAATAACAAAGTGTACTAAAACACACAAAAAAGCAGCAAACTAATTTCTGAATACTTACATGAAATATGAGAATTTTACTGGTTTACTATACTAAGTTTACTATACAAGTTGTGTTAAATATACTCACACTCAGAGGGTTAGAGTGGGCCCCTACTTCTCCACACCCATCAGCCTCAGCACTGGCTCCCCACAGGGCTGTGTGCTGAGCCCCCTGCTCTATACCCTGTACACTCATTATTGCATTCCTGCCCACTACAGGAACACCATTGTTAAGTTTGCTGACAATACCACGGTAGTAGGGCTCATCTCTTGGGGAGATGAGTCCGCCTACAGGGATGAGGTGGAGCGGCTGGAAATGTGGTGTAGGAATAACAACTTGCTCCTAAATATAGCCAAGACCAAGGAGCTCATTGTGGACTTCAGGAAGAAGTTAGACAATATCTAGCCACTCATCATCAACGGGGACTGTGTGGAGAGGGTCTCAGACTTCCGCTTCTTGGGAGTCATCATTAGGGAGGACTTGACCTGGGTAACACACACTGCTGAAGTAGTGAAGAAGGCCCAAAAGAGGCTCTACTTCCTGAGGGTGCTCAGGAAGAACAACATCCCTGAGAAACCGCTGGTGTCCTTTTACCGCTGCACAGCCGAGAGCATCCTGGCCTACTGTCTCTGTGCATGGTTCTCCAGCTGCACAGTAGCACAGAAGAAAGAGCTCCACAGGTTCATTAAGGTCGCCCAGTGGATAGTCGGCTGTCCTCTCCCCTCACTAGAAGAACTACATAGTTCCTGTTGCTTCAGGAACATCAAGAAAATTCTTCAGGACCCATCACACCCAGGCCATGCATTGTTTGAATGCCTGCCTTCAGGCAGACGTTTCAGATCCATAAAGACTAAGACAAATAGACTGAGAAACAGTTTCTGTCCTTCAGCCATCACCATGCTGAGTGCTGCTAAGTGGTCAATCTGACCTAGTACACCTTATGTTTAGAATACAATACACTCTCATGTTTACAATACAGCTCTAAGTTAACATTGGATAAGGGACAAGTGCAATATAATGTATGTATGAGTGGAAAACATTGTTCTGCTGTTATGGACCATTTTGGTACTTATTTTATTCCCTTTTTATTTTGGTTTTAACTTGAGTAATTTGTGTTTTTTATTTATTTATTTATTTTTGCACTGGAAAATTGCACCTAAAATTTCTCATTGCTGCAATGAAAATAAAGATTTTGATTTGATTTAATGGTACAGGAAAAAAATGTGGTAGACTCTGCTTACTGAACAAAAGAAATAATATAAGCATTTTCAGTGGCAACATATACCATTAAAAATTCAAGTAACTGACCTCACTTAATGTAAATTGATCGGTAGTATATGTAAACACAGAGTGAGTTAGATACATAAGACTGATGTAAGACAACATTAAAGACTTGAGAGTTTGTAATTCTGGTAGAACAGAATTGAATGGTTGGATATCCCTTGCTGGATGATAGAAAGACAATAGGTTTTAATGGAGTGTGTAACGTTAGGAACAGTAGAAAAAGCTTTTTTCTGGCATATTTGTCATTAATTCCCTCTTGAAATAATATTAATTTAACCTTCCTGCTACTGGACATTGTGAATCTCCACAATGCATTTTCTGTAGTTTTATGAGTGTTCACTACCATCACAGCTCTTCTGCCATTTTCTATGGATGAGAACCTTGTCATCTGACATAGTTGCATAGAACATGTAAAGCTGATATGGTAGCATCAGTGGCTTTTACACAGATAATGTGCTGTTATAGTCTATGATAGTTTATATACCTTGTCACACATGTCAAGGTTTAAATTATTACTCAAATAGTTTTCTAACCTTGTAATTGTTTATTGAATCTGTGATGGTTGCTTTAAGGGTCCTTCTGAGTACACACTACACCTTCTTTTTGCCAGATGTAAATTTTGAATTACAAAATTTAGGAGAGAATCTAAAGGTACTCCTGCATCCTGTTGTTGATATTGTACTGCTTAGGATTTTTTTCCAGAAAAAAATTCACAAGTTGATAATGTGCTCCAAATTTGGTGGAATGTTCAATCATTTTTTTTTTTTTTTTAATTTACTGATTCTCCTGCTCTCTTCAAGTTACAAGTTATTTTGTGGAGTAATTTTTTCAACATGTTACATTCAATTTATTTTGCTTTAGAGCGGTGTCTGTCTTTAGAATTATTGACATTTTTTTATGCCTTGTTTTTTAATGCCCAAATTAATGACGTGAACATGTTCGAGAATTTCCATTTTATGGAATAACGATTAGTAAGATTTTGTGGGTGCATACTCTCAAAAATGATCCACCAATGGATGTTATTAATTGGCCAATGTGTGTTGTGTGTGTTAACTCTGTAATGGACTAGCACCCATTACAGGTGTTGTTCCTGCCTTGTTCCCGATGATTGCCCCTAGCCAAACTGCCCTGTATAAACAGGTTAAGAAGATAAGTTGTTGGATCAATGGTTGCTGTTTATTAACATAAAAATGATTTGATATCTTTAAATAAAGTATAACCTGTTCTTATCTAATCTAATGGGTGTGCACGCTTTCACTTTATTGTTTATTCAGTTTCTCATTTGCTTAGATAAAATCAGATTTATTAAAACAAATATTACTCTATGCTCAATGAAAACTATCTTTTTAATCCACCTTTTCAAAGTTAAAAAATGTTTGTTTTGTTTCTAAACAGGACATTGCCGATCCATTCTTTGCATATTGCAAACAGCATGCAGACAGGTTTGATCGAAAGTGGAAGCGAAAAAATTACCTTGCCTTGCAGTCATATTGTAAAATGACATTGCAAGAAAGAGAAAAGCAAATTTCTTCTGAGGCACAGGTATGATAAGTATATTTGGCCTTTGTTTTGTGAGCAAAATGCATGAGTTTTATATTCAGTCTATATTTTTTGATTTACAGTGTTAGCATTTTGTATATGTAGGAGTTAAAACAACTGCTGTGCCACTGAGTATCTGAAAAGTAAACAAAATAGGTGGAGGTTAATAGAAAAATAAGTTAATTTTGTAAAAATGTCATTGCATAGAAGAAACAAGAAATGTCTACTGCATAACTGCTGTAATAAACACCTTTAAGTTTTAAGTTTGTGTTTTATAAATACAACATACAGTAAATAAAACAACAATTTACAGAAATAATTATGTATGTGTGTATATATATATATATATATATATATATATGTATATCTATATATATAATATGTGTGTGTGTTTATATGTATGCACAGACATCTGTCTGCTTAGGTAACTCAGTTTACACCAGGCACTACAACCATTAATGCACTGTTTGTAACATTGCTGACAAGCTGCATTAGCCTGGGGATCAATCACACAACAGTAATGAGAGGACATTCCATTACACAAATGAGCAACTTCAGGGGACCCTTTAAAAGGGGCAAATGCCAAAGTCACAAAAGAATTTAAATTTTTGCAGTCACAGTAAGCGATTAATTTGAGGATAGGAAGCTACCTGAAAGAACAATGCAAAAAACAAGAAACCATGTGCACTTGGAGTCTGGGAACACTGCAGTAGTGCGATGTTTGCCTATGAACACCCTAACTAATGGTTTTATCTTTTTGAGTTTCTACTTATATATTATATGGATGATATACAGTAATATTTGTAACTTGACCTACTTAAAATGTGATAAGTACCAGAATCACCATTTATTATCATTAGGATCTTTCTCATGGATATTTTATTACTAGTGGAATTTTTTAAAGATGTTGCTGTTTTTAATGTGTATTAATTAACTTCTTTGTAATTCATTATATTTCTTTCATGTAAATGTCATTTTAGGCTCGAATTACGGCCAGACTTGAACAGTATCGTACTAAAACAGAACTGGCCCGTAACACCAGACCACAAGCTTGGGTGCCAAGAGAGAAACTACCACGACCACTTACCAGCAGTGCCTCTGCAATTCGTAAGCTTATGCGCAAAGCTGAACTCATGGGAATCAGTACAGATATATTTCCAGTTGATACTTCAGATACCAGCTCCAGTGTTGATGGCAGAAGAAAACATAAACAGCCAGCCTTAACTGCAGATTTTGTGAACTATTATCTTGGTAGGAAAAAGAAATCGGTCTGTTTAATTATTGTAGCGATGTAGTAAATGTGGTAACAGAATATTTGATGTTATCATAGTTTAGATGTGATAAATATATTTGGTAATATTTTCATATTTAGTGAGCTTATGCAGCATATAACTTTCGTTTCTTTCATTCAGAAAGGAATATGAGAATGATACAAATCCAGGAAGGTATTGCAGAGCAAAAGAACCTGAAAGATAAGATGGAAAATGAGCAAGAAAAACTCCACATAGAATATAATAAGGTACTGGCACAATGCATAAATAATATGGTTTAAGGTGCTTTTCTTACATTTTGTTTTTGCATTTTTTTAAAAAATATTTTTATTCAAAGCTATTATTCAAAGTACAGTTTCCAAATTCTAAAAACCTTACCAAAATGAATTTTTATAGTGTTACCCATTTTCTTTCCACTCCCCCAAAATCACATGTTAATTGCTAAGTCTTAATTGGCCTGGTAAAATATAGCATGTACACATAGGTATGCCCTGCATTGGACTAGTTAAAGTCATATAAAAAAGTTTGGGAACCCCTCTCAGCCTGCATTACTCTACTGTCAACAAAAAAGATAACAGTGGTATGTGTTTCATTTCCTAGGAACATCTGAGCACTGGAGTGTTTTCCGAACAAAGATTTTTAGTGAAGCAGTATTTAGTTGTATGAAATTAAATCAAATGTGAAAAACTGGCTGTGCAAAAATTTGGGTACCCTTGTATGTTTACTGATTTGAATGCATGTAACTGTGCAATACTGATTACTTTCAACACCAAATTGGTTGGATTAGCTCGTTAAGCCTTGAACTTCATAGACAGGTATTTCCAATCATGAGAAAAGGTATTTAAGGTGGTCAGTTGTAAGTTGTGCTTCCCTTTGACTCTCCTCTAAAGAGTGACAGTATGGGATCCTCAAAGCAACTCTCAAAAGATCTGAAAACAAAGATTGTTCAGTATCATGGTTTAGGGGAAGGCTACAAAAAGCTATCTCAGAGGTTTAAACTGTTAGTTTCAACTGTAAGGAATGGAATCAGGAAATGGAAGGCTATAGGCACAGTTGCTTTTAAACCCAGGTCTGGAAGGCCAGAAAAAATACAGGAGCGTCATATACTCGCAGGATTATAAGAATGGTTACTGACAACCCACAGATCACCTCCAAAGACCTGCAAGAACATCCTGCTGCAGATGGTGTATCTGTACATCGTTGTACAATTCAGTGCAATTTGCACAATGAATATCTGCATGGCAGGGTGATGAGAAAGAAGCCCTTTCTACACTCACACCACAAACAGAGTCGCTTGTTGTATGCAAATGCTCATTTAGACAAGCCAGATTCATTTTGGAACAAAATGCTTTGGACTGATGAGACAAAAATTGAGTTATTTGGTCATAACAAAAAGCATTTTGCATGGTGGAAGAAGAACACTGCATTCCAAGAAAAACACCTGCTACCTACTGTCAAATTTGGTGGAGGCTCCATAATGCTGTGGGGCTGTGTTGCTGGTTCAGGGACTGGGGCCCTTGTTAAAATCGAGGGTCAGATGAATTCAACCCAATATCGACAAATTCTTCAGGATAATGTTCAAGCATCAGTCACAATTTTGAAGTTACTTAGGGGTTGGATATTCCAACAAGACAATGACCCAAAACACAGTTCGAAATCTGCAAAGGGTGAAGTACAATGTTCTGTAATGGCAGTCACAGTCTCTTCACTTGAATATCATCGAAAAATCTATGGGATGATTTGAAGCAGGCTGTCCATGCTTGGCAGCCATCAAGTTTAACTGAACTGGAGAGATTTTGTATGGAAGAATGGTCAAAAATACCTCCATCCAGAATCCAGACACTCATCAAAGTCTATAGGAGGCGTCTAGAGGCTGTTATATTTGCAAAAGGAGGCTCAACTAAGTATTGATGTAATATCTCTGTTGGGTTGCCCAAATTTATGCACCTGTCTAATTTTGTTATGATGCATATTCCATATTTTCTGTTAATCCAATAAATTTAATGTTACTGCTGAAATACTACTGGTTCCATAAGGCATGTCATATTTTAAAATGAAGTTGCTACTTTGAAAGCTCAGCCAATGATAAACAAAAATCCAAAGAATTAAGAATTCCCAAACTTTTTCATATGACTGTAGTATCTTGTACAGGGGAGGTACTTGCCATACCCTGCCTGCAGTGCTATAAAGGGCAAAGAGTTCCAGTAGATGACTGAGCGGATAGTCCTCTGGTTTCACTCTAAGCCAAATTTGATTTTAGATGGCTTTATATTTACTTTAAAACCATCCATCTGTCCATTTTCAAAGCTTTCTCAAGGCTCAACAATACCAATTGCCATTGGCCACCATCATATTTAGGCAATTGGCTCCTGGTTGCCAAAAATGTCAAACATGTATTTTGACAGTGGATCAGTAATGCCCAGTTTTTGCTCATTATGTGTAGTCATTGGATTGGTGTATAACTTGCCAGTCCTAGTTGGTTTTACAATTATTTAAAATTAAACATAAGTTGCGCTTATGTGTACTGCACTTTCTAGCTTTCATTTGTTCAAGTTAAACAGTTAACACATAGTGTAACAACTGGCTGCCGTGCAACATGTGTGAGCTGGTGAGCATAAAATGTTAAAAGGAATGTTAAAAGTCTCCTTCAGCTTAGAGAGACAAATGTGAAAGACTGAGAAATCCCACACAACCCACGGCTGCTACAAAACATCTTATATGTGGTAGTCCTTTCAAGTGTGTAAAGATGAAAGATGTTTTATCTGAAACGTACTGGAAAAAAGTCAGCAACGATGGAACTAAAGCTAAGGTGCTACAAATGTGATGACATTCAAGATTGCATTATATAACAAAGTATGCTGACTCTCAACAGTTTTCATTACATATCAGTAAAACCAGCATTCTTTTGACACATTTGTTTACATATTGCTTCTTAATTGACATTGATTGCTTCTTCAGAGTACTGCAATACTAAGAAAAATTAAACACCAAAATGTTTTACTTTTAATAAAATTTTCTTTTTATTTGAATTCAAGATGCAATGATGAATATTTTAGAAACCCAATGAAAGGAACAAGTAAAAGAAATGCTACTGAATATGTTGTAAAAAGGATGTAAAACATAAGTTGACCAAACAGAAATTACATACACAGTCATATGCTGTTATTTTACATTAAAATATGGAGGGTAGTTGCATATTTTCATTTATATTGATCCCCTGCTGAATTAGTAGGTTTTTCTCACTTACAAAGAAATTAGCAGTTTTTAATTTTTATGGTAGTTTCATTTTAATGGAGAGAGACAGAATATCAACCAAAAATCCAGAAAAAGCACATTACATAAAAGTTATAAATTGATTTGCATGTCATTGAGATAAATAAGTATATGATACCCTATAACCCAGCCAGAATTCTAGCTCCCGCAGACTGGCTATGTTCCCATGTGGCACACAGATTATAATCAATCAATTAATTATAGATAATCCTGATCTCAACTCATTATGTGTATGAAGCACACCTTTCCACAGAATCAAATTTCTTCCATTCCAACCTCGTCACCACCATGGGCAAGACCAAAGAGCTGTCAAAGGACATCAGGGACAAGATTGTAGACTTGCACAAGGCTGGAATGAGGCCTTATGGGGTGAGGATGATCATGAGAAACGTGAGGGATCAGCCCAAAACTACACAGGTGGAGCTTGTTAATGATCTGATGCAAGGTTATTATAGTTTTGCTTTTTTATATTAGTTTTTATTTCTATATTTTTTTCCTGACCTTACTTGGAAATTCAGTTTAGTTTTAGTTTTCCTTCATTGTGTATTTTTAGTTTTAGTTTAGTTTTTATTTTACAAAGACATTTCTATTTTATTTTTATATATATTAGTTTCAGTTTTAGTGATTATAATATGGTTAAAGAGCTGGATTTCAAGATTCTTTATTTGTCACATGCATAGTTATACAGGACAATACGCAGTGAAATGCATCCTGATCCGCTTATCAAAACTGTGCAAAGTTAAAACAATATCAGTGAGATTAACAAAAAAAAGTCCTAGATAGAAAGATAACAGTATAATAGTACATAATAAATAAGTAAAGTTAAGTGAAATAAAGTAGAATTAAGTGTTAAGGTGCAGTAGTACAGTGATTATTGTGCAAACGAAAGTTAGACATGTTCATAGTTAAATGACAGACCAGTTCCAAAACAAGGTAAGTGTAGACGGCATAGTACAACTTACAGTCCAGTCTAAGTATGTGGAGGGTCATGGATGAGATGGCATGTTCTGATTTAATAGTCTTATGGTTTGAGGATAGAAACTCCTTCTGAGTCTCTCTGTCCTGGCCAGGATGCTACAAAACCTTTTGCCTGATTTTAACAGATGAAACAGGCTATTGTTGGGATGAGAGGAGTCTTTGATAATCCTGAGAGCTCTGGTCCTGCATCTTCTGGTGTGTGTTCTGCATCGATGGTAGAGCTGTCCTGCAGCAGCGTTCCGCTGCATGGATCACTCTCTATAGGGTTTTACGGTCCTGAACACAGCAGTTTCCAAACCAGGATGTAATGTTCTGTGTCAGGATACTTTCCACAGCGCCAGAGTAGAAAGTCTTTAGAATCCCTGAAGAAACCCCAAACTTCCTAAGCTGTCTGAGATGGTAGAGTCTCCGCTTTGCCCTTTTGGCGGAACTTTGGCGGAACCATGTCAGGTCCTCAGAGATGTGAACTACTGTGAACTATTATGGAGTTTAGTTTTTGTGTCACAATGAAGCAGAACTGTACACTTAACAGGTTTGAATGTAATATGAATTTAATGTTAGTGGAAGCTTACTACACTACACAGCACAATTTACTATTTGGTTTTATTTTTGTCTGATAAAAACAAGCATAATCAAAACCAGGTACAGAGTATGAACAATTTTACACAATTTTATAATTTTTAAAATATTTTCTATGTTATCTGTGCTGAACAAATCTGCGCTGACTATTGGCACTTTTTTTTTTCCTTTTATTGCCCAGAATGGGCCAATTAGTATTGAAACTAGGCGAATTTTAAGGTGTGAGGGATTTTTACTCTAAATATCTACAGCACACAACATATCCTGCTCCAACGACAATGTGCTTATAATGAATGCCTTCAATATTTCATTCAAAAATCTCAAACATTAGGCTTTGTTATTTTCTACCAGCTATATTGATCTCTGATTCAATCTCAGGCACAAACAATTTATTGACAGAATTTTACAGCTGCACGCCTGGAAACATATGAAAAAAATAAGAAAAGAGATTCTACTGTGTTCTGACAGGTGTGACCATGAAAATCACGCGGGTTAAGGAAGAACAGGGCTCTTAGGCTTGAATGAGTATGCAGACCCCACCTAGCTGTATTGAGGGAAACAAAGAAAAACAAGCATGTAGTGTGAAGGTTAGGGACAGTGAGACTTGAATAGCCCACCAATAAGAACAGTAAACCTTTTAATGAGCAGAGCAAGAACAGGTAATAGGAGTGTGGACAGCCACAAAACGACAGAGACAGCATCTGAGATGAAGAACAATATATACATCATCTGAACCTGTTTATCCAGAGCATGATCACAGGAACCTGGAGCCTACCCAAACAGGTTTGGATGCAAGGCAGAAAAAATCCCTGGTATGTAATATTTATGATATGGCTGATGTTAAGAACAAAAAGAATATGATGATTTCAACTATCTGATTTGAGAGAGAGAGAAACATTGAAAAAATGGGGATAGATATTTTAAAAAATAATTCTGCTACTGGATTATTTTCACAATATCAGGTATTTTGAGCTGTGAATATGAACTAAAAAAGATAAATGAATAACTATAGAATAAATACAAAAACAAATTAGTATGTTTAGCTTTTCACCACTTGGCAGACTCTCTTCCCCCACCTACCTGTACTTCAGTAGAGACAACTCTGGAATTTTACAAGGTTTGTATCACTTCATTGTTAAACGATGTTTTTAAAGAAAAAATGATTGATCAGCAAGAATATGCTGATCTTGTATGATGACCTTGTCAGTCTCTCGATCAGTGTTTTATTTTCAAAAATCGGGAGTGGTCTCCCCCAGACTTTCTCATGTACTCAGATATGGGGATGGATATTTGAGGAGTAAACCACAAGACAATGATTATATAATGTACATTAAAGAACCCTTCACAACAAATTAAATCAAATTAATAATATATTGCACAAATATTATAAAAGTAAAGTTGAATAAATTGGACTCTGCAGCTGCATGAATAAAAAAAATCGAGTATGTATTCAGGTAAAGTACCAGTTCCGGTTAATGGGTTTGGCCCAAAAGTTAATACAGATCTACAGTTTTGGTGTAACAACCACATGAAAATTTCATCCATCTATCTAGTTCGTTTTTGAGATATTGTGTTTATATACACACACACACACTCACACAGACATAATTCCAAAAAACGGTATTTTCAGACACGGGGAGTTCTAAAATGTCAAGATTCTCAAAATGCAGAGGTCAAATTTTTTTCATGATTCATGACTTTGTCTATACTTCGTATACTTTGTGTGTGAAGTGGCAGGTAAATTACTGTCAACAAAACGCAGGCACCTGAGAAATAAACTGAAACGTTACTCACTCGTGATTTTCTGTCCATACGGTTTTTGTTGACCAGCACTTTCTGATTTCAGGCATTTGAATTACATCTTGATATACAACAAGTGCAAAGAAAGGCGGCACGTAAAACGCTTTCTATTCCACAAGCTTTACACGTGTATTCAGCTTGCTTTGTGACCGCAAATGCTGTGTGAACAGCCGCCCTCCGTCACAAGCCATTGATCACTGGATGATGGATGGCTTTCAGTTTTAGAGTTAAATGTTATAAGGGTTAAAAACTAACAGCAAGAAAATTAATTCAAAAACGAAAACTAAAATTATGTTTAGTAAATTATTTTATTTCAGTTAGTCTTTCCAGCTACTTTAATAGTTGTTTAGTTTTAGTTTCTCATTTCAGTTTTGTTAATTTTTTTATTTCAGTTTACAAAAAAGTTTTTTTAATAATAGTTTTAGTTTTGATTTTAGTTTTTGTTAGATATAATAACCTTGATCTGAAGGCATTTGGGACCACAGTTACTAAGAACACCATTGGTAACACTAGGCTGTAATGGATTGAAATCTTGCAGCGCCCGCAAGGTCCCTCTGCTCAAGAAGGCACATGTACAGTCCCAGATGTTCACTGGCAAGATTTCAATCCATGCTAATTAAGAAGTGTTTTAGCTGTAAAATCATTTCTGAACAGTTGCTTCATAAACAGAATTATACATCCCATTCCTCATAGGCTAGGTTTAAGCAAACCATGTGACACAAGGAATGGGTTTGCACAGAGCCAGAATTTTGACATGTTAGGTGATAATGCTTCAGATTAAAATGCTATAAAGTTGTAGGTAAAACAAAAGTATTTATAATTGTATAGCATCCTAATTACTTAAAATACAAGCTATTAAAAGTCAATGAGGCCTGGCGACCACTTTTAAAAGTCAGTGTTGAGTCCTATTTCTTCACAATTTGATCAAGAGAAGCCACCTACTATTTTGGCAGCAGGGAATAAATCTAGCCAGCTCATCCACACATGCTTAATTCTGGTAGTATGTCTAGGGATTCCACAATACCTGGAGGTAGATGTCCCAAACATAAAAAGAGCATGCCTGATTGAGTACAGAAAGTGACCAGGCCAGGAAAACAAATCCAGGTCCTGGGAACTATGAAGTGTTACTAACTACAAATCTGCTATACCAATATTTAACCAGGTTTAGGCTATTCTCATTTTAATAGTCAAGTTAAAACTAAAAATAAACAATGTTGATTACCCTTTTTATAAAATGATGTTGAATATTTTATACCTTTGCTTGATTGTCCTAATTTACCACTCCTTATTTTTGGTTCAAGTGTGAGTCTCTTATATATTCTGTTTTGATCTATTTATGACATATGTGAATAAGAAGATTTTCTTCTGTTAATAAATACAATGCTCAAATTATTATTGAGAGATTATTTTGTCTTTTACCATATAAGAAGTGTTTTTCTTAGATCTTTGTTTTTTATTTTACTTAGTTGTGCGAGTCTTTGGAGGACCTACAAAATATCAATGGTAATTTAAGAAATGAAGGACAGACTATGTGGACATTGCTCAGTAGCATTCTTGGACAGGTTGGTAATCTTGTATATCTTAATGATATAAAAGTATTTTTACATGTTTACACAAAATGACATCAAGGGATGTGCAAGGAATTGGGAATATTAATGGATATAAGTTGTCTTTTTTTTTTTTTTGGTAAAACCTCAAATACATTAAAAATCCAGTATCTAAACAGATTTATTCTAGTTTGAACTTCAAATAATATAATTTTATTTTCTCTTTGAGAAGATGCTGCAAAATAGATACAAAATTAGTGTCCTGGATATTTCATTTTTTGCATAGTGTTTAAATGAATTTACAAGTCTTAACACTTTTGTAGCAGAATCTGTAGGACAGGATGGTTTACACCAGATGTTTGCAGTTTCATTTCAGAAAAGGGAGAGCAGAATAAAAATAAAAAAATAGATATTAACATCAAGTAAAGTGCAAACCTTTTTTGTCACATTATATTTCCATTAAAATATTGCAGTTTTTATTCTTTGTTACAAGTGAAATTATGCAGCGTTTTTCTTTGCAACATTTGGTTTGACTTCTTGTTGTTGCATGGCCATATGTTCTCCATTGACAAGGTAGAACAGATGAAAAAGAGGTAAAAGGTATGCATTTTCTTCTGAATGTCTACATTTAGTGCATTTAGGCTTAATAGATATCTACATACATGAATATGCACTATACTATATTGATCTCGGTTGTTAAAAAGCTGGTAAACAGCAAATATATATATGGTGTACATTATAATGTACTCAAAATAAATCAGTATCATAAATGAATATGTCTGTGGTCTAATTTACAGTAACTAAAGTGGCAAGAAATCTAGTATAGTCAGAGGTTACAATGTAACATGCAATGGCCATTGGTTAAGAAAAAAAAAAACACCTGCCATACCATTCCCTGAAATTGCTTTGTAAAATCAACTTTTGAGATATGATCTCAAAAGTTTATTTTGGCTTTGTGCGTTGGTTTTCCTTCCCAAATATTTTTAAAGAAAGAAGGTATATAGAATGTCATGCCAGCTGTGATCACTGCAGGCTGGCAATGTTACTTATTTATTCAGGCCATTTTATGACTAATGAAATATACCATATCTTTGTATTGTCTCAATCTTTGCTGCACAGATCTTTTTTTTTCATATGGTTTCACATCATTACCTCATATGATGTCTCAGCTTTCATAGCAATTTTGATTTGCCTAGCCTACGTGGCATTTTTTTGAGTTTCCTGAGAAACATATCAGGTTCATATCAGGAAAGTAATACTGAAAGTGATCATTTTATAGAGTGATTAAAACATTGAAACATTCACATAGTAAAAGTAGCAGATTTAAATAGCAATATGTAATGCATCCATTATTTTCTTATCTGAATTTTTGAGAGGCCAGTTACAAAATCACTGGGCATAAGGCAGATACAGTATTAATTCAAAAACTGCTTAAAAGAGACAGCAAGACATACAACATAACACAGAGTCGCATTTGCAATCTTGTGTTCATGAAAGGTGGCAAAAATAATGACCCTGTGATTTAAGCATATATTTGCTAAAGACCTATTGCAATGCTCATTTTATGGTGCTATTTACACATCTGAGCCACTAAAAGAAAGTAAGTAAAAAAATGCTTCTGATGACATCTGAGCATGAGACACCCAGGAAATGATTGATTTAGGCTCAATATCTAGCTCAGCTGATGTCTGTGGAACTGAGTAGCCTTATTTATGAACTGAAAACTATTTTTGTATATTTTTCTTTTCAAGTGTTTTTGGTGTTGTCTGACTAATTTTTAGATTATGTATGTCCAATGGAATTAATATTTGGCTACATGGTTCAGTGATTCTTTTACTTTCATTTTAAAGTGTATTAATTGGTGTGATGTAAGAGAGCTGCTCTTAGTGTTTCCTCTCTATAACCATCCTAAGCATGCACAACCACTTTTAACAAAATGTGATTAAATTAAGCTTAATACAGAGATCTATGCTAGCACTTTTCAAAAAGGCATTATTAGGCACGATTTGTGGATTTATTGTGTATTTATTATGATTTTTTTTAATTTCTTGCTTAAAATATTTATTATTCATTTATTTTTACTCATTGGATGATTGATTTTGGTTAAACTGCAAGTTATGGCTTTCTTTTAAAGGTTCTGCAGTTTTGTTCTATATTTAAATTGAAAAAAATATGCACGTGTAAACTGTAAATGGTAAATTGTTTTAACTGGACCACACAGAACCTGACAAATATTTATATGCAATTATTTTTGTGCATCTTTTATATGTAAAATATACTGTGCATAAACACATTTAACAGTTCAGTATTCTTTTATGAAGAGCTGAATGTAACAAAATAGCCCAATTTTCTTGCTATTGTTTGTAGAGAATTTTTAGCCGCCTTTTGCTTATTTTCTTTGTATGTATGTATGTATGTATGTGTGAAAGATGATGTTTACAAATAGTACCCTATGTATTTTACCTTTTGATAACCTAAAACTAAACCAAGACCCCCAAGTACATCTTCTGGTAAAGCCTTAAGAATTCTGCAGTAGGATTCATTTGCACAGCTTGCATGACATTTTTTTTCCAGTTGGCTGAACAGATGTAGGCCCATAGGGCCGTAGAGAAATGACTTTGATAGATGGTTGCTGTCTCAGGAGCTAGCATGCCACAGATTAGTGGAAACCTAAAGAGAATCTTGTCTGCTTTGTGAAGAGTTGGGCCCAATAAGATAATTTTTCTAATTAACCTATGGAGCACCAATGTAGCAGGATACTGAGGAAAATAAACTGCCTCAATATACTTTCCTCAAGGATAGTGTTTTTCTTTCCCCCTAAACCAACTTGTCCTTGTCTGTCACTTTCAAAACTCTATACAAGTAGGGTGGAAATGTATTTTTTTTAACTTTTCTCATGCAATTTGTAGCATGTACTGTATGTTTTCTATATAAACATACAGTTTATATACTCGTATCTTGTCATTTTGTTTTTCTGCACTAAACCTGGGGATTAATATGTGTGTCCTTATATTTTAAGCGGTTTTAAAATCATGTTTAGAACCAATATCTGCTGAACAAATATTTATTGATTGAGTTTATCATTCAACCTAGTTCAACTCATTAACAGAGCTAATTTTTACTGACACCAAATACATGCATCAGTATTGTGTACCTAGTGTAATGGTTACTGGCATAACAATTAAGTGGTATCATCCTTCACCTTTCATTTGCTTTATTTTTATTGTTTCTCTTTCCTCCATCTGTAAGTTATCTTCCTATAATACAGTATGATGCCCAGAGTCAAATTATCTGGACTATTGTATATGTTTACACAATAATTTTGGTGAGATAATTTTGTGGATTATACTGTATATGCAGGAAATACTGAATAAAAAAACATATTTACAGTTATGGAATCAATGAATGTTAAAACATCTCCATCCTCCGCCACTGAGCTAAGTCTAATTAAGGTGGCATTTAAGGTGTTTTCACACCTTGTTCATTTGGGTCTAGTTTTTTGAAATCTGACGCCTTTTCCCTGAAAGTCCGGTTCATTTATGTGAATGTGAAAATGCCAATTGCACTCTGATGTGGACCAAAACAACTGTACCAAGACTCTTTGAAAAGGGTGGTCTTGGTGCCTTACCAATCGAACCCTAGAGCAGTTCACATGAGATCTGATTGTAATATGGCACATAACTGATTTCACTACATGAAATTCTGTGCATTTTGTGTGACATTTTGTGTATTGTGGTAATCATTCTGGGCGTCTGCTGTCGGTAATTGGGGAATTTCATTCATAGTGTAATGAGTCGAGGATTCATATGGAGCATTAAAAACAAATCATAAAAAATATTCACACAGTTACAAATATAAGACAGGTTGCATAAAATAACTTGTACAATTGCACAGTCAGAGTATCACTTGATTCAGTCTCAGTCTCTTGCATGGGTCAGACAGCAGTTGACCATGTTTTAAAACAAAACAAAAAAAGATTGGTGTAAATTTACTTGTGATTGGGTCAACCAGAACACATACAGAAGAGGCAGGAAGCAAACAGCAATTCCCTATGAAACTACTATATCAAATATGTTATTCTTAACACCATTTATACACCATATGCACAGGTGGGGCATCATCTTAGTACACACACCCAACATTGACATGTTAGTCAGTGTTAATCAGTCAGTCAGTCATTTTCCAACCCTCTATATCCTAACACAGGGTCACGGGGGTCTGCTGGAGCGAATCCCAGCCAACACAGGGCTCAAGGCAGGAACAAATCCCGGGCAGGGCGCCAGCCCACCACAGGGCACACACACACCCACACATCAAACACACACTAGGGACAATTTAGGATCGCCAGTGCACCTAACATGCATGTCTTTGGACTGTGGGAGGAAACCGGAGCACCTGGAGGAAACCCACGCAGACACAGGGAGAACATGTAAACTCTAAGCAGGGAGGACCTGGGAAGCGAACCCAGATCTCCTAACTGCGAGGCCTGCGCCTCCATGCTGCCGCCAATGTTAATCAACCATTCCAAAATAAACATTAATAACAAATATGTACAAGAGTTAAGACGACAGATGTGATTTGAAACTAAATTGTGGCTACTGGTGAGTAAATGCACAACATCATACAGTTCAATTAAATTGCTTTATAAGTCTACTGTCATAGATGCATGAAGCACATCAGTGTATGCCATCAGCAGAGCTTGTCTTTTGTTGTACACAGGCTATTTAAAATGTGTTCTTCGGATTATAAACATAATTTTCAAATAGCCTTTCATTTAATAATTATAGAAAATCCAGTGGTGCACAAATATCCATTATGATATTTTTTTCCCAAAGTCCACAACGCACCCATGGGATATTTACTAATATGTTTAGTTCACTTTAAAGTTTAAAGTGTGAAACACAAAAAACTGGTAATTGGAACAAAGCTAACAAATTTGTAAGTGTGTAAATGCTTTTAGACTCAACTATATGTCTCAAGGAGCAGCCTCACAGTTCAAGAACTGGGATCAAATCCTAACCTGACAAATGTTTTTGTGGACTTTGCAACCTTTCCTAAACAGTATTTTATATGTTATGTTATCAGAAAAGCAGTAATTTGCTTTTCATCAGTCATGAAAAAAAGAGTTACTGGAAGCATGTCTGTTTATAAGCTGTTTTCCCCACATGAAATGGAGCAGGTATAAGAGGCGATGACAGTGTTTTTCTTAACTCGTTACCACTGACAACCTTACTCAGACCACCACTGAATATAAAATGTATGACATCGCACAACCATATTTAATTTTGATTAACTGCAAGCCTTTCAGATAATCAGGAATCAAGTCAAGTCAAGTTGGGGAGCATGCACTGGTACAGTGCGTTGCCGCACCCACTACACAACAAAATAACTCTGGATCCCAGTTTGCAACCCACCAGGCAGACACGCGGTCCAGTCCCACCCTCCGGAAATGACCCTTTATCTGCCACAGCCAGGTGTTATGTGGGCGACCCCTTGGCCTGGTCCAGCCACTCGGGTCCCCAATAATGAGGATCTTACGAGCCGGATCACCCTTGGGTAAATGCGCCACATGGCCGTAGTGCCGTAACTGACGCTCCCTTACAATGCAGGTAATGTGCCTCATTCAGGACTCCATGAGCAACTGCTCATTTGACACCAACGGTACCCAAGGATTTTCCAGAAAGACACAGTACCAAAGGAGTCCAGTCTTCATCTCTGGTAACTGGATAGCATCCATGTCTCGCAACCATATAGCAAGACAGGAAGCACCAAAGACTTGGACCTTCGTCCTTTTGCATAGATATCGGGAGCGCCACACACCCCTTTCCTGCGACCTCATGACCCCCCCATGCTCTCCCAATCTGTCAACTGACTTCATAGGAAGAGTCACCAGAGACATGAATGTCACTGCCAAGGTAAATAAACCTCTCAACAAGGTCAACACTCTCTCCGCAAACAGACACACTGCTGATGGCTGTGCCCAAGATGTCATTAAAGGCCAGGATCTTGGTTTTTATCCAGGACACTCGCAAGCCCAGACACTCAGACTCCTCACTCAGTCCCTCGAGTGCCCAGAGCCTCCATTGACTCCGCGAAGATCACAGCATCGTCAGCAAAGTCAAGATCCATGAATCTTTCTTCACCAACAGATGCCCCACAACCGCTGGACCCCACAACTTGCCCAACACCCAGTCCATACAAGCATTGAACAGAGTAGGAGCAAGAACACACCCCTGACGAACCCCAGAATCAACTGGGAAAAACGCAGAGGTCCTGCCTCCACTCTGCACAGCACTCACAGTACCAGTGTACAGGCTAGCCATGATATCCAGCCATCTCGAGGGAAACCCAGGAACCCTCAGGATGTCCCACAGGGCAGCTCGATCAACTGAGTCGAACGCTTTGCGAAAATCGACAAAGGCTGCAAAGAAACTCTGCCGATATTCGCGTTTGTGCTCCATGAGAACCCTCAGTGCCAGGATGCGGTCGATGGTAGACTTCTTAGGCGTAAAACCAGACTGTTCCGGTCGCTGGTAGGTGAGCAAGTGATCATGTATCCTATTGAGGACGACCCTAGCAAGGACCTTACCCGGCACCGAGAGCAGTGTTATCCCCCTGTAGTTGCTGCAATCCAGGCGATCACCCTTCCCTTTCCAGATAGGGACGACAATCCCGTTTTCCAGTCAGTTGGGATGATGCCAGTCTCCCAAATGGAAGCAAAGATTGCTTGCAATGCCAGGATGACAGCCTTACCACCAGCCTGGAGAAGTTCACGCTGGATATCACAGATCCCCCCAACCCCACCCCTTAGCTTGTTCACTACCTGTGCAACCTCAGTGAGATTGAGTGGTTCACAGATAATTGGAGGATCAGCCCTAAGAACTGTGGACCCAGAGATATCCAGCATCCCAGCCGGAGGATCAGCTTTGAACAACTGCTGAAAGTAGCCAGCCCAGCGGGTCACAACTGCAGTGTCATCCATTAGGACCGTTCCATCAGCTGCCCTGACTTCGATTCTCCAATGAACAGATTCAGATGTGTGTAATGCTTCGATTCCTTTGTAAGCAGGACGTGGGTTGCTAGACCACAGATGGTGTGTCACTTGCTCACAGATTCCTCTAACAAATGCCTCTTTATCTGCCCTCAGAGCCCTTGCAGCCATCCTTCTCAGTTCCCGGTACAGACCAGAGTTGCCATTGAGCCGTGCGCTGCGACTCCTCTCGATGATATCCAAGTTGCCCTGCGAGATGAAACACCTCCTTCTGGGAACACCGGTAACGCCAACACAACCCTCAGCAACCTTCAGGGTCTTGTCACGGAAGGTCTACCACATCACATTAGGCATTAGGCCAAGTCCAGGATCATTTTCCTAGTAGGTGGTAACCTACTGGACCTAAGCTGGATCCTAAGAGTAGCAACAACAAGTCTATGGTTAGAATTCACAAACTGGGCACTTCTGTAGATCAAGCAGTTTTGCAAGAGCCTCCAGTGTCTGCCCACGAAGATGTGATTGATCTCTTTCACCGCACCACCAGTATTGGAGTACCAAATCCAACGATGTGGTTCAGGGCGCTGGAACCAGGATCCAGCGATTCACAGCCCCTGACCTTTTGCAAAGTCAAGAAACATGGAGCCACTTTCACCACGGTCACCAGACCCATGGGGACCGAGACAATCCTCATAGCCAGCCCTGTCAGTGCCAGTGGTTGCATTGAAGTCACCCATGACCAGAGGAGTGTCACCTTGTGGGCACCAATCAACCACCGAGCGAAGCTGCGAATAAAATGTCTCCCTCGCTGAGACATCACTCACCGCGGTCGGAGCATACACTGAGACAACAGACAAGGCACCCAGGGAGTGCTGTAATCTGAGTCCCATAATACGCTTGTTGAAAGGAGTGACATTGGACACCATCAGAAGAAGCCAATCTGCTACAGCAACAGCTACTCCACGAGTATACCAGCCATCAGACAGACCAGACCTATAAAAGGTGTATCCACCTACAGAGGTTTGGCCAGTCCCCGGTCTGCGCACCCCAGAGAGTGCCGCCACTTAAATTTGGATTTTACTCAGCTCCTCTGACAGCAGAGGAAGATGATCATCTTGCCGGAGAGACAAGACGTTCCATGCGCCCACCTGTATGGGCCGCCTCAAATTGGAATGATACCCCATTTATTTACTTAGGGAAGAACTATGTTAAATGATAGCATGTGTACACTCAATCCTTATTGTGGTTCCATTTTAGACATAACTCCTGTTAGTTCAGATACTCAGCCCACTAAAGCATGAAAATATCATCATCTTGCTTTTTGCAGCTATTACCGAGAAAAACAGACTGCAAGAGCTACTTTTTATTCTGTACAACAGATGCAAGGTTAAGCTTATGTTCATGAGAAACACATAAAAATCTATAAAAATATGTTTCTTAATAGGTTGGAGAAACCACACCTAACAAATTCCACACTCCTTTCTCACTTATTTGTCAAATTTATGTAGTAGACAAGAAAATAATAAAGGGGGTATACAAAGTAACTGGTTTGAAAGCAGGTGCACACTTTTTTTGTATTCCTGCTATTGTCAGCAGTTTGTGAATAAACCTCAATTTTTCATCTGTGTACTTCAGCTGTACAATTATTGCAATTAGATGTTTAAGTAGATATTTAAATTTAAGATTCTCATTTCATTTTTTTTATTTTTAGTTTTTAATTGGTATTTCTCTTATTGAAATTATATGCATAAATAAGCAGACAATACAGCATATTACATAATTAATTCCACATTTTCTTTAAAATGTTAGAAGCTGAATTACCCAGCAATTTTGAAAACTCCTAAAGAAAGAAAGCCAAGTAAGAAGGAGGGAGGAGCTCAAAAGTCATCATCACTCCCAGCAGTACTTTACAGGTAAGTGAAATATATCTGTCAATATGTGAATAATAAATAGGTGCTCAGATAGTTTTTCCCCATACTGTTTAAAATCTCTCAATATTTTTTTTTCCTTTTTATACTGTATTAGCTAATATTTTAAATTGTATGTCTGTACTACTTTAGCCAGGATCACATGTACTGTATACAATGGTTGATTGGTTTTAAGAACTTTATTTGTTTACATGAATAAAAGCGATGTCCCCTAAATCGTGCAAGCTGTGCTTGTTAATGGGCCAATTAATGGAAGAAATAAAATGGCATTAAGCTCATAGCTTTTACTTTTCCAAAGAAACAAAATCTCTTTCAACCAAATATTTCTTTGTTGTATGTGAAATTGTTATTCAAACCAGTTTTTCTCATTTTATTTCCACCTTTTCATCATATTGTCAAAAAACCTGTCAAGTGCAATATTTTGTATCTGTAAATATGCGGCCAGTGGAACCTTATTAATCTCTGCTAAGGGAGCATTTCAAGTACAATTGGGCAAAAGCCCAGTATATTTTGTTGAAGAGAAATAATTGTACTGTAGAGTTCTGTTCTCTCTGTGTGTTGTATTTGTGATTTCTTTTTGTGGTCAAATTTGTATGAATAGAATAAATAAACAAACAGATTGGCTGTAATCGGGTAATTAGCTTCAGGTAATCCACCTAAAGCTAAGCATATTTGGGCTTGGCCATTATTTAGATGGGAGACCAACCAGGAAAGCTTGAGTTGCTGCTGGAAGAAGTTCTTATGAGGCCATCAGGGGGCGCTTAGTCTGTGATCTGTGTGTGGATCAAATGACCCAGTGCAGTAACAGGGACCCTGTATTGAAAAAATGATGCCTCCTTCAGATGAAAAGTAAAACTGAGGTCCTGACTATCTGTACTGTAGTAAAGATCCCTGGGTATCTTTTGGAAAGAGTAGGGTTTCTCCTGATGTCGTGTATACTATGCCTATTATGGCCTTGTCCATTTTGGCCCCTAAATTAGCTATCTCTATGTCTAATACCCCTTCACTACCTAAAATGGAATGTGGGGTGAGCAGACTGTTTCAAAATTGACCACAGTGGCATTATCCAGATGGATGCTGCACATTGGTGGTGGTTGAAATGGCTCCCCATTGTCAATGTGTGCTTTGGCACGTTGAAAAAGCAATATGTAAATGAAACTAATGATATTGTTACAATTCCTAAAAAGTTGGAACGCTGTGTAAAATGTAAAAAAAAACAGAATGCATTGATTCGTAAATCTCATAAACCCGTATTTTTTTCACGATATAACATCGAAAACATATCAAATGTTTAAATTGAGAAAATGAACCATTGTAAGAAAAGAACAAAGTAATTTTGAATTTGATGGCACCAACACAAAACAAAAAAAGTTGACACAGGGCAATGTTTACCACAGTGTAGCATCCCCTCTTCTTTTAGCAACAGTCCGTAAGCATCTAGGAACTAAGGAGACCAGTTGCTGGACTTTTAGGAAGAGGAATTTTGTCCCATTCTTGTCTGATATAGGATTCTAATTTCTCAACAGTCTGTTTCATTTTGTGCCAAATGTTTTTAATTGGTGAAAGGTCTGGAATAAAGGCAGGCCAATTCAGCACCTGGGGCCTCATGTATAACGCCGTGCGTAGAATTCACACTATAACATGGCGTAAGCACAAAAGCCGAAATGTGCTTATGCACAGAAAAATCCAGATGCAGGAATCTGTGCGTAATCCAATTTCCACGTTCTTCCGCTACATAAATCCCGGTCAGCGTGAAAACTAACGCTTGTGCACGCGCCTTATGTCCCGCCCCAACTCCTCCCAGAATTACACCTCTTTGAATATGCAAATCAATATAAATCGCCCTTAAGCTCAGCCTTCTGTGAAAAGACAATGGGAAAAGCACGGGGGAAAATATAAGAATTTCAGCGAATACCAAGTGGAGGCAAAGGAAAAACATACTATTTGTTTAATTAAACCGTGGTATAATCAACAAAAGGAAGTTGATCGAGTGACATAGCGTGTTGGAGAAACTTGAAAGCTCAGATATCAAAGTCACCGTGAAAAGGTGAGTCGTAGCCCACCGTCTGAGTGTCATATGAAAGCTTATTAGGGTACAAACAAAAAAAAATAGGCACACAGTGGGAAAAAAGCACAAAATATCAACTTCAATCTCGAAATTTCCACTTTAATCACGTAGTTTATTTTGTCATTAAAGTAGAACATCATAAACGTCATCTTAAAATCGTTTAATTTACTAGTATCTCAAATCCCATGGTAATTAAAGTATCATGTTAAATGCTTTGTTTTGTATTTGATCTTCTATGTGCTCTATGTGTGTGAATCACTACTTGCTTCTTAAACCGGCTCTCTTCCTCCGACGGGACACAGAATCCATTACATTCGTGATATTACAGCTCTCTGAATAACTAAAATACTGAGATGTATGCGTGATATCATTTTCATGATGATAGGAGTTAAAGCACGTTATTAAACATGGGTTTCACGGCGCAGTGATTGTGTGCGACCTTCGATGAAATTATTTATTGCAGCAGTACTTATGGGCGGCTATAGGCAGAGAAAGAATCGGTGGCCCATTTGCCCGCCAATGTCGATATGGTATCTTATGCACGGCGGATGGCCACGCCCGTTGCGGACACTGCATAGCCGCCTCGCGCTCATGATACAAGCGTTTAACTTTTGTCGAAATTTGCCACTGCGTTTTTAGCTGTGTCGTTATTTTCTCTTTCTGTTTTATATTCACTATATATTGGCGTGGCCGCCCCTGCAGTTCTTGCTTTTCTTTCTCCAAGTAACCGATCACCACACAATCAGCTCTGTAATAGACGTTAAGCCATCTGTAAGCTCAGAGCGCCGATTCTTCAAAACGTTTAAGGAACATTGAACTATCTTCGTAGTACATGTTTAATTATTCTATCCTTCACGCCAGTCCCAGTGAATATGGATTATTTATATGAAGTTAAAGTTTTACCCGTATAATATAATAAACATATTTTGCTGCATTTCATCTTAAAAATGATATCGTCATCATATGTAAATACGCTTATTATAAAGTGGCTTAGGTTGTGCAATATTATAACTGTAGTGCAAGTTTACAGTGAGGTAAAGTACAAACAGTTCTACAAGGAGCACTTGATTGAGTGCGTTTATAGTTCTTGGGATGAAACTGTTTCTGAACCGCGAGGTCCGTACAGGAAAGGCTTTGAAACGTTTTGCCGTAGCTAAGGTGGCGTGTGCTTGATGCTGTATATCGATAATTCTCTTTCCGATTAGCTGCTGCTGTGAGTCACACTCAGATACAGTGATATAAATACTCCGAGTGGTGCAGTGAGAGTAATATGGAAAAAGATGATCCGCTGTGGCAACTCCTAACGGGAGCAGCTGAAAGAAGAAGAAGAAGGAGGTGCAGTGAGAGTAACAACGCTAAAGCAGTTATGGTATTTGGAATACTATGGCAATTCCCTGGACCATTATATTGTTACAAGTTAATTACAATCAGATGCATTACACTAATAAACAATATGCGGTTAGTTTCAGTGTATTTATAAAGCCGCGTCAGGAAAATAAATAGTAACCACACAGGAACAGTAGCATTGCTTTGACGCTGGGTGCCGCCAGTCTGCAAAACCGAGCGGAGAACTTGTGTACGACAAGGTATGAGGTACCGTGGAAAAGTGCGTGGCTTTACGCCAAGTGTAGGTTTTATACATCGCGATTTGAACGTGGAAAAGTTCTTACGCAACATTTCAGTGCATACGCACCGTTTGTACATGAGGCCCCTGGTCTCTTCTACTACGAGGCCATGTTGTTGTAATAGATGCATTATGAGGTTTAGCATTGTCTTCCTGATAAATGCAAGGCCTCCCTGAAAAAGACGTCATCTGGATTGCAACATATGTTGCTGTAAAACCTGTACATACCTTTCAGCATTGATGGTGCTTTTCCAGATGTGCAGGATGCCAGTTCCATAGGCACTAATGCACCCCCATACCATTAGAGATCCAGGCTTTTGAACTGAGCGCTGATAGCAAGCCGGACGGGCCCTCTCCTCTTTAGCCTGGAGGACATGGCGTCCATGTTTTCCAAAATTTCAAATTTTGATTTGTCTGACCACAGAACAGTTTTCCACTTTGCCTCAGTCCATTTTAAATGAACTTTGGCCCAGATGAGAGAACAGTATTTCTGGATCATGTTCACATATGACATCTTCTTTGCATGATAGAGCTTTAACTTGCATTTGTGAATGGCACGGCAAACTGTGTTTATAGACAACAATTTCTGGAAGAGTTCCTGAGCCCATGCAGTTATTTCTATGACAGAGTCATGCCTGTTTTTAATGCAGTGCCGCCTGAAGGCCCGATGACCACGAGCATCCAATATTGATGTACAGCCTTATCCCTTACACACAGACATGTCTTCAGATTTTCAGAATCTTTTGATGATATTACGTACTGTAGATGATGAGATAAAGTATTTGCAATTTTACATTAAGAAACATCATTCTGAAATTGTTCCACAATTTGTAGACACAGTTTTTTACAGATTGGTGAAACCTCTGCCCATCTTTACTTCTGAGTGACTCTGCCTCTCTAAGATGCCATTTATATAGCCAATCATGTTACTGACCTGTTGTCAGGTAGCCTAATTAGTTACAAAATGTTCCTCCAGCTGTTTCTTTTTAGTACCACTTACTTTTCCAGGGTTTTGTTGCCCCTGTCGCAACTTTTTGAAACGTGTTGCTGTCATCAGATTCAAAATGAGCTGATATTTTTCATTAAATAGTGTAGCTGCATTTATCCAAAATTACCAAAGTTCTGCAACTTTTAGTTTTCTTCATAGGATGATTCAAATTCCAGTGTGATGTGTGTTCAAGTAATTCTACATACAAAGTCTTTGTTTTAAAGGTTTACTAATACTTCATTAATAGAGGAAAATTGGTATTAAAGAAATGAAAAGTTCTAGTTTTATGAAAAGTTCTCTTTAAGGCTTATACTCGTATAACTTGTTTAATTTCTTTAAGTTTGGTCATACAGTTGTACTTAAAGCACGTTAAGCAAATTAGACACATTAGACACAGTGGGGAAACTGTATGCCATCTCCTATCTGCAAACATATGTAATAGTCCATGCTAGCAGTACGACTATTTACTGACTGGCTTAATTATCACTGTGTTCTACAGATATAGCTAAGAAAGTTCTATCTCATGTTAACTTACAGGGGGTAAAAGGCTATACCATATTCTAGGTAGCTATAAGGAAATTATATACTATTATTGAAATTAAAAAAACACTTTATGAATTTAACATTAAACATTAACTTTCTAAGATTGGCTCTTACAAATAGTAAAATGTCTCACTTTCAACATTTGATATGTTTTTTATGTTCTATTGTGAATAAAATATGAGTCTATGAGATTTGCAAATCCATTGCATTGTGTTTTTATTTACGTTTTACAAAGTGTTCCAACTTTTTTGGATTTGGGGTGTGATGGTGTGGGTCCTACACCATGCTCTCTCTCCCAGTTTTCGGAGCCTCTTGAACCTGATACTGTCGATAATGTAACCGGATGAGTGTGGCAAATGGGAACTAAACACTCTAGGCTTTGGGCTGGTGGATAAGTGTTAAGTGCGTTTATTAAAACAGTCCAAAAACAAGTGTCCAAATAAATAGTGCAGTGTTTCAGAACAGTCCATAAATAATCCATAAAAATAATGCAATAAATCCCATTAAAACGAGGTTAAAATCCACTGGCAGGAACTGTTCTTTTCTAAAAAACCTGGTGCTCTTTCCTTTTATCTGGCGGCTCCTCTGCTTATCCTTCATGGGCCTCGCAGCAGAGGAGTCTCCCTGTCCGATGGTTACAGCCGCCCTTCCTCAGGTCTGGTTGCCTTCCATCCCATGCCTACATACAGGCTTCCATGCCGGACCGAGACTCACGTTGGAGCTGTCTACCCAAGCATCCTTGACCCCTGCTGCCTCCCTGGAATTACGCAGCGAGCCGTCCACCTTCCTGGTCACTCCCACTCCTCTGTGTAGCTCAGCAGGAGCAACCAATTCCGATTGTCTCCCCAAGTGTCAGCTACACACTCCTTCCGGGGCTGTCCTCCCAGCTGCCTGCCTTCACTCTCACGAGCCTGCTCTTTTAAAATGGCTCAGCTGGCTTCCACACTGGCTGTTTGCCTTCTTCTTCTTCTCTTCACTAACCTCTGTTCTGTGTTTTCTTTCCATCTTTTCACTTTTCTTTTTTCCTAGCACTTGCACTTCTCCCTTTTAAAAGTGGGAATGTGGCGCAGGTGTGCTGATTAGCAGCTTCCGGCATCATTTACGGCCATGGGCGGTTCCACACCTTTGCACTAAAGTGCAGGACTGCCTGGTTTGCGCCTGGGAACTGCTCTCGCCACGTTGCCACGCCCCCCTCCTTAGAGTCACAAGTACGGTGATTAATTATTTAAAATGGCAATCAGCCGCGGACATCACTTTACAATATTGGGTTGTATATTGATTGATTCAAAGATATGTTAAAATAAAATAGGGCAACATCCCCCTCTGTCAACAACAGAAACAGATGTGGAGTCGATGAATAAAGTGGTTTTTGTACCTCATGGAGGTGAATGCGGGCACAACAAAAAGAAAGAACAAAGCATGGGAAAATGAAAACACTTCATGGAGCAACACTAACTAGCCCTTGAAACAAACAGTGGATAGCAGAGTTTGAAGAGTTGTTGACTTGGGACACTGAGAGCTCAAGGAGGGCAAGAAGAATGAAGATGTCTGGACTGAAGGAGTTGCAAGTCCAGGAAGCTTCCAGCGGGAGGCTGATAGTGACTCTGTGATGGTAGCAGTTATAAGATGTCTGCATTGGGTAAGAGAAAAAGAAGAAGAGCCCAGGAGGAGGAGGAGGAGATATCCCCACCTGAATAAATCTGTATTGAATGTTTGATTGATGGTCTTTTATAATTCCAGAGAAATAAAGAAAAAAGAGACTTAATAGTGGTCCAGTACATAGAGCAAACGTGATTCTCAAATGAGAATACATGTCTGGGGACAACTCGTTAAAAAGTCTGTAGTGAATAGTGGCGAAATCTGCTGCTGTAAAGGTTACACCCACAAGGCTTCTTCCTAAAACACCTGTCCCCAATTCCTTCAGTTTGTGAACTTTAAACTGCTATGGATTTAAGGGGAGAGCAAAACAAAACCAACAAATAACTTGATGCTTAAGAAAAAATAAAGAGCTAAAATTGCTGTTATCCATTATAGGTCTCAGTAGCAGAAGGTAACTGAAGCTTATTAATTCATTTGTACACTGTAATAAGTGAAGTAATAAAAGAGACATGCAGATACATGCATTTGAGAAATGCTTCTGTCTGCTATGATATCCTTCTGTCATTTTGACTATTGCATCACTATATTGTGCAGCAATGGCAAACAGAGTTTAAGTAAGTATTGTCATCTGTGTATTTACTATGTGTTAATGTGCTGCTGCTGTATTCTGGCATTGCATATTTGCATTTCCAATTTAGACAATAAAGTTAACTTCTTTAAATTATTAGATATGCATTCAGAAGTTGTGCATCCAATTTTTTGCAAAATTCATTCATGGCTGTCTCCAAACATACATATTATGCATATAGTTAAGTGAGACTAGGAGGAAGGGACCTGTAAAATTAATAATATACATTAAGTGGTGTAAATAGGATATCCACTGCTGCAACCGTTCCAAAAATTCAGTTGTAAATCAAAAATAAATGTGGTGGATCCTATTGTACTCTCTTCACCGGGGCCCAACCCAACCCCTCAGAGCCCCTACATTCCTGAATAACACTAACAGTCAGCTTCTAGAGAACCTAGGAGATGACCCAAGGTAGGGTCAAAGAGAAAGCAAAAAAAAAAAAAAAAACCAACAACGCATCAGATATCAAAAAGCATGCAAAGGGAGCCCGAAATACAGAAGCAATTCATAAAATGGAAAAGACACAACACTAATAAAACTAATAACAATGATAGTGGTGAGAATTTCAAAGTCACCAGTACATTAGAAGACATTTGATTTTTAAATAAACACTTGCAGACATAAGTAAGCATTAGCATTGATTTCGAAGTCCATCTGTGAAGAGTCTGGAGAAGAGCCTGCGTCATCCACAGACAGGTGGTCACAATAGCAGGACTGCTAGAAATAACTATGGTGACAGCCCATTGAAGAATTCTAACCTGAAGATGGAGACTATTATGATGGCAAGGTGAACAATCATTCAGATAGTTTCAAAGCTTTGTTTGTCTTAGCTGAAGTGGCATAAAAAAACGTGATGATCCCAAAAGAGAGTTTGAGACACACAGGAAGTACCAAAAAAAGGTGTAACTCTTATTTCTCTCATCCTCCTAATCACACTTTGTACTGAAGCTACCATTGCAAGAAAAGCATTGAATGAAAAGTGAAAAGAACATAGTTAAACAGCTATCAGCAACATTTGAAGCATAATTCCTTTGCTTATTCTTACATTGTTGTGTTGCACATTAGTTTTATGTGTACTCTTAACTTTCTAGACAAAGTTTAAAGTCTGTTTAGAAGTTTCTTTATTTTTTTAAAGGAACTGTCCAAAAATAAAATAATTTTGAACTGTTTTGTTATAGCACTCGATAGCTTTACTTTGAATAAATCTTTTTGCATCCATAGTTAAAATATTTTGTGATTAACTGCTGATAATTAACCTGTGGTTGAACTCAGCCAGGCTCTGGTGAAAATGGTGAAATCATCAATACAGCCCAGCACAACTTTTCTAAAACGTGGAAGATCAATTTCTAACAGACTTTTGAACTAGCATGGCCTCATTTATTATTTTTGATACAACATTCTCCAGAATTGATATAGTAAGTTAGTTTGACATGTTGCTGTGATACACAGTAGTGTAACTACATTATTATAATGTCCTGTCATAAGTGCCTCAGTTATTAATATGCATTATTTGCTTTCTAAATATGGGACTTAGACATCTCTATGATATAGCATTTCAGAGTTAAAATCCTGCTGTATTTTGGATAGTTGGTTTAGAAGTGTTGCGTGTGTAGCAGTGGAAAAACATTTGAACAAATAGTTACTGTGTGCTTAAATGGCCGAGCCTGTGTTAAACTCATTGATGCCCTCACTTTTATTTAGATTGCCAATTTCCACAATTCATTCAACAGAATTTTTTTAAATTAAAAATTAAACCTTCCTTACATAATCAAGGCCTATATCCTAAGGTCTCTGTGGTGAAATATAAATACTGTATATGACACATGAAGTATCAATGTGAGCGTTTCATGTAAATATTACATCTGGATATAAGATCATCTGCACTTTATTACTCTGATGTCTTCAATTTGCTTAAATTATAAAGGACATTTGGAGCAATGAGAGGTATGCAATCCTAGAAGTGTCATCAGGAGTTCAGATGGATGGCTGTAAAATTGTTTTGAATGTGTAAGACTGCCATTCATATTAAATTATTTTAATAATTCTGTATACCATGTGATATTAGTATTATTGTTAGGGTATGCAACTATTTTCTACAATCATTTGTAATGCTAAAATAAAAACTGGATAATGAACCATATGTACTGGTTTCTTGTCAGGAAACATAGTGAAATATATATCTGCATGCACATCTTTTTATTGTATTTAACACTTGACAAAAGTTTTCTTTTGAAGTCACAAAATTGCAGCTTCTTTATTTATATAGCACTTAACCTTGGTAGGTGACATTCTAAAAATATTTACATGTACATTGCAACCTAGTGAAACCAAAGTCTGTCTGTGGTTATTTCATAAATACTAAGTAAAATAAAATTCATTCTTAAAACTGAAACACTTCTTTTTCCTTTTTGTATTTTACAAGTATACAATATGTTAACCAGTGTACAACAATGTCTTATAATAGTTAGCAAGGTTTGGAACCCAGTAACCATGAAACTCACTTTAAAAAGAAACCTTTCAGGTAAAAGGAACTGTTCTACTGTTTCTGCCTTGTTAGTTTTAGTCTGTGCTATCTAAAATTTTGTTTGATTTGAAGTTTATCTCTAGATGGTTAGTATTTGAGAAGAGTGTGCTCCCATCCTCAAATACAGAAGACTGTAATTTCCATTCTTCACTGTTTTGCTAGTCTCTGTATAAAATTGCTTAAATATTATGGAAATGTTTAATTTTAATGAACTTTTCACAAAAGTCAAGATGATACTGTACAAGTATATTTGTAGACATTTTTCATTCATTTGAACTTAAAAAAAAATGCTAATGCAAGCCTGGAAGCTTTGTAACAAATAGGCTCAGTTTAATAATATCTTCCCTGCCAGCTGTGGAATTTGCAAGAAGAACCAGGATCAGCATCTTCTACTGCTATGTGATACCTGCAAGCTGCATTATCATCTTGGCTGCCTTGATCCACCTCTTACAAGAATGCCAAAGAAGACAAAAAATAGTTACTGGTAAGCCTAAGGTTCACTTCACTAATCTGTGTGTATTAGTATTTATATATATATATATATATATATATATATATATATATATATCTATATATATATATATATATCTATATATATATATATATATATATC
>JANRMT010062842.1:3915487-3934853 GCA_026402145.1 Polypterus bichir lapradei | reverse complement strand
TATATATATCTATATCTATATATCTATATATATATATATATATCTATATATCTATATATATATATATATATATATATATATCAAGTTTTTGCAAATGAGATATTAAGATTCCTGCTGATGTGTTCTTTTAATATTTGTGTACATCATCTTATGTTTAATATTTTGCTCTCAGTAATCTAAATATATAGTCCTCTGTAGGAGCACAGAAAAAGGCAAATGTAAGAGTTGTGCTTTAAATTAAAATTGTGTTATGGTTTAAAGAAAAAATGACATGTTGCAGAATCTTTGGTAGGCTCTGCAATCCAAGTTGGTCTATAGTTTATACAGGTTTTTTAGCTGTGATGACTAAACTAATGATGTAATACAGCTATGTTATTCATTGCTTTTGATTATTCTTAGGTACAGTATTTGTTTTTTATTTTTTGGTTAAACAATTAAGTTCTATAATTGGTTTGAAATATCACATTCCCATAAAATCATAAAAATATAACTTAACAAACAATGTGATGTTGTATTTATTTTGACTTTTGACTTTGAGTTTATTTATTGTAATTATACTTTCGTACAATGAAATTCTGATGACAACTTTCCATGTACAGCAAAGAAAAATAGGTAACAAATAACACCACAATAAGACAATTATTCAGATAATGAAGAAAAGTAATGAAGAAGAAAGCAGCATATGTTCAATTGCCATATACAAAATAACATTATGTACAACTTAACAAAATATATATCATACAGTATTTAAAGTGTCAATATGCATTGCCTAAGAATAAGTTCCTTGTATGTGCTATAAATGTAAAGGTAATATGTATCTATATGTGTGTGTCTACAGTTTATTGTATATTTTATGTTTATATTATAGTTCCTGTGTACTGGAGGAGTATTGTATTTGGAATGGTGTGATGAAAATCATTGCTTTTGGGAAAAAGCTATTTCTCAGTCTGTTAGTGCGTGATCTGATTGCCTTAAACCTCTTTCCAGACGGTAATGGGGCAAACAGATGGTGGCCTGGATGTTTTGTATCTCTGATTATGCTGCTAGCCTTCGTCTGAAGTCAGATAGCATAGATGGTGGCCATGTTTAGGAGGTCTGCCCTGATGTTTCACTGTGCAGCCTTCATCACATGGTGTAGCTCCATAGGAGAGGATACTTTGCATTGCATTAGGGTAGATGGTGATTAAAAGCTGCTAAGGCAGATAAGCCTGTATCATTTTCTGAGAAAGTATAGTTGTTGTTGAGGTATAATAAGAGATGTTAAACCTAGTGAGATCCTTTGTTATATAGACTCCTAGGAACTTAAGAATCTTCACACTTTCCTATGCATTGCCATGGATATGAAGGGGGAAGATTTGATCCTGTATGTAAAAAAATTAATTTATAGGTTTGTTTTTTGGTAAGTATTAATAGCTACTTGCTACAGTATTGTACTATTGCATTATCTGTATGCTCTTCTTTACCAGTTCCTTCCCTCCTCTCAAAAGATTGATCTGCTTCTTATTACAGTTTGATCTTTTTTAAAGAGTTTCATTGGTGAACTATTATTTTCATGTTTGAAATAAATATAAAGTGAGTTTTTGCTGACTTCATAACATGCCTCTGCATGTTTTTTTACAACTGACATAAATTACAGTGCTTTTTAGATATTTTAAAACCTTTTTAAAAGTTTCAAATGTTAGACATATAAAAAATAATGCTTTCTTATTTTCTTTGACCCTGCATATTTAATTGCAAAATTATATGCTTAAGATCACAAACGTTGTTTATCAACATATTCTTTATCTTAAATATGAATCGAAGTATGCTACTTGTGTAAGAATTCAGACCTGTATGCCCTTTGTAGTTTCTATTTTTCACTTCTGAAAAAAATTTACTCTAATGAACACTTCTGTGTAAAATCGCTAGTCTATTTATGAATCATTTGTCACACTGTGAATCTGAAGGAAAGATGTGAAAATGAAGATTTGATGAAACATTGCAAGGCATTCTGAGATTATCAGAATAAGGCCTTAGCCCCTCATTTAATGTGTAGCTTATCTTTGGTTCTGCCTGTCTTCATCTTTTACTTTTCTGTAATTATAGGTCTGCATTTGCGTGATCGAATAGTTCATTGAAATAAAAGAGGGTGCTGTGCCTCGAGAATTGTGCTTCCTTCGTCTTTCTGAAAGCCATTTTGTATAGTATTTTTGATATTTTTGTCTTTGTTTATGTTTGCCTTGATTTTTTTTTTTGTCTGAAGATTTTTGACCTTGCTTTTGTACTGTAGCCCTTAATATATTTTCAAGTTGAGAAACCCATGCTGTTCTTCTTCCTGCGTTACTCATTCTTATTTGGCTCAGCCTGTTTAATGTGACATTACGTCATTTTCCTCTTAGGGGGTGTTGCCCTGAGCTTTGTTAGTGTTAGCTCAGTGCTGGAAGAATTGAAGCTGCATTACACTGCCTACATACACCCTACAAAACCCTCCTGGTTCAGTTACCTCTATGTGGAGATTACAAATCATTCCAATGTTTATATGAATTTCTATGGCCTTTCTAGTTTTCTTCCACATGTCAAAGGCAGGCACGTTAATATGGCCGCAGCAGTACTTTTTCCCCATTGATGGTGAGTATATTTTTGTGTGCAGACTTGCTTTGAAATGAAATGACCCAATGTCTAGGTTTGTTACTTTGTTCTGGCAAAATAGTATGGGAAAGTAATTTGGAAAAAGAAAGAAAAAGCTAGTCTGCAACAAGTCAAATCAGACTAGACAACTAAATTCACATATTGGCGAAGATTATTTAGGCCTTAGAAATATTGATGAAATTTAAGGAATTTCAGTTTTGCCTACAGGCTAGAGTTGGTAACTATGACATTACTCATAGACTGTAGTCTAGAAATTAGATGAAAAATAGTTTTAATTATATTTTACAGACAAGCTCAAAAATGTGTTACATAAATCTATAAAGCATAGTATAATCTGAGAAAAATAGATCAGGTGCTGTAAGTTGTAAACGTTTGAAGCTAGTAACATTAAACCCAAATTTAAAAAAAAAAAAAAAAAAAAAAACTTTATTGAGAATTAACACATTTTAAATAAGAAAATGTTGCCTTTTAAGGATGTAACTGAAAATAAGTAGCATGTTGATTAATAGGAAGAGTTTATATACTGTAAATATGTCTAGATTTTGACTTACCAGACACGTTTAAGTCAAGTTTTCACAATGTTGCCAGCTATACTGAACACTCACTTTGAAATATTATTTATAAGAGTTTATTCATTTTAAGCTTATAATCTATCTTCACTGGGATTTTTATTGTAAATAATTGCAGGTATGTTATTATATTCTTTGTAGCATTCATGTAAGGCTTTGTAGATCTCTTCACTTGATTTATGGCTAAATGGCAGTTGTCAATCCCAAAAGCAGGACTCTGGCTATGTGGGATCACAAAACACAAAATGAACATTCTTTTTCAATGAAAATTAACCAAACAAATTACCCTGTCATTTAACACTAAATCTAGGATGCACTTCTTTTTGCAAATAGTTGTTGGAAAGTGGAAAGTCTCCTCTTCACAGTAGAAACTGATACTTGCTTTCTTCGACTACTATTAAGCTGTGTTTAAAGCTTTTCTTGATGGTATTGTTTTGTGAGGAGCCTATCACATAAACTGGTGACCTTCAGAAACTTGTCTTCTGATTGGGTTATGGCATTTATTTTACCAGATCTCTTCCTATCACTGTTTCTTCCAGTTTCCATTTGCCTTTGGATTGTTTAGGACACCATACTCACTGTCACCTTGAATTGTTTTGCAGTTTATGTAAATGATAGGCCTCCACTTCTAATGGTAATAATGCTCTGTTTCATTTCATTTGTTAATTGCTGATTTCTTACCATTATCACAGGAATATTGTCCAAGTAGTACTTCAGAGGGTGTAGTAACGCAGTCTGTTTCAACTCTGCTTTAAGACAGATAGAGAGTTTTTAATTAATCAACAGAAGTTGGGATACCTGTGCAAATTATTTGCTTCAACTTGCAGGCTTAATTTACTTTAATTGCTGCAGAATATCTGTAGGTTGTAACCTGTTAGTTGTTCCATGAAGAAGGCCCATTTGTAATATTCTGATATTTCCTTTTTTTCAGTTTTTGCTAACCTAAACTTTAAATTTAAACCTTTGCCAGTTTGCTGCTTTCCATTTCACAATTTTAGATCATTCATTGCATATCAGCTGATGAAATGTTAAGAAAAACTGGAAAAGCTGAGGTGTTCTAAAACTTTTGACCAGTCATGTACCATTAAAATACCTTGGGTATTAACATGGAGTTGCCTCATCTTTGCACCTTTAACTGCCCCCATTCTTCATGCAAGGCTTTCATCAAGATTTTGGAGTGTGTCTGGGAATTTCTGCCAAGTCGGCCAAAATGAGCATTTTTGAGGTGAGGTAGTGATGTTTGACAAGATGACCCAGCTTGCAACTAGTATTCCGATTCATTCCAAAGGTTTTACTTCAGTTATGGTACACAGAACACGTCTATGTGTTTATAGACCTGGATTTGTGAATAGGCACACATTCAGGCTGGAACAGAAAAGGGCCTTCACCACAAAGTTGGAAGCACACCTTTGTCTAAAATGGCTTAGTATGCTGTACTTGTAGCATTAACAGTGCTTCACTGGAACCAAGGGGCCCAGCCCAAACCCTGTAAAACAGCCCCAGCCCATTAACATTCCTGCACGAAATTTTCAGTAGGCACTATGAAGTCTGGAAGGTAGTTCTTCTGGCATCGGCCAAACACAGATTAATCCATCACACTGCCATCAGATAGTGAGTGATGCAAGAGAGGGCAGGATATTTTATGCACAATGTGTTTCAGAACTTGAGTTTGCGTGATCTGTCACTTCATGGCTGAGCTGTTGGTGCTCCTAGTTGCTTCCACTTCACAATAATAGCAGTCACAGATGACCAGAGCAGATCTAGCAGGGCAGAAAATTCACATGCTGATTTGTTGCAAAGGTGACTTTATATGACAGTTCCATGTTTAATGTCACTGAGCTCTTCAGTATTACTTATTGTTCTGATATTGTTTGTCAATGAAGACTGCATGGTGAGTGTTTGCTTTTATGCATCTGTTAATAATGGGTGTGCCAGAAATAGCCAATAATTTGGATGAGTGTCCACATACATTTGGCCATATAGTGTACAGTATGTGATGCCACAGCTTTCTCTCAGTGGGCCACGCCTGATAATTCCTCCTGAGGGAGACACTAAAGGCCATCTTCTCTACATGTCAAAACCACTTCTAACTTGTTCCTCTCAATCTAAAGCAGGTGCTGTTCTATGCTGAGATTTTCCTGTATTGTTCACTTCCTTAGCCATTATGCTGAACCTGTATAGGGACCTTAGATCATCTGCTTGTACCCATGATCTCATTATTTCAATAACTACCCTGAGCTTGTTACAATAGGTGAGAATAAAGATGCAGATTGATTTATAAATTGAAAACTTTGTACTAGAACTTATTTATGTATTTCATATATTTTTACATATTCAAAGAACAAGATGAGTGTATCTGCACTGCATAATGAAGTTGCATGTAAAATGCATCCGGTTTTTTTCTTTTTGCATTTTCTTTGTTTATCTTGTAGATTCACCGCAAATGTATTTTGTGTAGTTTTCGTGTGTCAGATGCTGTAATTGATCTCCTTGGAAATAATAAAATGTCTGTTTATCTGTCTGTCTGTCTATCTGTCTATTTTTTCCTTTATATAAAATATTACTGTGCTATTTATTTTGTTTTGCTATTACTCTGGGCAAGCAAAACAGTTCTTTTTATAATGTATTTTACTTTATAAAGACCTACTGACATTGGTGAGGTGAGTGTTGCCTATCGTTGTTTTATCATGATGAGTAATAAATCTCTATGTTTATATTAAAGTTATGATTGTTATCTTTAGTGTGCCTGCAAAGGAAAAAAGAGCTAAAAGATGATGAAAAGATGTTACTTTTAAAGAAATGCTTGTTCTCTTAAATGGAACACCTACCAGGTCTGCAGTTTTTTTTCAGACTGCTGAAAACCTTCTGTGTTAAAATCAGACACTATGAAAAGGTTTTTTTTTCTGCTTCTAAAATCATCTTCAACCCTTGGCACATTAGAAGACTTTGATCTTTCAATAAAGAAGCAAGTCTTTTATTTAGAGCTATGTCGCTTAAGCACAGTTCACTATGCTGAGATCACCATTTATGTATTTAGTGGAAGGGCCAGCATTTTTCTTTTACACTTAGTTAAGTTTTATAATAGAACTCTTCCTGTTTACAGAATAATTATTTCATAGTTTTGTTCTTTAATAACTTAAAATAATAGTAAATTCATCTTTTCATAAAAACCTTACATACATCTTAACATATTTGGCACAGTTGACTATTTAGTCTTATGCTTTGAATTATTTCTTGATGTTTTAATTTTCTTTCAAACTTTCATTTTATAACTGCTCCAAATGTTTTGACATATATTTTTGATTTTAAGCCAGAAAGACTAGTGTTTGAATGGTCATTCTATATAAGATGTATTGTGCACAATGTTACATTTTTAGACTCCCCTTTCCTTCGTGATTCCTAACAATAATTATGGTAATGTAGGAAAACCTTAACATGAGTAATTTAATGCAGATTTGTTTCATGAAGCAATTGTGCAGTATGTACAACCTTGTAGTCTTTGTTGCCTAAGAAAGCCATAAGCCACAACAAGGGTGATTCTGAGTATTATATGCCATTCAGTCACCTTAACTGGGGGTTGACATTGCTGGCTTTAAGAATCCAAGAATCGTCACTATTAATAAACCATTACTATCAATTATTAATAGTAAATGTTAATAATTATGTATCTGAGAAAAAGTTCCCTTTGCTGGGTCCTCAAGCTGTCATTTTTGATTGAGATGAATAAGAACTACAGTTTGTATATATAAAATGTTTTTAAAGATAGATAACATTAGGATTTTTTTCGTCTACTGTGCCTTGTTCATTTAAATAGAAAAGATAAATTCCAACCACTTTGTAACTGCCAGCCAGTGCCTACTTGTTATTTTATTTGGTCATGCTTTTTAAGTGGATATATATGTTACGTAAAGGCTCCTGAAAGTTTGACAAAAAACTGTATACTTTTTATGTATGCTGTATCAAAAAATAATTTTGCTTTAACATTTAATTTGTTTAATTTCAATGTTGTAGTGAATTAAAGAACATTGAGTAATCTTTTGATTTGAATTAAGCTACCCTGAATTGACATTTTAAATGGAGCACTGTTTGCTTAAGCAATGTCAAGACATAAATTAACCTGTCATAGTAGATGCCCTATAAGTATTTGTTTATTTAGATTGTAATCTTCAAAACTCAACAAACAGATCATCTAAGACAATTCATGTTATCTTACAATTTGCATTAGCATCAGCAAAATTGGAGTTGCAGTGATACATAGCTTGCTTTTAATGTCTCTGGCAGAATTAAGGTGCATTTTTTTGCACTCTCTCCAATTGTGGGCAAGTTTTTTTGAAGAAGGTCTTGGTGCTGAAAGAAGAGCAACTTAAAATCAAAATTTTCTCCATATTACAGGACCTTGCTGTTACTCGTTATAGGAAACTTTCCTTTGCTTGGCACAAGGAGTAGAACAGTAAGCTTTTTCCAGCAGTCCAGCTACCACAGTGGTTTGCAGTGTTGATTCCTAATACCTATTCTTGTGCATTCTTTATAGAGTGAGGGATGGAGTCCGGGTTAAAAGTTGGAGGATCAGATTATGACACTGATTTTAGCTTTAACTAATAATTGAACTGGCTTGTTTTTTCTAGACCATTCAGTAATTTCTAGTTTAACTTTAATCCCACTAGCCAACACAATTGTTGGCCAAAATTGCTTCAACACTAACTAAGCCAATCAATCAGTGTGATACAGTCAGATAAGTTCCTGAGACCATAAAAATGAAACCTCTAATTAGATCACTATATCGAACCCAGAATGAATAATCAGCATTCAGTAAATTAAGTTCCCATAATTGGCATTACCATGGTTTGAAATTTAAAAATTTGTAACTATGAAAAACAATTGAAACATTTTATCGTTGCAAAGGTTTCAGACTTGCCAACAGTGTTGTTGCTATCTAGGTGTTTTTTGTCAACACTAAGAACTTTTTATTTTCTGCCATTAAAGTTATTATAGAGGAATTTTATATTTATGTACTTAGAAGCTATATGAAAATGTCACAACTGTGTAGCCTGTAGTAGGCTAATTTTCTTCCAGTGTTGACAACAGGCTTGGACCACACCTAAAAGAGCATGCTTACCCTGGCTTAATAATTGAGATTTTTGTAGGAAAAGGCTTATACATTTTCAGAAAAAATATGAAGGGGATCGTTTTTTTTTTTTCCAAAATATGCTAACAGAACTAAGAACTATGCTAACCTTTTAGAATACCATCTAGAGGGCAACTCTATGGTCATTAATTACAGACTGTTTATTTTTGTTTTGTTCTGACTTTTGTCCATAGTATTTAGGAGCTCCTCAAAAACTATTCAGTTACAAACATAAAATGCATCCAAAATGTAGGAGTCATAATTCAGCCTCAAATTTAGATCTTCATTGAGTTTTGACTCTTTAAACAATTTGTTATATAGTAAAACCTTACATAAAAATTAGTCTTCTTCATTTAAAAACATTTTACAATGTTGCTTGTGAAATATCTGTTTGTTAGAAAACAGAGCAGTTCTTGTTAATTGCATTATTTTGAGAAAAGAATTTGTTTCCTTAATGAAACATGGCTTAAATGTGCAGATAACATTTCTTTGGTTAAGGCTTCTTTTTTTAATCTATCTTCATAAAACATGTATTAGAGGTCATGGAGACAGACAGGCAGGCCACACATTGGGTGATTTTTAGTGATGTGATTTTAATACAACAAAAATTCTAGGGCAGAACTTACTAACCTGTGTGTCTTGACACCTTGAGATGACCTTAAGGAAATTCTGTAATTTGTTTAATATATTCAATTTCCAATTCAGATTTCAGTATGGAGCAAAAAATCTCTAGTAGGGCTGTCAAATTATGAATCTAAAACTTTTAATATAATGAATAAGTATGTATTCAAATATATTTGAATGTAGCTTAAATATACAAGGAACTGCACATATATTTGTACGTTATATGCTTTGTTTTATTTTTCTGTAATTTACATTTTGGTTTATGGTGTCTCCACAAAACATCAAATGCTTATGTAGTGTTGTTTAAAATAAGTAGGTGAAAACGGAACTCTTCCTAAGGTGACACTTGAAAACATGGACCTTCACAAAAAACAAAGTTACCTGGGCACATGATCAAAAAGAAAATGGAATGGGGCATGTGTTCATACACTTGCACACAAAAAAGATGATCCATTTGTCATTGCACAACATGTTAAAGACAATGCAAAGCAAAAAAACATGCATAACCTGACTTGCTGAGTACTGAGGACAGGATCCAGTCTTCAACGAATAACCAACTGAACTAAACTAAACAGAGTGGGTCTTTTTTGCCCTTTAAATTTACAGCAAAAATATAATACAAGTGAGCTTGTTATGTATTTTTGTTACACCTTTTTTTTAGGAATTGTGTCAAGCTACAAGCTATCTGTGATGTGCATTAGCTGACAAAGCTACTATAACTAAGCTTTGCTAACTTTAAAACGGTTCTTTAAAATTGTAACTTTAAAGCTGTTTTGGTGAGGCTAAAATGAAGTGTTTTTTTAGTCGAATTCTTGGAGGTGTGTATAGCCCCAATACCTCATAGCCAGGTGTTGCTGCCTCCATCGTTAACCTTGGTTGTGGTAGCTTCAGATTATATTATGCTTTAAGCAACATAGACTTTTTGTCTTGATTGGTGAAAAGGCATATTAGGTATAATTAAGAAAAATACTGAATAAAAACTTTTCACCTCATTTCCAGAAATTCAAAGCTGGTGTGGAAGCTGAGTCGTTCAGCTATACAATAATCTAAAACACACTGCCAGAGGTACACTGTTGTGGCGTATAATCAAGAATGTGAATGTCATTGATTGACTCAGTGAGCATCCCGATTTGAATCTCTTCAATAATCTGTGGAAGTATTTTAAAATTGATTCCTATTATTCCCCATAAAACTTTACTAAGCTAAAGCTGTTTTTCAAGGAGTAATAGGTAAATACTGTTTCATCAAAATTAACAAAATTTACAGACTTGTACAGAAAGATTTGTTTCTGTTATGGCCTCTAGTAGCAGTGAAACTGCAAAGTATTTACACAGGGAAATGCATCTGTATAGACTGAGAATTTTTTTAAATTATTATTTATGTTTGACTATTTCTTTTAATTTTTCATGGCTTCCTAATTATAAAAATGTGTACGTATGTAATACAATTTCCCTGTCTAATGAATCAAAATCCTGGGCAGTCAGACACTCTTAAATGTTTTGGGAGCTAAATTATTTTTTAAGACATTGTATGATGCTATGTGTCATGTATGTTAAATTCCATGTATTTGGTTAATGATTTATTTTACAATAGTGTTACATTTAATTATTTGTTTATGGTAAAGTCATAATTAGGTGGCCAATGTGACCATGTACTGGATTAAGCTGAGTTAGAAATGAATCAACTGAATGATAGTCACACAGATTGGTGACATTGAAATTCTGTGAATGAAAGGTAGTTTGACTCCAGACTCTCAGATCTTCTAAACCATAATACAGGGTGACACAGAAAAATGGGAACTTTTGAAAAACCCAATAAAAATAGAAGAAATCCAACAAAAAAATTTATTGACAGCAATTGAACCACTACAACTTGCCTTTTAAGAGACAGTAATCCAAATTATCAATGTCTGAAAATTACGTCCTATAGATGGCGTCCTCCTGTACGTATGCATTCTTCCAATCTGCTGTTGAGGTTCCCCATTGATCGCTGCCACATCTCAGCTGGGATACAATGAATTTCGTCCTGTCGGTTTTTTGTTTAGAGCAGATCCAGTCTCTTCAAAGTTTTTAATCCAAGTTTTTATCGTGTGTTTCGAGGGAAACCCGACCATGACGCCCTAAGATGAAAAAATGTTGGAACTCCCTCTGTGCACCTCCCAAACTATCATTGTTTTTGTAAAACATTTTTATGGCGAAAGCACGCTGTTGACCGTACCACTGATCCATGATTACTAAATGGCGAGATTGTTTACAGCTCAAGGTCCCTGTTCCGCAGTGCTGCCAACTGTACATGGCTGCCACTATGCATTTCAAAAGTTCCCATTTTTCTGTGTCACCCTGTATAATCTTAACAAAAAAAAATATAATAAGGGTTAGTTTATAATAATGTTAATCTGAGTATACTATCAAGTCATTCATACCAGACACATAACCAACCTGTGTTTTGTACAAATTTCACATTAAAAGAAGAATGTTGTTTACTAAAATGAGCCTTTGTAATAATTTTATTAATAAAAATAATATTAGTAATAAAAAATCACCATAATCAGTATGTTCATTTATTGTGTTATTTACGGTATATATTTTTTATTTCCTTTTAGTTTGAATTAAAAATTTCCCTTGGAAATGGAGGGGCAGTCTGTTGCCTATTGCTGTTGATTTGTTTTGTTGTATATCCCTGAGTATAAATAATTGGGTTACAAATACTAGTAAGTCTATAGCTGCTAGTAAGGTATCCATCTGCAGTAAAGTGTTAACTTTTGGTCATTACTTTCAGGTGACAAATGATTGAAAAGATAATGTTTCCAAGTTAAGCCATAAAATGCTTTTTGGTATTAAAATATTCTCAAATATACCTTCATGCATTTGTTCTGGTTTCCCTTTTTTTAGCAATTTTATACTGATACACCTGTCTGCAAAGGCTAATTGTAATGTCCATAACCTAATAAAAATTTGTAGAAATAATTAAAAAATGGTGAGTCACTCTGGTCCTTCATACAGTATTTTATTTTCTGCATCCTTTATCTAGTTTCCTACACATCAATTAATTGTTCATAACGATATCAATTATATCCATTATAGGACTGTGAGAAAAATATCGAAGAAATTTTGAACCTTCTTTGGTTTCAGCATTAATAGGATTCTTAACTTTAAACCCATTTATTTACTTCCAGCTTTTAGTTCACAGTTGTGTTTTGCTAAAAAATATCTACACATATTAATCCCAGCTAAGGAAATTTTTCTTCTTTTTTTGTCACAGTCCCACTTTCTCTTTGCATTATTTTCTCAACCTGCATTTTTTTTCTGCCTTCATATCTCTGTCTAATCATATTGAACAGAAAAATACTATTCAATCTGCTAAAATACATGAATATATGACTACTAAATCAGCTTGTAATATGTAACGATGAAGCTGTAACTCTTCTGTCAGATCTTTATCATAATATGTTCAATATTTTTAGGCATTTTCGCAGATCAGGTAAATTATGTGTGTGTATTGCTTTGAAATTATTAAATTATATTTTAGGTAATAAAGGTTATCAAAGGCTTTGTGCTTTTTTTGAATTTTCACTTAACATAATAAAATTTTTGCAGAAAAACAGCACAAAAAGTCTTCCATGTTTATATTTGCAAAGTTTAAAGAAACAATGAGCAGCGAGTTAGCACTTGTTAAAGTTGTCATGTCCAAATTTATTTTAATTAATTCCACACATAGTAATATTTATAAATGTAACATGTTTTTGTTGCTTTCTTTGTATCATGTAATCAGTAGGAATATGCTTTACTTTTTTACATTGGCCAAGAACAGAAAATCGGTTGCCAAGCAACTAAGACTATGGGCAAATGAGTGTCCGCTAATTAAAATACTACCAAATTTACAAGAAGGGATATTATTATTTTTAGTTCCTGAATTCACGTGTTGCTGTAATTTTATTCAGTAGTAGAATTTTGCTGCCACCTTCAGTTTTATACCGAAAGCTTTGAAAAAAGTTTAAGGATCTTTTACAAACTTGCAGTTATTACATAGTTTCCAATTGCAGTATTTTTTGCCAGATTTTAAACAAAGCATTTTAAAGAAAGTGGTTGTTAAATATATTAATGCAGGTGGCGTGTTACAGGGCACTGTAACATGTTTAACAAAAGATTAGTAAGGTTAGTTCTAATCCACCAACATGTAAAAAATACATTATCTATAATTATAGGACCATCAAATAAAGGCAGGTTTTGGAGGTTTGATTGTTTTCTGGTGATTTTGTACAGTTTATATAAGGTGCATTGCAATGCATAACCCTGTGAACAAGTGAGGCAGTATTTGGCCAACAGAAAAGCAGCTGTTAATTTGAAATCAGTTTTGATGTATCATTGTAAAGGCAACAGATTTTCCTTTTTTACAGTGGACTGTCAAGTGTTAAAAACACCCTTAAAATGTGTAATTTAACATTAAAATAGTGTAAACACTGTCTTTTTCCGTTCAAGTGAAAAGGTGTATATAATGATCAGAACAGCAAATAAACTGGTTGTATTTGTACAATGTAGGACTGGTGGTGTGTTGTAATGAACAACAACAACAACAACATTTATTTATATAGCACATTTTCATATAAAAAGTATGAGGCTTTGGACTTTGAACCCTGAGATTGTGAATTCAGATCCCACTAAACACTGTGAGTAGGGTTGTCAAGATGCCAAAATTTTAAACTTGATACAATACTATGAAAAGTACTGAAATTCAATACCATTTTCGGTACCCAATACAGTATATAATGTAACTCAATAAAAATGTATTTAAATAAAATGCAGTTCTGTATGCATTAAAATCTTTACATTGATGAAAACAAGCACTTGTTCTTATGCTTTTAAAATTTAACTATAGTAATAGTCAATAACCTTGGTTTTAACCTTAATACACATTATGGTCTATCCTAAACAATCCAGTTCACATTTACCTGCAGTCATAATCATACAAAGGCAGATTTGAATTTTGACTGTAAAGAAACTGCAACAAAACAGGACTGTCAGTAAAGTAGAAAAATCAGCACTTTTTATAATACAGTTCAAAGACTACATCATCTACAACACTGGGCAGGAGCCACCTTGAATATAGTACCAGTCTTCGCACACACATGCACCCACACCCACGGGATAAATTCAGAGCTGTCATTTAACCTAACAGGCGTTTTTTTTCAAATGTGGGATGTAAAAATTAGATTATAATTAAGAGCACAAATTTCACCAAGCTTTTGTTTCCAGTTTTGTTGCAACATTTTTTGTACTTCTGCTGTTGAGAATCTGTGACTCTTCATCATTATTTTCTGTTATAAGTTTGCATTTTTTTTAATTTTCTCAAGATTCAGTGGTTTTCTCCTACATCCCAAAGACACTCATTGTACGTTACCTCATTGGTACATTACTTCATTAATATAAATTACCCAATTTTAGTTGGCATGATTATGTTGTGAATGGGCCCACAAATGGACTACTGTCTCATGTACGAATGCTTAATTGCTGTTGTGAGGGTTAGGCGTTGGTTCCCCTCAACATAATAATAGTCAAAGTAAGTTCATAAAATGGAAGTGTCATGCTTATTTGTTACAGTTTATTGATTTAGCTTTTAACCATATTGAAGGTAATTTAAATGTTTTTAGTAATTAAGTCTTTACCTTTATTGTAAGGATCATATTAATGCTGAATCTATTAATGTTCTGTCAATTCATTTATCATTCTTTGTAGGCAATGTTCAGAGTGTGATCAGGCAGGTAGTAGTGACATGGAAGCAGACATTGCTATGGAAACCTTGCCAGATGGGACCAAACGATCAAGGCGGCAGATTAAAGAGCCAATAAAATTTGTTCCACAGGAAGTGACTCAAGACCCAAAGAAGATTATAATAAGAAATACAGTAAGTAGTGAATTTAGCATTGTACCCTATGATGCATTTGTTAGATAACATTTAATTAGTATATAGAATACATTTGGGGAATTCCTGGATTTTTTTTTATGGTGGGGAATGATCATAAAGTGATTAAAGTGAGCTAAAATGAATACTGTATACGTATCACTAGTCTTGGCAGTTTTTATTGTAAAATTCTCATTTGGGTAGGTCAAAGTGAAAAACTAATTTTGAATTCAGTTTTGTAGTTTAAATCCAATTGCATAGTGTTAGGTTTAGAGCAAAGAATGTAGAAAAAACTGCTTGTTATAAATTTTTACATGGGTAGACAACACATGTTGATTATTTCAACCAGAATGTGTTGTGTGATTAATTGCAGATTGCATATAACTGTAATGTGAAAGTTAGTTATTCTCTAATTGAATTGCTCTGTTTGTAATGTATTTACCAAGATTACCAGTAATGCATAATTTTAAAAGTTGTGTAACTGTTATTTAAAATTTTGCATACTGTTGGATAATGGTACTCAAGCAGAGATAATTTGCTCTTTAAAGGTATATGTCTGACGTTTTTGCTTTTGCTTATGTTGTATATTCATGTTGTGTTACAACTAAGATCTCTATCGGCAGCAAAAATGTACTTGTGTGGATGCTGTGTTATTCATTTATTTGTTTCTTTGTGATTAATTTTGTGTCCTTTTCCCTCTTTGAACAGGCATCTATATATTTCAGTAAAGTGTTTTTTTTTGTTATTTTTATTTTTATGCATAGAGTGTTTTCTGTTTTAAACAGAGAAAGAAGACAGATAAGTCAATGCCACACGGTGCTATTATTTATCATTATTGTTTTTACTTATCATCCTCTGCCATTCCCAGATCCTTTGAGATTGTTCTGTTTTGCTTCTTCATGAAGGAGATCAAGACAGAGAGATAAAAATTCTAGAAAAAGTATTTTATAATGTTTTCTATCTGTTGGGACAATTTTAAAAACTTCAGAAGTATACTGTGGAGAATGGAACATATTTTAAAGAATACTTAATGTGAGATGCATTTCAAACAGCTTTGAAGGAAGAAAATATTAAAGAAGAAGTATATATGCATGAACTGTAAGACGTCCATTTTTTTTACAAAAGGTTGCATAGTATACAGTGAGAAATTGACTGGAATATCTTGTCAAGTTTGTACCATACATCAGCTTTTTTTCATTCTCATTACGTTTTTGGTAAGAGAATGTATGTTTGTGAGTGTGTTCTCATGTGTTTGGCATCTGTGTGACTATTAATGCATGTGAATGTTTGTTAGAAAAGTTAATGTACTCCTATAGGATTTTTGCAATGGTAAGAAGAAGCCTACAGTCATTGGGAAGAATCAAATTTTCAGTATCCAGAGGTTGCAGGTCTGATATGTGTAATATTTGCATAGTAACGAAAAGTACAACTTTTAGTTTGAGAAATTTTTAATAAATTTGCATTTCCTAGTGCTGAGCTGATAAACAGAAAATACCCAAGTTTCACTGGACATTTTCATACCATCATTTTAAAAGGAAATTATTTTTTACGATTAAAGTTTTTTTGCTTTCAAGTACAGGAGGCTCAAAACTGGAGGAATTTAGAACAGTAATATTATGTTATCTGCTTTGTTATGTAAATCTTAGTGCCCCACAAATAGCCAAAAGATCCAGCATGGGAATTTTTTGGCAACAGCAAAACGTCATGAGGCTTATTTGCCACATGTCACAAAAAAAATAATTCCCTCATCAGTAATTTCCAATCCAATCCAAGTTTTCTTTAAAATGATTTGTGTCACCTTTCAAGGAAATAATCTTTAGTGATTTGTTGTCAAACATTTTAAGGGATTTGTGACATTTTTTAATGAAAGCATAGACACTCACTGGCCAGTTTATTAGGAGCACCTTGCTAGTACTGAGTTGGACCCCCTTTTGCCTTCAGAACTGCCATAGTTCTTTGTGGCATAGATTCAACAAGACGCTGGAAACATTCCTCAGGGATTTTGGTCTATATTGACATGATAGTATCACACAGATGTCCTCCATGACGCAAACCTCCTGTTCTACCACATCCCAAAGGTGCTCTGTTGAATTGAGTTCTGACTATAGTGACCTCATTGTCATGTTCAAGAAACCAGCTTGAGATGATCTGAGCATTGTGTCACATCCAGGTTTAGTCCTTTGACTCTAAGTGCGGCTGGGATAATACAGGTGACTTAGGTGTGTAAATTAGGTTGATTGGCTATTCTAAGTCACTTTTCTACAATTAGCAGAAATTGCTGATAACCAGAACCTTACAGACTGTAAGAATGAAGATTTATGCATATGTATTTACCATAAAAAGGTGTGATGTAACATGAATGATTGTGGGAAAAGTCAGCAGAGAAATATATTGTGTACAAATCTGTATTCCTGCAACACTTTAAACTCTGTGTCGTTTACAGTGAGAAATACATAATAATGTATGAAACAAATATTTTTTTATCTCAGCTATATGCTTTAGACAAGTTGAAGTGGCTATTAATTTTTAACACTGGTTTTATCAGCTTGACATCAGCCCAAAATGGGGATGCTTGTTTACAGAAAAAAAATATTAAATAACCTACTTTATTTCTTAAATGCTTTTCTCCACCCTTATGACAGCCCGGTGCCCCTCTTAAGGATTGTGACCTTGAAATTAAAAACTACTTTGAAAAGTCACATAGAAGGCAGTGATACTAGAGCAATGTTAAAGTATTGGTCAGTTATTCCTAATTGCAATAACAATTTACAAATAACCCTTTCATCTGGTTTTTAGAAAAAGATAGAATGAGAGCACATTTGTTCTGGATGGTTGTTCTGGGTAGTTTACTTATAGTATACGATCATGAAACCATTGGAATTTTCTTTAGATCTGCATTAAGTACTCATACAATTGTGATCAAATATTCAACTAGCTAACTAACTAACACAATCTACTTAAACTAATAACACACAAACAAATGTACTTCTTCTTCTTGCGAGTAAACACATTGTTTAAACATTCATTTTAAGAAAACGTATGTGAACTTCTAGGTTGTTAATTTTTTCAAAAACTAATTAGTGTCTACGTTTCAATCTTTAAACTAAGGCTGCAGGTCCCAGTCCTATAAAAATGACACAGTAAATGTGTTTTCTGACAGTCTGGTCATCTTGAGAAAGATCTGTTCCTGTGAATTGTGAATCAATCAAAAAAGAAATATCAAAGGATCATGGAAGAATAATTTTAGAAGTAAATAAAGCTGGAAAACTCTAAAAAGGCCTGAGTTTTCATCAGTCCACAGTAGGTCATATCCAGATGTAGATGAAATTCAATACTGCTGAAACTCTCACTAGAAGTGGGCATTCCTGGAAAGATTACGGCAAGAACATAGTATGCAATGCTGAATGAGATGAGAAAGAACCCTCGGCTTACAGCAAAGGACCAATAGAAATCTCTTAACAAAGTCTTTGTGCATCTATCCCCTATAAGAAAAACATTTAATAATACTAATAGTGTGTGGAAGGACATAGCTGAGGAATGAACTGTCCTTGTTACTGCATGTCTCACTTTTGGTGAAGACCACATAGATGTTCCATTTTGCTTGTATGGCATTGTTCTGTGTGTTAATGAGACAAAGGTTGAGATCTTTATCAAAAAGGCAAAACACCATGTCTGGGGGCAAAAGTTGAATTGCACATCAGCATCAACACCTCATCCCAACCATGAAGCATGCTCTGGAAACATTATGGTTTATGACTAGACAGCTTGCTGTCGTAAGGGGGCAATGAATTAAAAACTATATCAAGAAATGTTACAGGAGAATATTGGAGTAGTGGTCATCTGAAGCCTAATCCCCATGGCATTAATCCTGAGCCTTTCTTTGGTACAGAATCCTATATTAAAACAGTTAACCCCAAATGTCTCTCGGGATAAGTGGTTATGATCCATTGTACAATGTTAAGTCCAAGTAATGCACGGGACAGTGTTGTGCTGCCATCTAATGGATAAAATAACATCATGCTGCAAGCAAATCATGAATATTTCTATGCATTTTGCCACTCCTCAATAATGTTCATGAATGGGATATGCCTGGTGAATTTGGTCTTCTGAATGTTCACCATGGTGAATGTAGGTGCATGGCAGAAAGGCAAAATAATTACAATAAAGTGGAAAAACAAGAAATATTTTAGCTCCCAAAGCACTGTTCATAATGTGGCAACTCGCAATGTTTGTGTCAAGAAATGTGGAAGTCACTAAGACTTCATCTTGCGAATTAAGCATATATTCTCATGCTTTGACTGCAGAAAAAAATAGTAGAAGAAAATGCACAAAAAACACACCTGTACCATTCTGATTACAACATTGGGCTGTGTGTTTGTTACTGTTTCAAACCAAAATACATGAAGGACACTTGCTAATCTGCATCAGTACAGGAGTACACTTTAGACTTACCTTTCCTACTGTATTATTAATACATCTATCTATCTATCTATCTATCTATCTATCTATCTATCTATCTATC
>JANRMT010062842.1:3887211-3897786 GCA_026402145.1 Polypterus bichir lapradei | reverse complement strand
ACTTACGGCTTTTCAAAAAGTTACAAACAAACAAGAAACTGCATCAGGGTTTGACCAGCAGACCTCTCAAATGTGAAAAAATCCGACCAGTTAAATGCACAGTGGGAATTTACAGACATTTGTAAAATTATTTTTCCTGTATCCCACATGGTCACTTATTTCTTAAAAAAAGAAGTCTTGCTTTACTTATGTGAATCTTTAATTTATATTTTCCATTCTAAACATGGGTTAAATTCACCATTTGTCAGTAATGATAATTGTCAAGTTCTTAATCACTAACTTGGGTGTAGGATTAATGGATTAATTAAATATATTATTTTTGAAAGAAAAATTATAATATAATCTGAGCATTATTCATTAGCAATAGAAAATATTTCTGCATGTCAGTAAAACAGCTGAAAGAGCCAACGTTAAATTTGAAAGCAGTTTTACAAAGCTAGTTTAACCAGGTTTATACATACATTAGTATGTGTGTATGTATATACTGTATATGTGTGTGTGTATATATGTATATTATTTATTTGTATAATTTTTACATATATATGCTTTATTATTTTATATAATATTGAATGTGTAACTTTTTCATTAATATACAGTATGCTGGCTTTAGCACTTGTTTTCATAACTATCATTTGTTCCAGTTACTCTGGTAAAATTTGGGAATTATAAAATATGGCTACCCTAAAAATTTTATCCTGTACCAAACCGTGTAAAAATAAAGGAGCTTTGCCTTCAGGGAAACTGTTAAGAACTCTTTGCAGATTAAACATTAGATGAAAAGGATACAACTGGCTTCAGGAGAAAGACATGTGTTACAGACAAAGGGAATCAATTGTGCTCCCTCACATCCAAATAAGATTACATCAATCAATAACCACTCTTTGGAGTGATTGAATTCTGCCAGGCCAAATTTTTTCTCCTCAGGTTGCTCAGTTTTACCAATGATTAAAGTACCTCCAAATTGCTTTGATAACATCAAGGACCTTGTAGTGACAAGGTCTGTAAGTGCAATCTCTTCAAAAGATAGAGGGGAAAAGAGGTGCATTATAGAAAGCTTTGGAAAAGATCACTACCCAGAGTTTCACAAAAGTGATTCTAGAATAATAATCTGTGTGCTATGTTTATTAGAATTTAGGAAATTATGGATCTACATGTTTAATATGAAAATACGGTGCTTATGTTCTAATTACATAAATATTCCCAGAGATCATTCTACTTAAGTCACAGTAAAGTGTCATAAATATTATCAGGTTACGTTTTCTAAACAAGTGCTGAAGATTACATAGCAGAAAAACAGTAAGAATTATGTTATTTAGGCATTACACTCACATGAAAAACTAAACATATCACTATATTTTTATTTAAATAATTTATTACAAAAGTAGATTATTACTGTTAATTTAGTTTATGATGTTGCTGCATTGCTGTTCTTTGTTTTTATCTCATTCCTTTATTTTGCATGTTATCCTATTATCCTTAATAATTATGCTTTGTCAATGCAGTGTATTCAACAAATGATTTTTGTGCAAATGCAGAAATTGTTGTTGTACTTTGTTTCACACAGCTTTTTAATAAGATGTAGAAGTCTGTCAAAATATTCTTGAATGAAAATGCCATACCGTATCCATATAGACTTTTTATAGCACTTTTATATTAATGAAATCACTGTATATCAGCTTCAAGCAACATTCCAGTGAACTAAAGAATAGCCATTTATGATTTGAATTTATAAGCTAATAGGCCATTTATATTAGGAAACTGGTTATTGCTTTAAGCAAACTGACCCTTTTTGTTTGTGATGTATTTCACAAATATTTTACCACTTATAATTCAATTCCGCAACCCATAACTATTAATTAGAATAAGGTAATTCATTTAAAGTGTGCCTGTTTTCCTAAACAACTGTCCCAGGCATCTTTAATTTCATAAACAATATTATTTACCTGCTTTCAGTATATATTGCTGGTTACCAAACCAGTAATGAAGCAGTTAATCAATAAAATTCTAGCAGATAAAAGCCACTACATAAAGTGCAATAAGAGCAGTTGAAATCAATGTCATAAAAAATGCAAAGGATGTTTATTGGACCAGTTCACATCTTATCTTGGGAACTTCAACCTGATTATCTGCTTTTTCTGTACGTTGTTCTTTTAGATTCTGCAATATGTATGCATAATGCTTCAAGGAAAACAGTTTTCAGAATGCACACATTGTAAAGATATTTTGTTGAGGCCCATAAACAGTATTGTAATTTAAAATAAATATAAAAAGGGGTGTTGCAGTCAAATCCTCGATCATTCTCTCTCTTCCCTTATGTCCCCTTGGTTAGCTTCATTGAATATTCTCATTTGGTACTGTTTGGTTTTGTAAGTGATTATGCCCAGTGACACACTGACACCTATTTTGAAATTTTAATCTACCTTGCCCAAGCTACCTACTACAATAGTATGTGGTCCCACAACAACACTATATATTTGAATAACCAAGTTCAGAAAATCAATTCAAGAAAGGCCAACTAAATATTTAATATTTAAAGAACATAAAATATAGTTACCATTCATGATTTACCTGATGTGTTACATAAATAATCACAATTTGAATTAAAAAGTTAGATTCAGATTGACATTAGAGAGCTTTTATATAGTAGAAATATGCACCCTCATGGGACAGCCTTTAGACCCAAATTATTATTTTTCTGTCAGGGGATGTAAGTTCTGTACCACAGATATGAGTTTGAGGTCAAGGAATAAGATATGGGAATAAAATAATTTGAGACATCAGAAATGTAACAGAGGTACCACTTGCTGTTATATGTAGTGCCTGTCATGTTAACACTAGAATTACCAGATCCTACGAAAAAACTCGTAAATCCGTCCCACCTTAAATCGCTTCTTAAATCCCTTCACACCTCTCTGCCAGCGTCCTTTGTCCTCTAAATGTGCTGATAAAGAGAAGCTAGAAGCAGCCGGCTACTTCATCCCCCCACCAATTTAGAACGTGCATGAACTTCTCTCAGCTTATGCCTTGATTGAGTATCTGGGAGTGGAGTGAAGTTTTAGAATGGAAATAATCGATCGTTATTTGGAACACATGCATTTCATGTCTGTTCCGTTTCTACAGTAATCTGTGTGAACACATTGTTAAAACAGAAACGTTTTTTATATTCTAGTAGTAGATGGCAAAATGTAGGCATAAACTATATAATGTATGAAGCCTGAAGTCCAAATATCAAAGAAACATTTTCACAAAAGGTACAAATATAACACAACAATTACGCTTTTATTCAAAAATATAACTGCAGAAACAAAAAGCCGCCTTAACATGCGACATTGACACCTGTTTATTATGACTGCCTCCGTGGCGCAATAGAATCAGCTGTCGACTGGGAATCAAAAGGTCGCGAGTTCGAACCTGCACCACTCCGTTTTGGGAAGTAAACTGCTCTTAGTCTTACTATTTTAGAATAAAAGCATACATTTGATTTCAGTCTGTAACAGCCGGTGTAATTTATGATCCTTGTAAAGGTTAGCTTTTTTTTTTTTTTTTTTTATTCACTTTTCATTCTCTCAGTCGCGTTCAGAATCAATCCATACAACCCCATCTGACACGGCTGTTTTCACATAAAGATGCGCTATAGCTCTGCAGTGTACTTGTGACTGCATTCTCGTACCAATGTTTGCGAAATGAAGTGTCTGTGTGCACTTTTCGTGGCATTACACGTGTATTTTTTGAGCATGCCCGTTTGAGCATGCTCAAACACAGGAACATATGTTGGTGTAAAAGTATAACAAAACAAGTGCACTTTTATTCAAGACTACCTGTATAACTGAAGAAAAAAGAAAGCAAGTTACAGTAGGCGATTAATACGACAGCTTGCATGGTGCAATGCTAAGAAGTGCTGATTTCCATTCCGTGCTATATAAAATCATCACATTCAAATATTAACAGTTCCCACACACCCAAGGACCGTCCTTCCTACATTTACGACACGTGTACTTGTTGCAGTATACACACCTCTCTGTGCTATGGTTCCTATTACACTGAATGAGCACCTGACACTGTACTTTCTTCCCTGGGGGAAGGTCCCACATCAGAGAATTTCCAGTTCCTGCATAAATTCACACCCGATCTGACGCTGTTCGTTTTCAAATAATATTGCATTAGCGAGATGATGTTTTCACATATATTGTCTCTTTCTTTCAGGTGTGTAATAGAAACCACAGCATAGAGAGAAGTGTGTACATTGTTTCTTACAGGAAATACTTTTACACCAACATATGTTCCTGTGTTTGAGCGACACTTTTCATTTTCTCAGTCGCATTCAGAATCAATCCATACAACCCCATCTGACATGGCTGTTTTCACATAAAGACGCGCTATTGATGCATACTAACATCCCCCCGCCCGCCCCTCAAAGGGTTCTGACACACAAACGCTGGCGAAGCTGCCTTATTCGTATCTCACCATCACTTGATTTTCTTTTTATTCAGATTTATTGAGTGTTCCTGCCAGTCCCTGCATGTTGCTGTATGCTGTTTCTTTGGTACTCCAGGACATGCAGAGGAGAGAATGGTAAAGAGCAGTAACTTTGGCACTATATGCAATCATCAGACACTCCCCATCTGCCCGTGTTGCATGCACTTTTTGTGGCATTACACATGTATTTTTTGAGCATGTCCGTGCCAAATAAATAACATTCGACGTTTTGAAGAAATCATTTTATGACACGATTTACCTTTATTTATTTACTTACTTCCTAAAGCCTAAAGTCACAAGTAGTGTGCAGAGGGCATGCTCAAAACTGTGTGTAATGCCACGAAAAGTGCCTGCTGACACTTTAGTATGCAAGCAATGGTATGTGCATTCTTGCTCCGATGTAGAAGGGAGCTGAGTTTACCTCTGTTACAGCGCGTCTATGTGAAAACAGCAGTATCAGATGCGGGGGTGGGGTGTGTTTGGGCTCTTGAATGCAGCTGAGATAATAAAACTGACTAAAAAAAAAAAAAAAAAACCAAAGCTAACCTTTACAAGTATCATAAATTACACCGGCTGTTATAGACTGAAATCAAATGTATGTTTTTATTCTAAAATAGTAAGACTAAAAGCAGTTTACTTCTCAAAACGGAGTGGTGCAGGATCGAACTCGCGACCTTTTGATTCCCAGTCGGCAGCTGATTCTATTGTGCCATGGAGGCAGTAATAATAAACAGGTGTCAATGTCGCATGTTAAGGCGGCTTTTTGTTTCTGCAGTTATATTTTTGAATAAAAGCGCAACTGTTGTGTTAGATTTGTACCTTTTGTGAAAGTATTTCTTGGATACTTCAGGTTTCATACATTATATAGTTTATGCCTACATTTTGTCATCTACTAGTAGAATATAAAAAAGTTTCTGTTTTAACAATGTGTCTACACAGATTACTGTAGAAACGGAACAGACATGAAATGCGTGTGTTCCAAACAACGATCTATTATTTCCACTCTAAAACTCCACTTCACTCCCAGAAAATCAATCAAGGCATGAGCTGTGAGAAGTTTGTGCACGTTCTCAGTCGGTGGGGGGATGGAATAGCCGGCTGCTTGCAGCCTGATTTTTATCAGCACATTTAGATGACAAAAGACGCTGGTGGAGAGCTGTGAATGATTTTAAGAAGCGATTTAAGGTGGGACGGATTTACGAGTTTTTTCGTAGGCTCTGGTAATTCTAGTGTTAAAAGCTATATGTAGATTATTGTAAAAGTGCATGTTGGCTAAATCAGCTAAAATAAGGATTACAAGCATTGAAAAGACTCTTTAAAATAGTGATTTTTCAAACCATAAAAAGAAATTTAGTTCTGTTCAGTGTCACAGGAACCCAAAGCCTTTCTCATCACCACCGAGCACACAGCAGAAACCAACATTAAAGGGGCAACAGTCCATCTCGGGGCCCATTCATGCATACACCCACAGTAACACAGGATGATTTAGAACTACCATTTGACCTTACATGCATGTTTGTTAATGCAGAAGGTAAAATTGAGTGCCTAGTGAACAAACCTACAGTATCACAGACATTGGTAGAATGTACAACCTCCACACATTGAGCATTTATGGGATCTGAACCTAGGATGCTGCATCCATGAGGCAGCAGTGTTAGCCACTGTGCCAGCATGTTTTACAACTGAAAAACTAAGAAAAATAAGATGTATGGAAATCATTTATGCCTATAATCCTAGTTGGCTATTTAGAGTGCTGAATGACGTTTGTTATATGTTAAGACCAAACTTGTTGATGTAAAGTTTTGGAATATTTTATTAATTTTCTTTCTTGGCACCTAATTTATAATGTGATATCCATTTTTTTTAATCTGCATTCAAGACACGACCTGTCCACAGTTTGGAATTGGATTTCTATTTTAAGTAGAAATCATAAAGTGTGGATGGTATGGTGGTACAGTGATTAGAGCTGCTGCCTCACAACTTTACAATTCAGATTCCAGCTTGCTTACTGTCTTTATGAAGTTTTCATGGTCTCCCTACTTTTGGGTGGGTTGTTTTTTCCTAGAACTCACCGAGATGGGCATTGTAGACTGAATTGCACCACAAAATTAAAGACTTGACAGTTTATGCAAATGCAAGACTGAAAGGCGTCTTTCTTTGTGAAGATAGAAGGACTAGTGTAACATGTTACTTGACTGCGATTGAGGTGCCTTTTAGCAGAGGCTTGGGGCTTGTTATGTACTTTGTATACTGACTGCTTTGCTGCTATATCAGACATTAGGCACATTGTGTAGGACTGCAACATGTGTCATAAATAAAGTCAAGCGTAACTATTGATGAGCATTTATTATTTATGCAATGTTGATGCCCCTTCACACAGTCAAAAGTCAAATAAACCCAATAAAAAGACAAGCGTGCTCCATATCAAACTGCAAGCACATTGAGATGGGAGTTGCCACTCTGCTCAACAAGACAGACACCGATAAGAAGCAATGCTAAGCTGAAGTGCAACTTTGGGAAGCCCCTCATGTCGCAGCATACTTTCAGGTCCTCCTCCCTCCCAGTAGAACAAAGCAATGTACATGCAATGATTAAAAAAAGAAACAATTAAGGAAATTGTATAAAATGTTATCTTGAAGATGCCAAGAAACTCTGCTGACTAAAGATGGATAGATAATACTTTATTCCCCCTCAAGGTGGAATTGCAAGAAAATAGAAATTATAAAACAAGTTTATCAAAAACAAGTAATTACAAAGATACAACATGGAGAGAGTACAGAGTTTATGTTATAGGCTGCCACCTACATGGCACCCTGATGTTAAAATACAGATTATTTTGTAATAAGCTTGTTGTTTACAAATGTTTAATATGCACATGATTTTGTGAGTGTTTGGTTTTTTCCAAAAAAATTCTACTTTTTAATTTTTTTTTTATTTTATGTGCCCAGATGATTGAAATGTGTTGTTTTGTTTTCACTAATAAATACTGAAACAGCATAACTCAGGAAAGGAGAACTTGTCACATTTATAATTGAAAATATGTATATAAAAACTATATGCTGTGTGCCAAGAGATAATTTATTTTTATGTTTAAGTAAGCTTTATTAGGCATTAGGAATGTAGTTATCAGTATGCCAAGCTGATGGGCCATTAGTGAGCACAAAAGTATTTAAATGCCACATGGCATAGCCTTGGTGGTTGTACTACTGAAAAAAGGTGTGGCATTTATAGTTTTCAGGTTAAAATAGTTGTAAATGTAAAATCTGAAAACTTTTTTTAATTTATTAAAAATGTGCTGAACTGTCAGATACATTTGACATTTAGAAGTTGCTGTGCAAGTTTTATATATAATTTACATGCAGTGTAGCAGGTTATTGAAAAAGATAAACCTTAGTTAGGTGCTTAAAACAACATTATATCTGACACAAACTACAGTGAATTCAGAATATCTTGAAACTTATGGATTATCTTGTTTTTGAGCCATAGCTATTTTGCTCTTGTGAGACAAAACCTGAACAGGTTTGAAGTTGCAGACATTAGAACAAATGTGACAAAATCAGAAATTCATTATAGAGCTATATCACAAAGAAAATACTATTTTTTCCCCTCTAACAACTGAAGGAAAATTGGCATCCTTCCTTCTGTATTTCTGCTCAATTTAATTGTGCAGCATTAATATGCAATCACAAACTGTTTAATGCCATGATTGTCACTGCTGTATGTTTTCTTTGTGTGTGTGTGTGGTAAAGTAGGCTCCATTTAACTGACCTTATTTTTAAAACTATCGCCATGACCTCTGAATTATCATTCTTTATCATTAGCACTTTAGAGAGGTTTTAATGTGTCTACTATTTGAATTACATAATCAAAACTGTATCATTAATATTCACAAACATAGTTTATGAATACATTTTACCTACATGAGAAAAGATTATACAGATAAAGTCTTATATTGTAGCTGCAGAATCAAATAAAAGTCGAAAGTTTTTGCGTAGTAAATTTGTTATTTAGTCATTTTCATACTTTCATTTCAAAATGTATAGTTTGTGCTAACTATCTGAAGAATACTCAGACATGTATCATTGTGAAATTCACTTGGCATCAAGTAACTCATATTATTGTGAAAAAAACAAACCCCTTTTCGTTAGGTAACAAGATAACATACTCTTACAAACACAAAATCATAATTTTGTGCCATTAAGGACATAATAAGCAAATAGTAGCATACTAATTCAGATTTTTATAAGCTGAAACCTTAAAACACTGATGAGTCAAAAATTGAAATATTTTGTTTGCAGTGATACCAGAAGAAGGGTTGGTGAAAAATGCTTTTGAATCCTATCTGCAGCCTTCTATGATGCATTCTCTGACATGGTGTGGTAGTACATTTTGACCAATGATTTAGAGGATTGAGTCAAAACTGATTGAGTAATTAGTGGTATAGTATTTACCGTTTTTGATTTATCATTGTGTACATTTGGGAAAATGGCTTATTTGCAAAACTTCATCTTTTAGCACAATAATGACCACAAACACGCTGCAATCAAAATTAGAGCCTGCTTTGAGTTGAAGTCTGGAAATAGAACACTAACAGTATTCGGCACTAATTATATTACATTAGCCAAAACCACTGAAGCTGCATGGGATCACATGGACACGGAAAAGAAATAAGGCCTAAGTTAAAAGTAGTATGGAATAATTCCACGTCAAGACTACTTTAAAAATGATATAGCAGTGTACCAAAATGAACTGCTTCAGTTTTTCCTTCTTAAAGAGGCACCAAAATAATTACTTATTTTAGAAACACAAAATAGTTTTCCTATTTTTATTATATTGGTGTTAATCTGTGTTTGTTGTAATGATGTATGTATAGTGTTTTAATGAAATAAACAATACATGCCCAGATAACTAGCTTTAAAAATAAATTTCTTGGGGACTCATGTTTTTTGCCATACTTTATTAGTGGGTATTATCTGTAGTTGATTTGGGAATAGGGTTCCTCTTAAATATTTGGCACCGATAAATTAAAAAAAACTAATGTGTCAATAATTAATATAAGAACTTCTTTTCACAATAAAAAGTAATAGTTTCAAATTTTTTATTGAATTGAAATGAAATTGTACCCAGAAAAAAGACATATATACTTCACAATTTTTTATTTGAGTCACATTTTAAATGGCATGCCCACAAATAAGGCATATATATTTTTAAATAAATTTAATTCTCTAACTGCACTAGGAAACTGCTGTTTGCGTTACACTAAAAGTTAAATTATTGAAAGCATGAATGTTTTGAAAGCACAAATTTTTTGGGGAGCAAAGAGAAGTCGTCATTGTTTAAAGTCAGTGTCTGATTTTCATCTTGAAACAACCTGAAATGAGGGTTAGGTGGAAGCCAAGTCACATTTAAGGACTGCGGCCGTCAAAATGTTGCCAATCATCAGTCCCTGGAGAGGTAGTCTTAAGAGAATAGCCATGTGTGACAAATTACAAAATTACTTTTGAGTTATATATTACAACTAGCAGAATACCCGCGCTTCGCAGCGGAGAAGTAGTGTGTTAAAGAAGTTATGAAAAAGAAAAGGAAATATTTTAAAAATAACGTAACATGATTGTTAATGTAATTGTTTTGTCATTGTCATGAGTGTTGCCGGCATATATATATATATATATATATATATATATATATATATATATAATATATATATATACACACACACACACATACATATCTATACTAATAAAAGGCAAAGCCCTCACTCACTGAATGACTGACTGACTGACTCATCACTAATTCTCCAACTTCCCGTGTAGGTAGAAGGCTGAAATTTGGCAGGCTTATTCCTTACAGCGTCCTTACAAAAGTTGGGCAGGTTTCATTTCGAAATTCTACGCGTAATGGTCATAACTGGAAGCTGTTTTTCTCCATTTACTGTAATGGAGATGAGCTTGAAACCCGTGGGGGCGGAGTTTGACATCATCACGCCTCCCACGTAATCACGCAGTACGTAGAAAACCAGGAAGAGCCCCAAAAAGCGCTGAAGAAAACATGCATTATATAATTGAGAAGGCAGCGAAACAATAAGAAGCGAGCGAGTGA